>CM067376.1:159227216-159690407 GCA_034510155.1 Eucriotettix oculatus | reverse complement strand
GAGTCCAGCCGACGCACATTTTTATTTGTTTAAATTTATTTACATTGCTTTCCTTTAGTTTCTAGTATTTTCTGTTTCTAGAATGTTCTGTTTCTAGAATATTCCATGTATGTATAAATAGGACTGGATTCCAAATCGGAGTCAGTCTTAAGCAGTACGAGCTTTGTACAGCACTTCGCCGTTGATTAAACGCTTATAACCTCTACGTGTGTGTGTTATTGAATCTCACGATCCCTACGAAACGTGACAATATTTATAAACCCTTCACAAAGAATATATCGAAAAGCCAGCCTTGTGAGTTTTATGAAGAACAACTCTGATCAATTTCCACAAATTTTTCACAGTTATTGAACATACTTTATTGGCATCGTACAAAGTGGCTTGTGTACAGTCACACTGTTCATCAGCAAAAAATCCATATTGGATTCTCTCCTCTGTCGACGCGTGGTAATGGCGCGGAGAGCGGTAAAATTTGAATTTAAAAATTGAAGAAATACATTTTCTTTACACACACACACACACACACACACATATATATATATATATATAATTAGTTTCAGACTAACGGCAGGTCCAGGCGACGAAAGTTCTCTACGGAGAATAATATTCTCACTCAAGGGATATTACACAACTGTGGTTTCCCGTTTCCTTCCGCCGGTTGATGATGGGTCCGTTGCAGTGCTCTACCATGGCAACAGGAGTTCTGAAATGGGTTTTAGTGATTCTGAACATGCTTTCGACATTCACCCAACATTTATGCACGTGCCACGAGTGTGTTGAGAGAGCGACTCTCACATATATATATTATATGTGTGTGTGTGTGTGTGTGTGCTATTTATCTGTGATGTACGTTGTGCGGCTCTGTTTTACCTCTAGGTAATAGTCGGTAGAGAAACCTGATTTAATTCTTCCCATTGTGCCCAAAATTGTTGATTACTTTCAATACAACACCTCGTTTATGTTTCATGATGTGCACATGACTATCCCGACGTTGAAATGCAGTTAGTAAAAGCGGTTTAAACAACTAATTCCCGTCAGCTTTGAGCGTGTTAATTTTTTCTTTGCTTAATATGCGCAGAAAGGAAAATAAGTTTGCATTATTCGGAATGACTTGAAGAGTCTTGCTCAGTCGTTTTACTTATTGTTCAATCAGGCGAAACAGGTCTACGCCGCCAAGGCAGCCGGATTTGACCCTCCAGATTTCTTTCTGCGGGGATTTATTGAAGATCGAGTGTATCACACCCCTGTGGCAGACTTGGAAGATTTACGTCTCCCAGTCAAGGAAGCGATAGTCCAGGTGACTTCGAAATGGCTAGAAGCCGAGTTCCGCATAAACGTATTTCATGCAATATATAGGGGATAGTATCGAATATTTCAGGACCTAGAACACAAATCTGAGTTTCATTTTATTTTCATTCTCAATTAAATAAAAATAAACTGCATAAAATTCTGGGAAATTTTCTTTTATATTTCTCGGTTAACCTATATATTTTAGAGTTTATTTATAAATAGATATAACAATAGTTCATCTTGTTGGGAGGCCCTCTTTTATTTATTTATAAAAATAATAGCGAAATAATCGTAATTTCAAGGCCAATGAGAAATTTTAATTAATTTTCTTCTTTCAAACGATTCATAAATATATTGACTGCACGCTTAAAGTAATTGTTTTTTCAATTCATATTATTTAAAGGCACTTCAACTGGGAGGTTGTTAGCGAATTCATATTACAGTTACATATAATGCTAATTATATATTTCTATAATACACCGTAGCAGTTGGTACATATCAAAAATTCAATGTTGTTTATAGTTTCTCGAATAAAAATTGTTAATGTGGTTATTGTTTCCTAGTATGTTTCCTTTGTTCTTCGGATTTAAGAAACTCATTTCAATTATGATTAATTGTTATTGATGAATTGCTCATTGGTAGGTACATTGTGTGTAGGTGCGTCGTCCTAGAAGGCTGACTCTTGATAATACCTAGTTTCATTAGAGTCGGTTTTAATTAAGTTGTATTCGTTAATTTGACGAGGAGTTTTTCTTTACTTCTATTGTTCCAGACGGATTGAAAGTTTCTGGAAGGGATCGTGGTAAGATTTGGCCTTCAGACCTTATATATATCTTGATCGGACGGAAACCATATTAATATTGCTGTTTTCTGGTTTTGTTGATTAGGTGGATTATTAATGGTATCTTTGATTATAATTCTCTCATAGTAACTTCCATAATAGTAACGAGTAATTCAGTAAGGCATAAATTATCACTCAATATTTCCCATTGCCATAAGCATGGAAGACTGTTCAACCGTGTTGATAGACGTTGATGTACTGCATTTATTTATGGACGCGTCGGTACATATTTGGTTGTGTCCAAGATAATGATCACATTTTAATACGGTGATACTTTGTTTAAGTATTTAGTGTGGCTTGTTTCTGTTTTATTTGTAAGTAGTGTCTATGGAGGAATTCTGCAGTAACGGAGCATTTAAATCCAAAGCCCTGAATGGGCTTCAGAGATAAGGAAAAAGAAGATCAAAACTATTGCAGAAAGTAGATATATTTTACAAAATTCTGATGAATCTCGTGGGGCGGAAAATATTCCAGGCATGCGACCCGCAGACCGCACGTTGGACGACCCAGTTCTATATATTCGCTGGTTCAATCCACAATTTTAGCAGGATAACCTTTTTATTATATGGCGTTGTTTTCTTCACTCTTGTATTGTATATACTTCCCGTTTACTAACTTTCTAGAATTGTAATGGATTTAACAGTTTGTATTTTTCTTCATCTATATTTATTTTGACGTTGCCTGTTTGCGTTTTTTATTGAAAATAACATGTATTTAGTTTACAGTACGGAGAATTTAATGTCAGTTCTTTATATTGTAGTTGGTCACTTGCTTGTTAGGTAATGCGTTTGGTATCTTCACTGCCTTTGCCTTGACATATCATTCGCATTCAGACTGGAAGGACTATGTCGTGACCAGCCTTATTAATTGCAGGAAGGAATAGTGAAACATAGACTACAGAGCTTTGAGGGACACCGTTTTACAGTCGGACGGACTGAGAAATGTTCATTGATTCTAGTATTGATGAGACGCTTATGGGTGAAGGATTTGATAAATTTTAACATTTTTCCAAAGACTGCTCTTAATTGTAGTTGGTTTATATTATCAACCCTTAGCTTATCATAGGTTTCTTCAATATCATTATTCACGGATACATGCTGTTTATATTTGAATGCTTTACGAAATAGTTTCTCCAAATTAATGAGACATGCAGTAACGGAGTACCCTTCCTAGATTTAAATTTCTTATGGTTGATTAGATGATTAGATCCAGATACCAGTCTCACATTGAGATTTTTTCTAATAGTTTACACATGTTTCGGGAAATGAGTGGAAATTCAAGTACTTAAAGTGTTAAATTTTTGCTGAGGATATTAAATATGTTATCCGGTCCAGGAGCTGTATTCTTAGTTTTCTTTGGGGCTAGTTGGTAGTTCAGTATATGATATTGGTTCGTTTAAATGGTTTTGTTATAGTCGTTTTTTTATTTAGGAGTACAAATTCTTACTCAACTTTGTACATTTTAAGTTGTTCGTGGCAGAGTTCTATGCAACCGTACGTACTAATAAGCCAGCTATTTATTTATGATTAATAGTTATTTTTTGGTTGGTTTTATTTAATTAGTAGATTTGGTTGAATTTATAGTTACCCCGGCTGCTTTAATTGTGGTTCATGATTACTCAACGTCAGTACAATGGACGAGTACTGATATTTTATTAATCCAGGATTTCTCGTTGCTCTTCTTCATTGTTTTTCTGAATCTTTGTTTATTTATTGTAAAACATTTTTTATTATTTTTCTAGTTTTGAATTTGTTAATTGTCAGATAGTATTTCAGGTGAGCTATCTTAAAATCAGCATTCATAACAATTTTTCTGGTACATTTTATGGTTTTATTTGCAGCGCCTAAGATGATAGATAAGAATTTTGTCAGTTTAGAGTTGTCATTTACAGAGAATAATTATTCCTCATTAAGAATATTTTCATATGTTCTAATAGCACATCCAGTAGTTCTATCGATTTGAAGGAAGGGTTCCGTTTGCAGGAGTACCGGATAGTTCCAGTTCAGTTTTCAGCGGGAAATGATGCATTTACTAATTGAATGTTGAGTTTTCTTTGCGGTTAAGTGTTTCAGTTGTTTGTTATTACTATGACAACAAAACCTACAAACTGTTGATCGCAACTTCGCCGTAAAACGAACAAGTGCGAGTCGAAAGTATCTCGCACTAACTAACCACCAATCACACGTGCTACATGTGTTACTATTAATATTAATATAAGATATATTTGGCATCTGATCACAAGTAATTAAGTAGTAAACACTTTTACTTAAGTGCTATATCCGTAGATGTCTTATATGAGTATGTAAAAAGCAATAAACTATTTACAACAAAATATGAGCAAAGTTTTATGTTTACTGTGTTGATCATTTCGTGTTTCTTGAGATCGAACGGGTAAAATAATTACTTATAATTATACAGAAATTTTCTTCTACCCTCTTTTGTTAATTTAAAATGAAATTAATTTAAATTAATTGTCAACTGTTCCTAAAATAAACTTTATGATTTGAACGCGCAATAAATAATTAACTTTTATCGTCGACCGATATCGATGGATTCTAAAACATTAGTGAAGAAACTAAAATTATGGTATGTTTTATAAGTCGCCATAGAATGTTCCATGAGGACAGACAAATCAAAGCGAGTCCCTGTGGACACGGAGCTACTCATAACGAAACTGGAGTGGTTTGTTATTAAAATAACTAGGCGGTTAACTCGTTTGTGATACAGTTACATTCAGGCAGAGACCCAGAAGTTGCCAAAATCGATACTTTCTCTCTGGTTTCTTGGAATATCAATTATTGAGGGCTACGGGTAACGATACTGATAATGAGTCAGTTCTATATTATCATTACATAAGAAATTGATACAAAGAAGATTTTAGGTTCATCCACGTTATTTAAAGGAACGTAAACCAACGATTAATGATTGCTGGAAATAACTACAAAATCAGATGCAAAATATTATATTCACTTGTGAAAAATATTGGTACTACTTCATAAAACATTATATTTTTCAGAATATATAAAAATAAATATTTGTTAAATGTAAAAATTAATATTTCAATAGATAAAATAATTGTGTTAACAACAAGAAAAGTTGCAGCAAGAGGAATAGTGTGATTGAAGTCTAAAGTCAATTTGACATGATGAGTCGCCTTCAACTGATTACTAACGCGTGACTGACAGATAACTGACACATAGCGCCGTCGATTACACGCCTCGACGTGATCAGTGATTTGAGTCAGTAATCAATTTCTTTTAAGTAGCTCTGTATCGACAGGGCATCATTTTCGCGGCACTGTAGTTGGAACAACTGGAATTTTAATATTGAGTATCAGTTGCAACATCTGATTCAATATTAGTAATTAGTATGCTGTGCTTGAAGTTAGATTTGATATACTTAAAGTTCAGTGAGAAACGAGGTGTGGTGCCAGTTTTGACTGCTGAGCTTAACATTTGTTTGCGTTTAATGAAATAGTACAATAGATACTATGTCTGACGTGTATCTATTAAGGCAATACTCGCCCTGGACAGGCTCATCGTGTTAAGGAAAGCTATGTATACATTTTCAATAAATAAAGATATTGTATATTTTAAAAACAATTTATTTAGATGATTGGAAGCAACTATTCTGTCTTTAAATAGAAATTATTTACTATACGTAATAAATAGAGAAATGAATGAATTTACCAGCCTACTCGGGGTACATACTGGCTTCCTTTCCAGGGTTAATCAGTGAGTTTATCTGATAGCAAAAAAGGCGCGTTAAGGAAGGAAATCCTTGAGGTACAAACCTCTACGACCCAAATGTGTTCCGCGAGACCTGAATAGGGGTTCCGCAATATTTTTTAGTGATTCTGTCTTAGCTATGGATTATAATATCATGTTATAATACCAATTAATGAGTTCGTAAGACAGAAACTCCGTTTGTATCGAACGGGAGAAAATCGAATCACAAGGTTGCGAAACAAAGAACCTATTCCTTGTTTCCCGCTACAATAGCAAGAGGAGCAACAATGAACATGTGTGGACGTGTTCTGTCCACCAGAATCCTATAGCCGAGAATTATACAGTTATTTTATTTAGCTTGACAATGAGCAGCCATGACCAAAATATAAAGACCCTGCTCAATGATATACTTAAATGTTTCCTCAATTGAACCCTCACACACATATATATGAGAAACACTCAACGTTATACTGCAGGATTTACTTGAGGAATTACTCACCTGAAGATTTTCAGAAACGTGTAGAAATTTCGGAAGGCTTCAAGAAACCTGAATTTATCGGCTCCTAATTTTTTAAAAGTTATTTTCGGAAGTCACTTGTCAAATTATTAATTTCTTTAATAAATTCATCTTTTGACGCCTTAGAGTTTAGTTATTTCATTTTAACAGCTTCTCTGTTTGCTCTATCATGAGCCGATCTGCCATAAGCATGACTCGACGCCACATTTTCCGTACTGAATGAAAACTGTGGAGCTCCGGCCTTGCGGACTAGTCCGAATCGCTCTTCAGTTAAGATTCCACGGACTGTGAAGTTAGCCACCGGCATCAAGGCTTTCCCACACACTTCCGAGAAATTCTGAATAAATGGACTCCTGACGATTTCTTCCTAGTGTATGGGCTGGCCTTACTCGGAAACATGGACTCAAGGCATACGAATGGCTCCTGTAAAGGGTCGGAAAACTTGAGATCTCAGGGATTTCGCGCACGGATCAGAATCAAGAATCAATCTGAGGTCTCGAGGGATGTCGATCTCAGACCCCGGAATCACTGGTCAGTTACGGGACGTGGCATACCGTCTCAATAATTTGAAATTCCCTCATTGGTTAACGCGGTGCGTCCACCTAATGGTGACGTCGCCTAACCTTGCTTCTCACGGTCCATGGTGTTTACGGACGTAGGGACGTTTCATAATCGGGTGAAAATTGCTGCCTTTTTGCGTCAACTATCTGGCAAGCCATGATTCAGTGCCGTGTTAAATTTAAATATTAAAAAATGTGAGTGCTAAAGGGTGCACAATAGTGTGAGATTGAAGATGCCATTTTTGAAGTTGAAATCGATGTATCGTCTCGTGGTGGGAGTAAGTCATGAGTCCGAGACGAAGTAACTGCTTACCGAAAATTCTGCGCACATAAATATTCTAAATCAGTAAGCGAAAGAATAAAACAAATGTAGAATAATAGCTTGCTCTGGACTCATAATTGGCACTACCAGTAAGAATGTTTTTAATTCCTGTATTGGTAGTGGGAACGATTCTCGAAGTTACCAACTGGAGACAAAACGACGTAGCCAACAATTTAAGCCAATAATAATGATCCGTGATATGGGAAACCACCAGTACAACATTTTTTAATATAAATTCTTTTTTGATGCTTTTTAAAGAAAGAAATACTTCTATGGTCTTACCATGTGATCGTGAAGTGGTGGTTCAGAGCTGATCGGGTGCCTCGAAACAGGCTCATTTATTCTCGATGGTGCTTCTGACAAAACTGCATCGGCGGCTGTGAAAAACACTCAATTCAATTATTCTAATTTAGGAAGTATACCTTCAAAATAATTCCCAATACAAACATAAAATAAACGGCATTTAAGTTTGTAAAGATATTACAATTAATAAATATGAGAATCAGAAGACAATGTCGCAGACAATCTTACAAAAAACAGTTCAAATAGAATAAATATATTAATATACTATCCCAATTGTATCTAAGCAATGTTCAAACTTTTCACGATGTCTTGTCATCGGTATGCATTTTGTTACCTAACTAACCGACTGATTTTATAGTTGATAATGAGGTAACATTTCACTGAATGGTAAACAGTTATTCTTGTTTACAAAATTGGTATCTTATACGCGTACGTATGAACACTGGCTAAATTTGAAGAATTCAAAAACATACCCTTACAAAAAGGCATTCGATCTGCCTGGATTAATACATGGTGTCGTCAAAAATGTAGAAAGTCTATCTCTGTAGAAATATCCGCACTCTCCCGCCGTACTTTCAGTTCCATGGCGATTACCGCAATGTTTTATTGTTAGAAGGTTGTGTTCAAATTTTTATTTCATACTAAATTCTCTCATACACTATGGAATACTGTAAATATATCTTTAGTTTTTAAAAGCAACGTGCTAAAGTAAATAATATTTATATACATATTAAATTCAGGCACTAATGGCAGTAAACAAGATGATAAAGAGCGTAGGTTTTCCAGGCGTAACAGCTGGATGAAGTTTTCTCTGGATTACAGCCGGATGACATTTGTTTGCTATCTTCAGGTGACAGAAACTGAAACGTTGTGACAAGCAAACGTCTTCACCTGACTGGAATCCCAAGAAAACTTCATCTAAGATTGATAATCGTTACGTGTCTAAATTTCACTGCTGATTATCATTTCCTGCTACTGTCTATAGTAACAGTTTGGCTGAGTGGCTACAAAGGAAGCATGTAAGGTAAACAAGCGATACATAAAGCTATTAGAACTCGCAGACTGAATAATTTCAACCAGGTCAAAGGTAGATAATTTAATGAATGAAATAACGATGTTTTAAAACATGTGGAACAATTAAGACTTGTGTAATTACAGAGCTATGTTACAAATATTATTTTTCTTTCTCCATGGCTCTACAGCCCATTGAGGGCCTGGGCCTACCGAGTCGACTGCAGACTGTCATTTGCATGACGAATTCCGAGTTTGGGGTAACACGTGGTAAGCGTATCGATCCTCCAACAGTACAAATATTATAGTAGGACATACCTTTATGTTCACAGTATGGAAATAAAGAAGGTCTTATACTTAAGATATGCTTCCCGGTTTATCGATCTAGTCAATTTATTATTAAAACAAAACGTTTCAGTATGCACCTGACGACGCCGGCTTCTAATTTAACCGAAACGTTCTGTTTTTATCCCCACGAATATTAATACACCTATCCACTTAATGAACTAGATGTTTTACGCCTGAGGCAAAGAAGTATTTGCCTTATTGTTTGATCCTGTTTCACATAAATACTCTTATACCCCCATTATTACTGTTTTATTTTGACGCTGGTTCATAGTAGTCAATTAAGTTTCATCACTTGTTAAAAAATTGTCTTCAAAACAGTCACCTTTCCTTTCATAGTGTTTCTTCAAGTCTTCATCGTGTTTGTTGTGCTAACTCTTTCGGGACCCACCTTGCACTTGGTTTCCTATACTTGAGATTGCTACGTAGAACGCTATTAACTTACTGCAATTTTTTCTGCATCTTTCAACGGTAATACTTTGGTCTTCACGAATAATGTCGTCAATGCGGGTTTCAAGCGAAGCTGTCACTTAGGTTCAAACAGCTTTGAATTGCTCTACGCAGTTATAAAACTTTCCACGTTTTATACAACTTTCACCATAAGGTAAAATCTTCCGAGAAAGCATTTTAGCTGGTTTTTACTTTCTGAAAGCACAGACCGGATCACTCTCCAAGAGGAGACGTATTACTGATAGACAGATAAATGATGTAGAAATTATTTCAATATGCCTATGATTTTAGTCCTGAAAAAAATGCTAATTAAGAGAGCTCACCTCTCGGAGACTTGAGGATATCAGGCTGCCGGCCGTCTACTGCGCTATTGGTCGTTGATTTAAGTCTGTATGACACTACGTATCTCTCGTGACCGTGGTTGATCTCCAGCATGGACCCCTGAGGAGGCGGCTGCTTCTCTATCTGCTGTATGCAGGCGCCGTCCACGCCGGCCACGCCGCCCCCGTCGTAGCCGCGGCGCCGCCTCACGGCCAGCACGGCCACCAGCAGCACCGCCAGACCCGCCGCCAGCAGCGCTCCCGTCAGCAGCGCCGCCAGGGGCAGGATGTCCCAGCCAGGGCCGCCGGTCGTAATTTCTACATTCAAAAGAACCAACTCAGATACGCCAACGTACGGTCTTAATTGTCTTTAAGGACAGACATGAAGAGTAGAAAACGTGAAACGACGAAAACAAACTGTGCAAACTGAATATAAGCTGCATAAAAATTATGGATGAAGTGGAAAATAGGTATTGAAAGCGCCATTGGATTGCTGAGAATGATTGATTTAAGATATACGGAGCGAAACGCAGGAATGTGAACGCATGAATTTGGAAAGGAATCTAGATATATCAAAGAAGAAAGTAGACTGGAAAGATAGAAGATTAATCAGAAAATTGTATATAAACCGAAATGTGGCAGACAATTTAAAAGATATTAGACTCAATGTGTACAATTATGCAAAGAAACGGGATGTTATGTGCTACCGAACGTATTAAAAATATTTTGAAGATATGATAAATTTTTATATAAAAATAATGAAGTCAATTTTTTGATATTTTATGGTTACATGGTGTGATTGTTAGCGTCAACAAATGTTTTATTAAATGCTTACAATATTAGAAAGGAAATGAAGGAATATGAACTGAAAATGAATGTTTATTATGGAAGTAAATAAAAATAAGCACAGACATAAGGTCAGAGGAAAGACAAATTAATTAAGTAAACCAGTATACAGAGTTAGGTACACGGTTGACTGAAGATTCGAAGAGCTCAGCGGTTATAAAATGTAGTGTAGCATAGACAAAGAAGCAATTAGCGTGAAAAATAATTTATTTTGTAAAATTAATCTGGATATATCATCGAGGAAAAGGAAGGCTGTGTATGTAAAGAAGTGAAACATGAACAATTGGAAAGAGATGGACGCATTGGAGGTGTGCATATGGAGGAAACATGACATTATAGATTAATAGAGTGGAGAATAAAGAGATACTGAGAAGAATAGGACAGGAAAAGACTTTGTTAAACGAAATCATGGAAGGAAAAGTAAACTGGTTGGGACGTGTGTATTTCAACTTAAGAAATAACGAAATCAGGGAAGGAAAAGCGAACTGGTTGGGACGTGTGTATTTCAATTTTAGAAAGAACATTGAAAGGAATGAAGAGGAGAGCGGGGACGAGATTGAAGCTGACTGATACGATTGAATTAGGAAATTATGAAAATACTAAGGTGGTAGCATGGAGCAGAAGCAATAGGAGAGATTTGTGGCACCCAGTTCCTGCCATTTGGCACAACACTAATTCATGATTACCTCCTATGACGTATTTTCTCGCAGTATAGACAATTTAAGGTAAAGGAGTGTGTGATTAAGAACCTATCACAGAAATAATCAATAGTTTGTCTGAAATCATCCTTGAACTTTCATTAAATACAAACACAAACAAAAACATGGACGTTTATCATGAACATAAGTTTCTTTAACTCTCTATTTGTGCGCACTCATCGTTGAAGAATTATTAACTAAATAAATTACGTTGAAGCATTAACAGAGATTAAGTAAATCATTATTAGTTTTAAAATTGAGTTACCCACGATACTGGATTCCAATGGACCTTCAAAAGCTTGAAGAATGTTATGAAAATTAGTTGCGTTTTGGTGAATAAGGAGAGAACTAACAGCCAACAAGGGTTTCGACGAAATATTCTTATAATTGTTTAAAAGCATATGTTTTCTCCAACACATATTACACTAAATCCGCTTTTAATAAGAAGTTTAGTACGAAGAATAAGTTATACATGTTACTATAAGTTATAATACAAAATAATTTATGTACCAATGAATTGAAATGTTACTAAGCAATTGCGGACGATATTATTATTCATTTATATATTTCGAATTATTTTGTTGTACGTTTCCCTGGCCGACCGAATCCTCGTTCAAGCATGGAATGTCTATCGCATTTTCTCAATCACCAAACCCGTTTCAGGGCTCCCTCTGCCATGGTTCGCATGGTAGAGAACTTCAAGAATCCATCATCAAACGGCGGAAGGCAACGGGAAACCACCGCTGTGTGATTTCCCTGGAAAGAGGAAAAAGGTTCTCGACAGAGAACGTTCCTCACATGTACCTATCGAAAAATTTTATGTAGCTGCTTAAAATTTCATATTCCCGTATCTATAAAAAATTTCCGTTTTTGTTGCATACATAAGCATTCGTTTTCCTATTCCTGTAGTTTTTCAGTGCTATGCGCGATACAATTCGTGCGCTTCCTATAGTATATTGTGTACGGACAGTTGAAATATTTTGAGAATATTCTTATAAATGTGGCGATAACCTTCACAAATATTCGTCACCAAAATACTTAATAAATCATTCCTGTTGACCGTTAAAGGAGATAGCTAGATAATAATATTCAATTTCATTACAATTTAGTTGTCCTTCCACACATGTAAATTTATATCAGTTCTCTTATTATCTGCATATATTTATTCAGCAGTCTTTTTTTGATGCGTTACCATGTTTTAGAATTCAAAGCGCTGATTTGTTCCAGTGACAAGCTTGTTGATTTAAGCCTTTCTTCTGCAAGAAAGCGCATTTCCCTTGCCGTGTGCCGACTGCCAACTGTATATACTCCGTGGTTAGTGACAGCTGCGAACAGCCAGTAATCTTTTAAGTGCTGGATTTGTTCTGGCGCAGCGAATAGCGAAAAGACGCAAGGCACACAAGAAATATTGCCACTCGAAGACAATATTCAAGTGGGATTTGGATTACAAGGTGCGCGTTTGCATGATACAGAAAAATAAAACTTTGATACAATTCTAAAATAAAGCACATTATTAATTGAGTGTTTGTACCACTTCTATGGTGGTTTATGATTCCTAATAATTTGTATACAACAAACAGAAAAACAAATATTGAATAGAAAATAATGTTTTAAATGAATCATGAAAACATAGTCGCACATTGAAGCATTAATTTATCATACAAAACTTCCCGCGCGCTGTGTTCAGTAATGAATTACTAACTTTTGCTTGAATTTTTTTTATATAAAATACAATTATTTTTTGCGAACATGATTTATGACAACGTTGCTACAATCAAGTATGCTGGTAAGATAAAGTCAATGGTAAACATGTTTTGGCTTGTTGAGTCACAAATATTAGCAGCTCCGAAAACTTAATAAAAGTTTTTTCGCTTATGTACGAATATGTAGAAGAACGTCAGAGGCTATCTTTTGTCCAGCAGGTTCATTCCGTAATAAATTTTACTATTTTTGCCTATGCAAGAAAACCACTGAGCATTTCCCCTGTTAACTACAACTGTGTCATTCAGAACGTCGTGATTCGGAACCATAACGTCTTCTGTAACAGTGGACAGTAGCGGCCGCTTCGAAATTCAGAAACCCACGAACCGGCCGCTTTTCCCAGCGTACGATTTTCACACTCACATGTTATTAATTTTCTTAGTAGTAGTAGTCAGTGAACTTAGGTTTACTGAATTTCTCTCAGAACGCAGTATCACACTTCCTGTAAAACCTTATGGCAATCAACTACTGGTTTTCTGTACAACTCTAATCTTTTGGTTCCAAAAAAATTTATCATATGAACAGATTTAATTATAAATAAAATCTACGTGCAATACCTGGCCATAAGTAGGGGACTGTATAAAATAGCTGAAATAGTAAAAATCAACTAACTTATGGTTAGCCGTCCTTGTTCAGATGGTTGTATTTAACCTCTCGATTTGCCACGTGGCAGGCTGGGTTAAACGGAAACCAAAAAACACAAAACGAAAATTAACAAAGTTTTTAACAAAAAAGAAAAGGAAAATTAAAGATTTAAAAATCAACGAAACAAAATAAAATCAAAACACTTCTAATCTCGGGCGGCTTCTTTTAATCAGAGAACAGCCCTGCAAGGCAAAGGGCCTTCACCACCGGTGACCGAGACGAATTCCAGCCAGTGCCAGCTCCGACTCCCCTCCACCGCTCCTACGTCACGGGGTAGCTCCAAACAGCCCTCTGCCATACAAATACTAAAACGGCAGACGAAGAGAGCAAGGTTGAACTGTGACGCATGTTTTCCGTAACAATATATATAAACGTCTGTGTGTGTTTGGATGATTATGCGTTTCAAACGATTATAGAAGCCAATAAAATCGTCAGTATTAATATGTAATACACATATTTGAAAAGCGTTGATACCGTTGAAACCAATGAAGACGCAGAAGAAACAAAAGAGGCATCATTTTCCAATTTCCTAAAATATGCTAAGTTGTCATAATTCTTTATAAACTGACCTGAATACAGACTGATGCAGAACAGACTTAGTGTTTTAGAGGGATGAATATCTGAACGCAATATACTCCCGGGTTATCTGGTTGGAGGAATCTGATATAACTCTAAGAATATGTAAAACATTTGATGTGTCGTAGCACAATTTGGTGCGACAGACGCCTTTGAGGGGGAAGCCGTTACTGTGACAGAGAGAATTCCGAATTTTATGAAGCAATATTACGATATGTACCCCATTTCCTCTTTTATGTATAGGAATCAGTCCTGTTTTACTGAAGATACGGGGCAGAGCTAAAAATCACCTTAATATATTTTTATTAAATTTGTATCTACAATATAATCAAAAGCACTTTATCATTTATCAACGTAGTCATAATTACGTTCAATTCATTTGTGTCAACTGCCACCTTGTTTCCACGAAAAATATTTTTCGGACCGGCTGCGGAACCGATCGTGCACCGCTTCTTTCATCTCCTCGTCAATGCGAAATTACTAACCACGTACTGTGTTCTTGAAGGGTTCAAACACATAACATTGGGTGAATACGCACGGCGTTGTAGACACTTGAGTCGAAGATCTTAAATATTCGAGCTAACCGGTACTGAGAAAACCATGAAGTTAGGACTAAATTTCTGTCTTTAAATGATTCCCAAACAAACAAAAGTATGACATATGTAATATTCCATAACTGGAGCTTTACCTCCAGACACAGATTAATGGAACTTTTCAGGTTTCAACGATGAAGAATGCCGCCACTCCTTGCTGGTTCGCTTGACTTGCAACAGGAATTAGTGAATCAAAATTACATAGCCAGTGACTATCCGCTTTGAAAAAAACATATTCTTTGCTTTCGTAACGTCGCACGAGTGTTTCACAGACATTCGCACGTCGTTCTTTCAGCTCGCGTGAGTTGTACATATTGCGCAGATTTTGTGGTGTTGCAGCTCGTCGTGAATGATATGGTGCGCAGAGCCCATGACTAGTGTTCAATTCTACAGCGATTTCCTCGATTGTCATCTAGGATTACTCGGTCCTTTGCAGCGACAGTCTGGCATAATGGCAGCGCGCAGAGCGCTTTGCTTCAATCAGGTTGACACTCCACTTTGTAACTTCCAGTGCCACTCATAAACCTGCTGAAGCAACACACGGGAATCCCAATACTACAGCTTCATCTACCGATAAATGTTTATTGGTTTTGAGCCCTCGTTGCCTGAAAACGAATAATCGTCCGCTTCTTCTATTACTATATTAAGATTACTTTTTGACTCTGTCTCGTATCTGAGGCGGAACTCGTAATCTCCATGCAACACATGCTCAATGAAAATATTCATAAAAGGCGAGTTGAAAGCATATAACTTTTATTGGGTAGGTTGAATGTACCTGTGCGCATCTCGGCGTCCCCCAGGGCGATGTCGTCGAGCACGGTAACGTCACCCCGGCCCCTCGCGTTGGCTGCGTAGAGAACGAGACGCAGGGTCCGCCATCCCAGGGCCGCGAGTTGCAGCCTGAAGTGTGGGCTGGCACTGCTGGTGTTGATCCTAACGGAACCGCCCCCGGCTTGCTCATATGCCTCCAAGAAGAAGCGCTGAGGAAGGCCGCCGTCGGGACCAGCTACGCACTCCACGATCAGCTGCGCCAGCTCGGATGCGTTAGGAGCCGCTCGCAGGGAACAGTTGCTCAACGCACCGGGGCGCTCTAACAGCCAAAACATTTCTAACTAACATATGAACGACGATACACTGATCATTATAAATAACAGGCAAACTTCATTATGATCAATAATAGAATTTCATTTTTGGTCATGCATGGCTTTGTTCTACAATTTAAATAGCGTAGCAACGTCAATTACAAAAAAGTCATCTTCTTCTTCATCACCGCTACAGCCTTCCTTAGAGCTTTAGCCGACCGAGACGATTATTGGACTTGTCATCTTCCTTGACACATTCCGGATTTCTTGTAATGGCACGTTGCAGGCTTAAAGATTCTACTTCAGTCTTAACCCCAGTTTCCATACACATGGCCGAGATATGAACACAGGACCTCAGTGATGTGAGGCAGGTCGGCTGCGACAAACGAATGCCACACTACAATTATTATAAACTAAATTCAAGCCAACACCTGCTCGAGTGTCTCGTGATGTGATATTGCGAATAAGTATTTGTGCTGACTCCTGTTATTCTGAGCACGACTAGATACAGACACAAATTGGGTTATTATTTTTCAGGCGCTGTTTTCCTGGCTGCAGTACTGAGGTGGTGATCAACATTGTGTTTTTTTGAACAGTCTTCTTCAAACTGTCTCAGCTTATGTTGGTGGTACAGTACTCCTACAACCCTACGTTTCTCGGTTTTCCCCGCAGTTTGACTAAATGCTTCTGTTGTGAATAAGCAGCGAGTGTCAGCTATAAGTTGTTATGCAGCTTGATTGAGTTTTTTGAGTTTTGTTCTGTTTTTACAATTTAAGTGATGATTCGTAGTTGTTATTGCCCTTAACAGGTGACATGTCGTCAGAATTATGAGACTTAACATATCCTGCCTTGGTTTAATAGATATCTCTGGATGCGCGATAATGATGGTTAGAAAACACTATTTTCGACTGCTATTTGTTGAAAATATTACGTTATCACACTTAAATGGCAGCACAGTCAGATTATTCTTTCTTATTTTGGCACAACTATAACAATAAACCCTAATAATTTCAGGTAATTCAAACTTGCAGTTAGCTGTAGGCAGTCGATTACGGAGAACAGTTGAAGTATTTCAAGTTGACAGAAATGATATAAAAATGTATCTAGGAGGAAAATAATTTTTTGTAAAAAAGATATTCATTACGAAACAGTTGCTGCCCATGGTATCTCATTTGCTTAAATTTACAACCAATACGAAAGGGGTAGTTAACTTTAAATGTGGCCCTGAAAGGGTCCAAGATGATCACAAAATTATTTTTTAAGGATACGAAAAGACACCTCACTCAAAACGAGTCCAACATAAACGCATTCAGAATCCTATTCCTTACAGAGATTACAAGAAGACAAAAATGAATTTTATATGTGACTAGAATGTAATGAATAGTGTTTGTAGTGAAGGGAAACTGTAACAGAGTTTACATCAAGAAGCCATTTTGACTGTTTCATTAGCAGACGAGACAAAGGAGGGAAATGGACTGCATATAGCGCAGGGAGGAACTTGGACAACTACCATCGCAAGGTACTTATTCCACTTCTTCAATAATCCTCGGAATAAAAACTCCTCATTATTATAAAAGCAGCCAGATTTCAGTACTCAGCAAAGGCCGTGAATTGTTATTAACGAAGGCGTCCGCGTAACGAATTTTAAAAATACTAATTCGCGTTTTCCTTCACTATAAAGTTCCTCATTGTCCTGTATAATTTATATAATAACTAATTTATATCCTTAACGGTTTATTATATTGTTGATAGAGACACTTACGGCTAATTTGTAACATAGCTGAGCTACATTCACGATATCACAAAACCGTCGGTGCCTATGACGCCTATAAAGTAATTAATTATATTAACATAATTTGGAACGTTATCTCATATCACATTTTGTTAATTATATACAGCTGAAGACATTCCTGAACACTGGGAAGAAATGTTTGTGTGTTGCATAAATTTTAATATATTCTGACTTTTCCCATTTTACATTAATTTTATAATTATGTATATATTTTTTAAAAAAAAATTATTTTGGATGTGTAAAATTACCGGTTTCAATTTTTTTGTGCAA
This sequence comes from Eucriotettix oculatus, assembly GCA_034510155.1. Lineage (NCBI taxonomy): Eukaryota > Metazoa > Arthropoda > Insecta > Orthoptera > Tetrigidae > Eucriotettix > Eucriotettix oculatus. Next base: position 159,672,457 of record CM067376.1, on the reverse strand, counting down.
TAAATAACTTGAAATAAAGGAAGTGCAACAGTATTAAAAAATTACTCAATGTTCCCGTATTCCGCAAATGACTCGCTATCGATGGAAGATAACTGCTCATTGCCGTTTTATTTTATCGTGTTGGCCATAATTGAATGAACCTCATTATATCATGTTAGCGTCAACAAACACTAATGGTAACCGTATCCAGGAGTTGAACATACTCGGGACAAACAAGCAGAACTTAAATTTCTCATTAGAAAATTGTCTAACATAACGTTATACTCTTTTTCAGACCCGAAATCAATTGATAAATATAAGGTGTTCAGTTTTCCATAGATGTTACATAATATTAATTATGCTAAAGACTTCTGTTATCGTCTAAACCGTGCATCCGAAAACTTACGAGACCGGTTAAATAAAAAATGCGTGATCATTTCGGCCGTAGCCGTCGCTGAAGATGGTCCATACTAAATTCCTCACATGTACGTTCAATAATCTTTTCGGTTGAGGGAGTCAAGGAGTAAATATGATGAATTGTTAAACTTTAAACCTGAGGAAGTCTCAAAATGGAAACCAAACGTCGCTTTTGAATAAATAGTAATAATTTTATTTGCTGACTTTTGGGCCGTCTTTTTATATATTGTAAAAAAATACATGTGCCGACCTCCTGTGGTGTATCAGACAGCATCACAGAGGTCCCGGGTTCGAATCTTGACCTGGTCATGGATGTTGTATGTAAACTATCGATCACGAGTTCCCCCTACCCTAGTCGCTAATAACGATAGTAATTGATGCGACCATAAATAAAGTGAGTTACTTTAGAAAATAGATTTAGTAGTTCAGAAGTTCTTCATTACCACCTCTGTGGTCTAGTGGCTAACGTCACAGACTCACATTACAGAGGTCCCGGTTTCGATTCCTGGCAAGAACTTGGATATTTGTGTGTGTTTTCAAGTACCCTTATTGAGTTTACCTGACAGAGAAAACTAAAATTAAATACCTAAAGAGCAGTGCCTCGTTGGTTCGGGTGACTGAACTAAAATACGCAGGACGTTCATAAAACCATATTAAACTTTCAAAAAACCATTGATTTGCATGTTTTCTTTCACTTTCACTGTGGTCTAAATGTCGATTACTTCGTCAAAGAGAAACACCCCCAGTGGCACTGGATTTAACTTACCTGCAGGGAGGACTTGGAAGACGCAGGGCTCGAGTTGTCGACCCACGGCGTTGCGTGCCCAACAAGCCAGGGTCCCGTAATCTCTCTCACTGGAAGGTGTGTAGCTTAGGTCCCCGCCAATCACTCCGTTAGTGCCGTTTCCTAGTCTGGCAGGAGGCACCCCGAAACTCTCGCCACTGTTATTAAATTGCCATTCGAAAGCGACGTCGTCCGAAGGATCGGCAGCGACTCGGCAACGAACGCGCACCGCTTCACCCAAGGATGCTCCCACTAACAAAGGCTCGTCATGCTGGCAGACTGGGGCAACTGTGAAACGAACAAATAGCCGAACACACAACTCTATTATTAAGTGCAGATACATAATAAGGTAATTAGTTTCAATGCAGAGAAGTAACTAGAGCAAGCTTTATTTATCATACGGATTAAATCGTTACCGAAATATAAATATTTGAATAACTTTTCGAACTCGTCACGTCCGTCTGTCAATAAAACAGGAACCGATCGTCGAGGCTTTCAATATGCTACTGCAATATGTTTGCTGACCTAAAATCCTTATGCTACGCACGTTTGGAGCGTCGTTTTTGAAAATATTTGAATTTCGTATGTTCTCATCTTAATTATCTAATTTTTACAATCTTATATTTATTTATCTTCGATGTATTTAAAACATTTATAATGCAATTAATTTAACATAACTCTTATAATCACTTCCTGGCCTAATATTTTCTTTTGTTCATAAAATTCTGATTATCACTAGCATAATATGAAATTATCAAAATGATTATTTTTAATGTTCACTTTTAAGCGGAGTTGGAAGGCCCTATCTTTCCAATGTTAAAATAACGAGTTTTAGGCTTCTTTTTCTCGGAAAATATTATAGAACCAGCATTTAATATCTAAATGTTATAATTTGTCGCATCTCTTACACTTTTTAACAATAAAACTGTTTTAAATGTCAAAATTGAGATTTATTTGACGCCCACATATTTATTCTAATTTTTTTAATATAATCAATTCTAAAACCAGCATTACAACATTAATATGGCAAAAATATAATTATTTATAACTTCGTATTGGAAAAGACCGACGTATATGAACACGTGTTAAATAATTTAACGTCAATCAGTAAAGTGTTTTTGAAGACGATTTGTTCGTTTCATTGCATTCGTATGCATAAAATCCTACAATGCGACACAAGTATGTTATTGTACACGCTTTAAAAATTATAGTTAAAAGAAAAAACGTCTTAAATTTACAATAAAACAAACCTATATCTCATTTAAATTCTAATAATATGAAATAATTTACTCTGCTTCCTCACACATAGCAAAACGTTGAAAGTAATCTGTTTAAGTGGCAGGGTGTTTCCGAGAAAAATAACACTATTTTAACATCGACAAGCTACGACCTTCCAACTACCCTTAAACTATGAAGAATCCAGCTTCTTCTCATTCTAGAGGAATAACAAATTAGGGATCCGTGCTCCTTCAATGCTTCACTTTCCATCATTCGATCGATCACTATCCGTTTGTAACCTCGCAATTTCTCACTACCCAAGTAAACACTAATTTCATATATCCATTTATGTTTACAAAATTTTACCCAACCAAAATGGAAAAAAGTAAACAAATTTATCTACTTTTTATATTTGAGAGTAAATTACATTTTTTTGGGATGGGTTACCTTTAAGTCATCAATGTAGTATAATGATATTGCTATTGGATTGAACATTCCTTTAAATTATGAGCAATATAAGTTTAATTTTAAACAAATTTAACTTATTAATCAACAATAATTACAAAGCTTAGGATCCGTTAAAAATTACCACGGCTAGCTCAAATTGTTTATTTTTTGACAGATTCTATCTATTCAGGGGTCTTTTGTGCGCATTTCGTGCAGCAGGAGAGTCGCACATACGCACTGGCGATTAATTTGCACTCACGCGTCTGACATACGGGTCTCCGTGTTTAGGGGCGACTCCTTCCTCTGTTTGCTTCTGCGTTGGTACCTGGGACTGGGTTCTGAGAATTACGGCACCCGTTGTTTTCTTCCTGGGCACCAGAAAATGACGCGACTGTGTTTTCACCTTGCACCGTCCTCTCTGTTTGTCTCCAGATTCAAAACAAATTATTGAAAATCCTCTTCACCTTCCTGCTTCAAAGCTCCATATCGACTCCTCAATTTCTATTCCCCGACTTCTTCCTTGTTCAATGATCATTCCCCGAATTCTTCCTTGTTTACTTATCATTCCCCAACGTCTACCTTGTTCAATGATCATTCCCCAAAAGATCAGTTTCTTCCTTATTTCTCATCCCTCTCATCTCTCTCATCCCTCCTCCATGTGGTAGATGGTGGATCACATGACCCCCCCAGAACCAATCAAATGTCCAGCTTGACCCACGGTTTTTTAACCTAGTTTGTGGAGGAAGATGCGCCCTTCAAAATACCCGGTGTCAGTAAACTGCGGTCAGGTAAATGTTCTTTAATCCGCAAAACCGTGCGTTTAACACGCCCGGGTCGCTTATTAGTGCCTTGCTGTCGCCTAGGCTTGTTGATGCCGTCTGAGTGTCTCCAGTGGGGAATTTTTCAACCGCTAATAAAATAAAATTATCTCCTTTGTTCATCCCCTCTATATCTCCTATCCACCGTAACGTAGCCTACTCCTTCTTTCAGTATAAAACATTCACCAGACCTTTACTTAATGGCCATGAAGATTCAATCGTAATGCATGTGCATGCCGGCACGTACTGTTTTGAGTGAGTCCTACATTCAAAAGGCGAAAGATCCAAAATGTGGCCCACGGACCACGCGTTGCCGACCACTGATCCACGAAATTTGCCTGAATGTAATTTAGGGAAATAAATTAAGAAACATGACCAAGTATGACGGGATCTCAGTACGAGTCCGCTATAAGAGGCAAAATTCCCGAATCCTTGCGAATGGAAGCAACGGGAAGCTCTAATACGATAAACCTTAGAGTAAATTTACACTGTGATACAACATTTAGACTCACCGTGTTTGTTAAGTCAAAATCGTAACAAGTTCACCAGAAATATTTTGATACTTTAGTTAATAAATATTCCTGAGAGAGTAGCAACTTAGTCAGAGGACGCGAAATATACTTTGTACAATCTTATCGAGCGAACAGCTGTTTAATATTAAAGTATGGCCAGTTTCAGAAGGCACATAATATGTTAAATTATCGTCAGGAATTTCAAAGAAGATTGACGTCTTTGAAATGTGCGAGTTTCTGATTAAGTAAGACAAAATTAATCTGTTTTATGGAAGTAAAATAAGTTTTTGGTTTTATTATGATGTACCCGAAGGAAGAAGGGTGTTCCGGTGGCCTAGTAACCTGTATCAAGACTCGAATGAAGATAAAACAGGTTCGTCAAGTGAACGAAATCTCTGTTGTACGTGGTTACCCCAATGATAATTAACCCTGACACGAAAAGATCGTCCCATTGAATTTCTTTTATTTGTAATATCTCGCAGTACCCCTTTTAAAATGATTATTTTTATAAAAAGTTAATCATATCCTAAATCAAGTAATTTCATTAATTAAAATAAATAAACCCCATAATCATTTACAACGTGCATTGCATAATGCATATATTTTTATAAGGTATCCTCTAAATCTGGAAATAAACTGCTGATGTGACAATCTTGTCGTAGCGAACAATGTGTGTGTCCACAGAAAGTAGAGAAGTTTAAATGAGGTAGTTTCTCACATCGTACTCGCAGGAAGACCGCCCTGCTGGCCGTTTCGCCGCGCTCGTTGGCAGCGAGGCACGTGTAGCTGCCCGCGTGGTGACGGGACACGCCCTGCAGGACCAGGCTTTGCGTGCTCAAAATCACACCCGCCGACACGTTCTGCGTCACAGGAAGGCTCTGCAAAATAAGGCAGAGTGCCAAACGTCATTTCTCAAGACATCTTCAATTTAACACATGAAGACTGACAACTCACAACTATAACATGAATATTAAAGACATGTAAATTTTGAATTATGTTCCTAAAACATATTTTAATTAGCCGGATCGTCGGCGTTTCCTGAGAATTTATTTATATTACCCCAGCAGATTATTAAACTCTCAATGAGTTTCACACCTCCTGAAAAGTCAGAAATCTTGGATGATTTCGTGATATTAACATCAAACTCTACCTCAGCCAGCCCCCCTCCCCCTCCATTCTTTCCACCACTCAGGTGATGAAGTACATGCTAAGTTTCATCCCTTAACCCAGAATTAGACACCAATGTCGTTTGATTTCATGTTATTAATTTGCACTTCTAAGTCCCATTCCGTCTAGTGTGTTGAAGTACAACCCAAGATGCACGTTAAATATCAGATTTGAACTCAATTAATTTTATAATTCTGAAATAAGCACCAATCTGTGTTGTTTTTCGGTATTTTATCGGAACACCCTCCAACTCCACCGTTCTGTGTGCATTCCTGCTGTCGCGAGGAAAATTGATCGAATCACCCGTTTAGTGAAGTACGCGTAACTTTCCTTTAGATTCTTCCAACTCCGACATACGGACTGAACTGCAACTAAAATTGCATTTTTAATGTCAAACTAAAATAAATGACTTCCACAACACAGATTTTGACATCAATCTCGTTATGTTCTTCTTATTTATGCGTTTCATCTCCCGTCCATCCATATGAATACTCCCCTCCTATTCCGGGTTTGACTCTTCGATCGGTTCATATTATCTAACATTCTAAGGACTTAAGATACTTTTACCAAATCAATTTCAGAGTTGGAAGTTAATTGAATTCATTTCTCAGTGGAGTGTATCTTAGCCTAAACTAAAATTCTTATTTTATTCTATAAGCTCCTTAACTTCTTTCACAGCATCCAATGAAGTCCATCCGTATTTTTGAGGGACCTAATTTTCATTGCTTTACTTTTACCGTTACATGTTTTAGTTTCTTCTGAAATAATTTACCCATTTATTTTATCATGTTTACAAAATGTTCATTACCTCAAAACTAACTGGTGTTTTTGTTCCATTGGTCTATTTAATAATGACCTCTGCCGTAAAATAATGGAAATTAGCTAGTATTTTAACTTCATCACTACTGGTACAAGAAAGATTTTGAAACTCGAGGTTACAAGCCGATGTTTTTCTTAAAATTGTCGTATAAGTGCTCAAATACAGGAGTTGCCGAAATTTCAGCATAGATTCCCTAATTTGAAAACTTATATTATTTCCTAGTAATTACGCTTCCCAAGTAGCAGAACTTCCGTCAAAATATTACTTTCCAATCTAACACCCTTTGTCATTCCACTGTTTCCCGTACTATACACCATTACCTTAGATTTCCCTCCATTTACCTCATATTTAACTGTTTCATCAGGACCACGTTCATGCCATTTATTATGGTTCCAAGTCTTCTTCTGACTCCCCTTATAATACAATATCATCGACAAAGCGTAGTGTTTTTATTTTTTCTACTTGCAGTATGACTCTTTTTCTATATTAAGTTTTAACTTTCTTCATCGCCTGTAAGTTACGTACTGCATCCTTATATTACGCCTTTTTCTGTTTTCTTTTCTTGATATTCAATTCTAATTACTTCTGACTGCCCTGTGAAGATGTTATGAATAACTCTTCTTTCTCGATTTTTTTTCCTGAGACCTTCAAAATTCTTAATAGTATGTTTCATTTAACATTATCAAACGCTTTTTCTGAATCTAGAAATGCCATGAACGTAGGCCGTTTTTTCTTATCCAGTCTTCTAAAATTAGACGCAAAGGTAATATTGTATCTTTTGTCTAGACGCTTTGAAATTTATGTAAATATGTAGACTTTATTGTATCTTGAAAAAAAAATTCATAGATATATTTCTAACCGATTTTAGGTTTATTTAATTATATTTATTTACATAGTTACATAAATCGTCGATGTCGTGTGTTAGAAACGGATTGTTCATTAGAAACAAAGTTTACGCATAATATTTGATGAAGTTTGGAACAAATAATATATCATTGCTTGGAAAATGTTATTCATAACAAATGTATATATATATATATATATATATATAACGAGAAACGTGGTAATAGGGAAAACAATAGCTTTAAATATACTTTGCTTAAGATTACTAATATAATAAAATATCATTAATTGGAAACACTGATATAATACAATGTTTCAGGATATATTATGGTGCACTTTTGCACAGACTTTGTTCAATTAGTGTATCAATGAGAAAAAGTCTGCCTTATAATTAATTATTTAGATGTATACATTTTCATGTAGAAAAGATTGTTTAATTTTATTTTTTATCACGAAAAATTGTAATGCATAACAGTGCTTACTTACATCATGTACCCAAGCTATCCGATGCTCTTTGGGGTTGGCACGAATTGTGCATTCAAAGTAGACATCGTCTCCTTCTTTAATGTCGTCGGGATTAAGCGAGTTCCCCAGCTGCAGGTTGACTACGGGTGGGTCTGTTGCGAACAATAAAGAGTTTGAGTTTCAAGTTGGAGCGGAGCTTAACGAGTTTTGCTATTCACTACTTACAGACAACGTTGAGAGGCAGAGGCGCTTCCAGGCTGGATCCAGAAATGCTGGGGTTCTCGGCTCTGCACCGTAGTATGTGACCATCATCTTCCGGTGACGGAGTAAATGTTAGTTTGCTAAGAACACGTGTTCCATTACTATCAGTCGAAACCTGGAAAAATAAAATTGAAATAAAAGTATTGTTTAGGTTCTATAACAGGGGTGAGTAACCTTGTTTTAGAGCGGACCTACGATAAAATTCAAATGTACAGGTGCATAAAAGAAAAATATTGAAATAGCAATATAATAGAAGGAAGACACAAATTGATCATTTATTAACAAAAGAAAAGAAATCAACAAATCTGTAAAGAAGTACAAGTATATGTAAAAATATTTAAAATTTTAACATCTAAAATACTAATAATGATAAATAGACAATTAACATACAAATATTAAGGAAACACATTACTGAAATAATTTAAACTCTCTTTCTAATTTTTTTAAAGTTCTCTCATGCCGAGGCACCTTCATCTATTATAGGAGGAGTATGTACTGGTATGGAAGACCTCGGGCATTCGGTAAGAGTTGATCGGTGATCCCATTGGATCAATAGGCCAACTGCGGCCCCACAGAAAACTCGTCTCACGTCATTCAGAAGGGGATGAGAATAGTACCCAACAGCCCGACCTACTTGATGCAGGTTTTATATAGTTTTCGCTGCATCTCTTTAGGTGTAGGATACCGCGGGCCCTACTGACGGCATTAAGGATCATGTTTCTTTCGCGATCACTAAGAGCTTTATTTGGAGACATGTGCAAGCACTAACATAGACAACAGTAGTATGAGTAATGTCATTTAAAAGGAAAACAAAAGGAAGAGCGGGCAGTGGTGCCACCCAACATTCACCCTCCCGTTCCAATAAACCTTCCCTTTCTCCCTACACCTTTTAAATAATGGTATGAACTTTTGTAGCGTTGTTACATGAATGAAGCTTATATTTTATATTTATGACTTTCAATCGCTACAAGAAAAGTTTTGTCTCACTCTTCTGCAATGCGCAGTCAAAGAGTTATCAGAGGACCACTAATTAATTAATTTAGAATACCTTAAGACACACAAATGATTGAAACTTTGTAGATATGTTTGGAAGGCTTTGATCTGTTTTATTATAAAGTTTCAGACCGCTTGAAGAAACAGTTTGAAATCTATGAGTTGTCAAAGTCGAGCTATATGAAAGAAAGATAAAAAAAACCTTGACGTTTTTCAGGTTTTTCGCCAAACTGCATGTATAAAATGTTTTTAAAAATTTAATTTACATATCATACAATGTTATTAAATTATGCGTAAAATGAGACCTTTAACAATAGCGTAGGTGATTCCGAAGGGACACAGTGAGGTTTCAAACTCAGGGCTCTACCATTTTGACGACGACAGTAAAATGACCAGAGAACGTAAAATAATACATCGTATGATTATTTACATTATTTCCCTTTTTAATACTCTTGGTATTACGTTGATTTTTAATATGATAATTTCAGAATAGTGGTTATCCATCCAAAATAGAAGCATTGTCCAAATCTAAACAATGGTTGAGATACCTAAATTCCTCGGTCATTGGATGTTGTTTACTAGTAGCTTTTTAGTTCTTGTATATAGTGTTCTCTTAGTTTGGCCAATATAAATGAAATCACAATTCTAACAATTAATTTTCTACACTTTATTAATGGTAGATAATGATAATTGAGTGCTTTCATAAAATCAGAAAAATAAAATTTTGATTTAAAATTTACTTAGATATTCAGACTTTTAAATTCATGCGACAGTTAATTCGTTAAGATGTAACAGAAAGGTAAAACAACGAATTAATTGTGTGCATACAAGTGCTATAATAATTCATAAAATGATAAAGTTTTCATTAAAATTTGTTAAAAATATTTTCAATTGGTCTGTATTTTCATGTATAGACTACACAATAAAGGTTCGCATCTTTTTAAATACACGTCATTTAAATTAGATCGTCATTTAAATTAGATCGGTTTTCACTCTTATTATTATTTTGTTAAAATATAATTGCTCATAAACGTTACTACTTGGAGATAGATTCAAGATTTACAAGCGTAGTGAAAATGTTTTGCAAAATCATGTTATTTTTATAAAACCTTTCGGTGTCGGAGAAAAATCTATATTCTGTACTTTATTCTTCAAATCAGTGTTGTTTTGCACATCTATCAATTTCATTTACTAATTATCCGGGACTGTTTCCCCTTTATATTAAATGTCATGGAAGAAAAATATTCAGCCTAAGAATGGTATTTACCGACCTAAGAAATTGGAAATCGCAATTCAAATATGTTTATTAATATTTTATTTGGCCGGACATATTTCCGTGCATGTGTAGGAGTTTCTTTTCTGAAACCTGGGAAATGTGACATACTGTTTGTTAACAGTCGTTTGTTTCAAAATATGTGTTTGCTTTCAACATCTTTGTATGGTGTTAAAATACGCGAAATAAAGACGTAAGTTCTGCGACATATTTCTGGCTGCGTGTGGCCTCCATTTTAGGGCTGAATATTAGAAAGATCATTTTTCTAAGGGTTACCCGTTGCTAATTTGGAAGGGTATGCTTCCGACAGTCGGAAGCTGCGTGCTTCCGCCCTGAAGGTGAAATTTTCCCATTGGCTGCAAAATTTTGGAATGTTAGCCAATGAATGTTATTGGGAATTGCAACATATTGGTTGCCAAAATTAAGTGGGAGGGCCAAAGGATTCCTGCCGAGTTTACGTAGGAACTGATTTAGAGACGGAGTGGCAAAAGATGGGGAGAGGCCGGAAGACTTGATGAATAAACAAAACTGCTAGCCGCCGAAAGATCACGTTAAGAGGTCGGCAAATGTTGGTTACAAACTAAACTTCTGGCGACCGAAAGGAAAAAAAGTAGTCTCCACCAAATGTTTCTCAGGCGTCCACCAGACAACGAGATCAACCCCGTTGCAGGCAACGGAGGTCAACAGCTGATGCATCCAGCCATCATAATAGATAATCACCAAACAAACCAGAAAATGTAACAGCAGAGCTTCGCGGGTATCGTAAACTTTGATACAAAATAGAGATCATATTTTCCATAACCTATTGACACTAAAAACTAAACAGCTTCTTTCGTTACACCCGCATAGGACCCTGATTTTTAAAGAGTCACGATGTAAGTTTATAAATATTAGTAACTTTTTCTTTAATGCTTTGAACCTTTTATGTAATGCCCTTAATTCTATTAAATTAAGCATTTTAAATTTAAACTTTTATTTTCTATTTAAACCTTTATTTAATTGATCCCTTACATTAAATTAATATTAAATAATAAATTAAATTCACTCCCATCTCCACTTATCTCTACAAACTGGCTTCCCCCAATATATATATATATATATATATATATATATATATATATGTATTTATATAAGAAACAATTACCCCCAAAATAACTTTTATTAATTTTGTATTTATGTATATAGAGGATAATTATTAGGAAGCGGGTTAAGCTATTTGCCAGGCCAACGGCAGAGTAAATAATGATCGCGATTGATTAATATTAAATTAACATCCAATTGTGATTATATCGATAGCCAGAACGAGAAACAAAAATCAGTTCCACTAGTGGAGGTGGCAGGTCAGCCCTTGGATTTGCAAAATTGAGACAATGGCCTGAATTTGGGATTCGAAAACATCATTTGAAAGATAAACACGTCTTGCAACAATGAAGAAGGAACGGAATCCGACCTGCAACCCAGGTCAGCCCCGGTAGAATGGACACGAGCCATCTAAAAACAACACCAAATTCGCCAGGCAGAAGAAGGCGGTGTATTGGTTAGCAGGCAGAGATTCGAGTTGGACTTAACGTGCTGCTATCGAGGGCCATTACATCATTAGATTCCAATACGTACTGTCATCTTAGGGTATTCCATACATTAGATGAGATTACAGTACATTACTTATTACATCACTCTACATCAGTATGCGGAGTATGAAGGAAAGACGACCTGGAGTAAACATAGCTTCCAATAGCTGATTGTTGGAGTACCGACGTCGAGGAGCAGACCACAGCCTGACCGAGGAAGAGATGTCGAATCATCACCAACTCCTGGATCTACAAGCGGTGATGTACCAGATTTACATTTCTCATATCTGACTGATTTGAGTTGTAGTAAAGTTTTCGATGCGAAGATTTGTTTATACCCCACTTAATCCCTAGTAGATACTCCAGCTCTCCGGTGACTTTAGCAAGCAGCCGTTTTAAAATTTTAATGATCTTTGTAACTTAATGTTTTATTTTATTTATTTTAATTTTCTAATCCAAATTGTTCAAATTTAATTTAATAAAATTTTATTAACATTCCATTTTTTATTAATAATAATAATTCCCAAACCACACGTGACATTATTATTATTCAATCCATTAGTCCACGGTTGAGGAAATAGGATACGTCAAATATAATATTACAAGAAATATACAAACTTTTACAACTAAGAATTGACAAGAAAGGAAAGATAAAATTCAATCTTCAATTGTTATATTATATAATAATAAAACATATATTTAATTCTTTAATTTAATCAAATATGTTTTGAATAATTACTTTTTCTTATAATTTCATATTGAAGTATTCTAATTGCTGAGTTATATCGACAGAAAATGCAAAATCAGACGTCCAATATTTGTCGTTTAATTCTTTAATTTCCACAAACTTTAATATCGTTTTAAAACTATATACACATTATCATAGCACCTCAAGTCCACCCACATTTATAAATTACTTAACAATATTCGATTTCCAGATTTTTTATTTTTACTTACATTAGTGTTTATTTTATGATCAAAATTTGAGTAAACTAGTAGGTTTTTCAATCAGCTGAACACAGATTCAACCATCAGCGCTAATGAGATAGCCGGGCGTAAATTGAAAGGTGTCGGCAAACGTTTGATTTCAGCAAACAGAGAACGCCTGTCGACAGGTTGTGTGCAAACGGCAATTGTTATAAATCGGTTTATTTTTTTCTCTGACAACTATACCGGCACACCAATACGTTCATAGTGCGATTACTCGCGTGTTTCCTTTTCACAATTACTATTGGCAACGTTTCGTTATATCGCTTTCTCGTCTGTTATATCTTTCGGTAACACGTTATTTAAATTATAGCCTTAAAATGTCTAACGACTATTTTGTAAATATAACATTTCATTTGAAACAAAATGGTAAACGAGTAGAATTTGTATTTAAAACGTTAAAACAAATTCTCATGCGGCTCGCGCGTATTCAACCCTAGTCTATAGGGGTGCTACATACATAATGTGTCGAGTTACGCTCTTAGAAGATAAATTATAGATATAAATTCATCGAAAATATTACATAATCTGTGGTTTAAAGTTCCATTTTTACCACATGCAAGAATCACATGACCTATTGACCTTCAGTTACAGTCATGCAATCTCATAATCCTGCTATAATAGTCCATAACCAGGTAAATACTATTTTATGAGGAAATGGTTTCATACCTTAATATATAATACATACACATAACTTTGAAGACACGATCAAACGTTTACTGACTTTAATATAGTATTTAAAACATTTCATTGATAAATGAACCTATTTAACTGCCTACTTATCATCAAAAGCATCAGCAGTTACAAAGTATTTGTTAAGAAATAAAAACTCTGCTAACTAAACGGTGCATATTACATATTATAATAAATTGTAAATCTATAAGAGCGTAACGCTCTTCAGCTCCCTAGAAAGCTTTTGTTCATGAATGTAAAACTAATACAAATGACATGAGATTTTCAGTCCCTTCCCCCCCTGAGATTTTCCACGTTCAGAAGCGCTGCCAGTTAAATTGTACTTGAGACGACATCATTTTGGCAAAATGTCAATTTTTATTTGTCTTGTATTGATAAAGGATATTGTTCACTGTGAAATTACTCCTTCTTCCTTGACCCTGCAGTTTATTGAGGGCCTTGGCCAAAGGGTTGACTGCGGACTGCTGTCTTCCATGACACTTACGGGGTCTTAATACCAGTCCCCGTGACCATAACGGCACAAATGTCTAAGCCAGGATTCAAACCCGGGACCTCAGGGTTGTAAGGCAGCAACGCTAGTCACTAACCACAGGCGGTCGATAACTTTGAAATTTAGAGATACACAAAATAAAATTTTTATTATAAATAATAACTTTGAACCTTACTTTTCTTTAATATTTTTTCTTGTAGTATTTCTTCTATGTGTTATGTGCTGAACTACTATACTATATTCTATCTTAATTTACTTAGTAGGGAAGTCGGGAAAAAACGAGACACTAATCGTGTAAAAATATTTTGGAAAATTATAGGAAAAAAAAATTAACTTCATCAAAGTATAAAACGTTAGTTTTATTCTTTTCTTTACTTAATTTGATGTCAATATAAATTAAAACAACAAATTTAGATTTTTGCTGAATTTTTATAAAGAAAATTTCAATTTCCCCTGCAGAACAATATTAGATGTTTTGTATTAATGTAATAAAATTAATTTTTTAAAAATCTTAACACCTTTTTTGTTTTATTTCTCATTCTTTTTTATCGTTCAGTTGATCGCTTTATCAATTTTGTCTTTCGCAAAACTTTTTGAACGTATATGCAGCTAAAGACACCTAGTTTACCAATATATACCATTAAAGATTTAAAAGCGAGGAGGTTTGGGAATTACTTTCTGTCGAAATGCTGCTAGCAATGTTAACTCTGATTAAGGCACCATAATAAGAGTTCATTCGTAAGGTGGAGTCAAACTTTGTTCAAGTTGACTGCTATGACTTCTTCCTTGGCCGGTTACAATGTTCCACATCTATTTACTAAACTCCAGCACTATTCCGTAAAGAAAAACAATACGGCTAAAATATCATCAAGCAATATTTATATTTATTTAAAATATCTGCAACATTTCTTCCATATTTGTGAACTAAAATGGTACCAAGACAAAAATTTAAAAACAGTTACAATTTTGAATACAGAATATTTCGTTCAAATATGAAAAGTATATATTTCAAATAAATATAAACAAATGATTGAAACAGACTTATATTTTAAATGGATAGACCTGTTTACTACATGCGGATAATTTTACGTCCAGAGACGTTTACGGCCGAAATTCTATTTCACAATGTGTGAGTAATTTAGGCGTTTAATTTCAACAATGGTAAATTAAATAATGCAAAAAACATTAATTTAGCAAGAGAGTATCATCAATTTTATGGAATATATTTGTCATTTTTCTTCCAGTGCATTAGGATGACACCTCTTGAAGGGAATTTTGCTCTTCAACTTTTAAAAATAATTAATTCATTCATCCCAACTTTCCTTTTTTTCTAAAAGAATAGATCTTCTTTGATACAACTGTTTTAAGGACTCTGTTAATTTTACGAATACACTTTGCAAACAGTTAATTTTGTAATTCAATTTAGTTTTTCTATAAATTTTCCTTTGACTCATATATATATTATAGTGTTCTGAGTATTTTAAGAGGTGCTAGTAAACCATAAAACAAGTAAGAAATGTTCAATAGAGATAGGTTCGGACAGGCGTACTTTCTAATATATGTACATTTGTTCATATTGGCAGAAGTCGTTTTGTTCTATCTGTTAAGGACACAAGTTCTCTGGCATATAAAAAGGTGAACAGTGAAAGGCTTCGGTCAATCCGCACGCCTTTCATTAAAATTATAGATACACTGAAATTACCTCTAACCAGAAAGACTATTTCGTTAAATATTGTTCTGATAAAAAAATTTAATATTGAACAAAAGGCAACGCATGTCGCCGAAAACGGGACACACTTTTCCACTTATTTTGATTAAGAGAAAACAGCTCCCGAAATTTCAAAAATAACTAAAAATTAGGCTATTTAATCGCGATCCAATTTTCAAAGTGATGGGTCATTGTATTCAGGTTGTAATTATGTGGAGTGTGCTACGGTACAATCGAATTTTAAAATAAAAAAAGTCGCATTGGAAATTGTTTGGCTCACATTATATTTCGGATATTAATTACAAACATTTTATATTAAATTTACGAGTGACAAGGCTAATTACTCAATGAATGCTTCAATGCTAGAGTCCGATACATAGAAAGATTAATTAAATGCAAAGTTTATTAAAATTATTATACTGATGAGAGGATTACTGAATTTTATCCACATTATTTATTCTGGTCCACTAATTAACAAAATATATCGAAGTTATAATTAAACAGAAATTAATTATTGTTCACAAAACTTTATTATTATTTTATAGGGGATAAAAGTGGCGCATGAGCGTATTTTAAATTTCCCGATTAGTAAAAACCGAACAAAAATTATTCTTAGAAAGACACAATACTGCTGATATTATATGATATCACTTCTGTTAGTGTTTAAAAATGTTAATTCAGAGATAATTTATAAAATTAAATTTCATTTCCGAAATGTGTTTACGGAATTAAACATCAGCAGCAAGAAAATTTATGTATACAAAATTAGAATTAACGAGTCGTTATTTAATATTTACTTAAGGATTTTGTTCTTATGTATATTTGAATAAAGATTATAGGAATTTAGCCAGTTGACAAATGAAGTTATAAATGGTGATGCTGTCATTAAACGTAAGACTTTATTAAGGAGATACCAATTTTTATAGAATTTAAAATGGTTAATAGGTGTATCCAAAAAATTTTATGTTAGTCTTTCCTAAAAGAAATTAATGTACTAATAAGATAAATTTAACGGTCTTTATAAAAGACACTCTAAAATTATATTATTAAAAAACGTTTTTGTCTATTTCTGTACTTTATTCAAGTTGTTCATATCATGTTTCTAAAGTAAATTTGTGACATAAATTTTTCAAGAACAAAAACGCATTCATATCAGTTCTTTTAACTTTTATATATATCATGATTATGTAGCGAGAATTCTGTTGTCAAATTATAGGAAAAACAACCGGATGAAAGTACATAAATGTCGTTGCATTATTTTTTAAATGTGTGGTATGTTTGTTTAATTTATCTTGTTAATTATAAATAAAATAACTTTTCTGGCTTTAATTTCACGAATACATAAATAAAACAACGGCCAAATAAGTCAGAAAATAAATTTAATTCATATCAATACAACGTGTCATTCAACTTTGTGGAATTCCACAGGTAAAATTTTAATTGGATGAACTATTTATATTAGAGAAAATGAGATGTTAAATTCAATTATTATTAATATTTTCCTATTGTATTTGCAATGAGTTTCAACAGATGTATACGCTCATAATACCTTTTCTGATAAGTGTGAAAGAACGACTGGGTATCATTTTATAAAACAGATATTGATAAAATTTAAATATTACACGGTTATTTTTTGTATTATTCACTGTTTGAGTTGGGATTGATGACTTTATTCAAATGTAATATTTAATTTTCTAGTTGATTAATTATTTACGCTTTTTAGATAGTTAAGGCCGATAACATTGATACTACTGTATTTGAGGAATTGAAAACGTATTTTGATATTAGCCAGGAAGACATATTACTGAATAATTACCTTAATTGAGATATAACGGAAGTATAGTCAAGGGAATATTTTAGTAGTTACTTTCACTTTTATGCAGATAAATAATGCGGTATAGGAGTATATCCATATATTTAGGTTAAAATTGAATGGAAAATGTAGCTATCAACTTTAAGACTCAATGAAAATCATTTTAAGTGTTTAATCGATCCTGTGATTAAGCTATTGTTACAAATACAAGACACCTGAAGACAGAAAAGCAACGAAACACGACAGTTCAAATACGTTCATCGCTACTACTATAATTCGGAATAGCTCTTAAAATAACTTTAAAAATAATTAATAGCATAGTTATTTAAAAAAGAGCATACGAAATCGACGACTGTGACAAAAAACCTTTATATTCATACATATATTAGCCGTAAATAAATTCTTCTGTTTTGCGAATGCATTTCTTTCCTGTGATACCCTAATTTTTGTCTACTATACTTCTACCATTCCGGGAATAACTACGAAATAGTAGAATTCCTTATCTTCCTTCAAACTATCCTTCCCAATCTAACACACTTTGTTATTCCACTATTTCCCATACTACACTCCTTCCCCTTTATTTTCCCTTTATTTATCCTCAACTTGTACTCTTCCTCCATGATAACGTTTATGCCATTTATTATGATTTACAAGTCTTCTTGTGATCCCCTAATACCAAAATATCATCAGCAAACCTTGGGGATTTATTTCTTCTCCTTCCATTTTGATTCCCTTTCCATATTCATTTTTAATTTTCTTCATCGTCTGTTCTATATATACGTTAAAGAGCATGCGTGACAGAGTACATCATTATCTCACTCCTTTCTTGATCTCTGCTTTCTTTTTTTGGTCTTCAATTCTAATTACTGCTGACTGCCATCTGTAGAGGTTATAGATAACTCTTCTTTCTCGATATTTTATTACTTTCCTCTTCAAAATCAGCCTCCATATCAGTTTTATTTTAATTTATATATTAAACAATACTACGATTCGTCTCTCTTTTGAGACTTCTTCTTGTCATGGAGTGAAGTACCTCGTACAGCTAAACTTTTACCTGAAGAAATCTCAAATGAGAGACGATACATAGTATTGTTTAATATTTAAATTAAAATAAAAACTGACAGACTGATTTAGCTAAATTATTTTCGTTAATATTTTTTACGCAAGAGATTATAACCAAAACGTTCTATGATGTTCACATCTATCAACTCCAGTCTACTTCGGTATACGGTTAATTACGTGGAACATAGTATATTTGATTGCAAAATGTCCACTGTAATTTTGGTGGCGCCCAAAATGATAACTAAAATTGTTGATTCTTCAATATTATCAACTTATTGTGTTATTTTTGAGAAATATTTCAATTTGTTAACTTTCAGAGTTTAGTTTTTGAAATGAATACAGTTGGGGGATAACTACTTAAAAATTAAATATTATATATATATGAATCCCTTTGCTCTGTATTTATCAATATAGAATATACTATAATTGGATCATTTTTAAGTTACAGAGTCGGTCTTCTTAATGATTAACAATTTATATATAACGCTATTTAGACACATTCCATATCTTACTAACTAGAGTCATTAGTACTATTCTAAGGGTCGTCTTAGTGGACCTTCGCAGGGAGTAGCTTACAAACATAATTCCTCCTGGGAATTGGAAGTATTAGGGAATCGGCAAAAACTTACAAACCCTTTCTTCTCAGCTTGGCCTGGGCCCACCCGAACTTCCGTGTTAAACAATAATGAGCACGTTTGTGACACGTATTCGAGCACGCCTTCTTCCCGTTATTTAAATGTCCACAGCTAAGACAATCTCCAATTTATTATTTCCACTCTAAATGTTCACTCTTTCAGCTTCCTCTTCAATTTCAAATTTAATATCTCTTGAAATTCATTGTTAATATGTAATCTTATTTCGACTCTTGAAGTCCCAATCATAATGTTAAAAAATCCTTTTCTCCTGGGTTTTTAATACTTTGTCCCCACTTCATTATTTCGATACCGCAGGTGGCGGGACCCGATCCTGTCCATTATAAATTATTATCTGTCCTCTGTAGGAAGAGACATTTACCCCCACTCTACCGACGATTTTGGGGAATACGCCATCTTCGCTCACAACCCGATGACGTTGAATCTCAAATTACGCATGTAGTAGTTTTTTACCATTACATGTTGTTTTCCTACAGACTTCTGAAATTAATATTTGTTTTAGGATATTAAAGAATGTAAGGGGTTTACCGTTGCCCAGATAAATACACGGTAACAATGTGGAATTACTGTATAGAAGTTTGTTGACTTGTCAGGGAGACCAGACTCATGCACATTGTAAATAACGTTTTAGGTTGGTTCAGTTCTTATAACATATTTAAGAAGGACCTAATGTTTCAGAAAAGCAGTTATCTAATAAATAGCATTGTCTCACCTCTCCTCTCTGGAATTCGTGATTATCTCGCCACCACGTAACAACAGCTTCTGGCCTGGAGCCCAGTGCCTCACACTCGAGGATGACAACTTGTCCCGCTTCCAGGAGTCCAGGTCGCTGCAGTAAATGAGTCTTCAGGGGTCGTACTGAATCAAAATAATCACACTGTTTTGACATCACGTCAACTACTAAGTGTATGAGATTGTAATTAGGGTTTTGCGAGACAGAGAAAATGGTCGACAAAATGTTAGTTCCAAAGTATTTAAATTGCAGTACGAAAAACTAAATTCTTTTACTGGTTAAAATTAATTTTATTTTAATGCAAATTAATTAACTCAAGTGTGTAGGTGTCCGATTTTATTTTTCATATGAAATTAATGGTGAAACAAGTGGCCTTTGCGAATAATTTTGATTTTAAAATTACTTCATGTGACGAATTTTTAAGAATCTGTAAAATAAATGTGCTAAGGAATCTATAATAACAGTAGTACATGGTAATTGAAATATCCATTATCATCAATAATAATTCTCGTAAGACAAAATTATGGAATATAGAGTTCTAAGTTATGTTTTTCCATATTAAGGGATGAAAAAAATCAAATCCGATTATGATGTGATAATATTGTTTACGGAGTATAATATTTGTTTAAGTGTGAGATGTGAAGCTAAGGTTTCTACGTAAATTGACTCGCTAGGTATACATATAGAGCTAATGGATTAACGTTCCAGGAATGTGTAACTCCTAATATCACCCAGAATTTCGCCTTATGAGCATCTTTCTTGAAGGCAACATATTTACATTTATATTTAATTCCATCATCATATTTCATGACAGAAAAATAAGGATACGTAAATTGCGTGCTCCTATTATTATTTGCGTAAACGTTAAAAAGGAAAAAATGTACGGAAAAAAGAATCCTATTTTCTCGTCGTGTATTATTTTACTGACGATCCTTTATTCTTACAGCGCTATAATTACTACGAGTTTGAATAGATGTGATTTATATCTCAAATGTATTTCGAACGCAAGACGCTTACTTTATTACCATTTTAGCCCTATCAATAATTTCTATTTTTACAAGTGACGAACGTGATAATAAAGTTAAAATAAATTACTAAACCTATAATGTATTGGTAAGAAGTATGAAGAAAAAGATTTTTATGTAATTAATACGTTAAATATATTAAATCAACTAATGTCTGATATTAAAATGAAATAATTTTCACCCGGATTTTTCAGACAGTTATTTTATTTGTCTTGTTATTAACAGTTATTAACTCAAATTTCCAGTATAATTCCTTGGGACGAAATGACAATTGCCATTAACATGTAATTATATTCAACATTCGTCTAGCTTGACTATAATTGTTACCATCAAATTGAAGGTAGTCCAATAGCATCTCGTTTTTATTCCTTTTTTTTCAAAATTAGTCATGAGGGATTTGGAAACTTATTACCTTATAAAAAAACTCAAACAATCATATACCATAGATATGTTGATGATATATTTTGTATTTTACATAGAATGAAGTTAATAATATAACAAAAGTTTCAGTAGTTACCATAATAAATTACAGTTTACTTATGAATGTTTTATTAACTAACAATCAGGGGATTCTTGAAGTAAATGGTTTCGGAAAGAGACCTATTCGGGTCGTGTTTTACATTTCCTATGTAGCCATCCTCTACAGCAAAAAGAGCTATGATTTTTAATTTTATTGATAAGATCTTGACGCTCTAAAATCTAAAATATCATAAGGAAAATGTAAAGATTATAAAAAAATATATTAATCAAGAACTCAAATACATTAATTTTATAAATAAATATATTTCAAACCGAATTGATTTCCACACATTTAATTCAAAATTTAAGAATAATATTATACAAACAATTTATAACTTGACCGTTTCATGGAAATTATATACATATTAACAATTTTTAAGTTCAAGGTAGTTTCTAAAATTAACAATAAACTCAAATTAGTAAAAGAGAAAGAGACAAAATTAAAAAAATTTCCATAATGTCATTAATTGTGGAGGTCAAACTAAATGAGCTGTAGGAACTAGATTAAAACGGCATAATAAGAATTTTAAAATCGCAAACCATAATGTTGTTACGTTACAAAAATTTGATTTGAATAATGTGAACATTTTGGATTTTGAAGAAAATTTATTTAAGAGAAACATTTCGGAAATGTCTTTTATTAAAAAATTCCACGAACACCCTAAATTAGTATACCGATACCTTAAAATTAAGTAATCTTTATAGTCCTTTGTTTAGTAAGTTTCAACATTTACTAATATTTCTCACATTTATTGTTTCATAGATAAGCTTCTGCGTAAATCTTTATTAGTATATTTTTTCTAAAATAAAAAATAATTGTATTTTTTTTCACAATCGTCAAACATTAACATTACAATATTATTCTGTTCTTCATTATTATTAAATGAAAAAACTTATTAGTGTTATGTTTTAAATTTTTGTAAAGTTGTTATATACGATTGGTGAGAGGATCCGCTGATTGCCCTGGTTACTTAAGGGTGCTGTAAATTCACAATACGACAGGTCAAACCCCTAAAAACGAGGTGATCCATCATTCAGTCTTGTGTGAACTGTGGCTGAATAAGTTTCTTAGTGCTGCCTCGGAACTCTTTTTACATAAAAATTTGGTGTTTATACCATTTTATAATATGTTGAATTTTTAAAAATTGGATGTAACAATAATTTGGTAAGTTGTTAGTAAGTTCCCTCTGTATTTGTCTATTTATAAACTGAAATGCGTATTTTGCAGAATTGAAGAGAAAAACCTGAAGAAAGTGCGAATATGCACCGAAACGTTGATTGATTAAAAATAAAAAACTGTCTGAAAAAACCGATCGAAAATTATTTCAAGTTAAATAAAGGTTTTAGTAAGTAGGTGAATTACATAAAATTTCAGTACGACGAACTGTGTACTATGCAACTTCTACTGACTTTGAAAACACTATGAATCATACATAATTACGTCTTTGTCCTGGTTTGCCCTATATATGATTACATAATACAGAAGGTTCACTAAAACGTATTCATTTTGGTCTATCAATACAAAGAAGCTTTCTTCGCATAATACACGAGCTTCCGGAGCTATTTGTCAATAAACATCTGTACTATTAACATTTTTTTACAGTAGTCACACAGCTCTTGTCCATTATGGGAATTAATCTTCTTTGTACTAGGACACTGTAATAAAGGGTAGCTCATGAAAAGCCGTTACATAATTACTTTTATGATTTATTTAAATAATTATGGACAAATATGTCAGGCTAGTAAATGAAGAAAAATAAATTCGGCGGAGATTAATACGACGTTTCGTACTTACATCAGAATCACTTCAATTATTAATTATGACAACTTAGAAATATGAAACTTAAATTCGTTTATATGCAATTTTTTCTTTATAATTCGTTAATAAATTATATCTTTTAGAACGTAAGGTGATTTTTATTGTTATATCAAATTCCGCTCCTTTTTACGTTTTATTTAATTATTAATTGTATATGAGTGAATATTCTGTTCATTGACTGATCTACTTATTTTTAACGTGTTTGAATTAAACGTTTAGGAGAATACATAATTATATACTCACATAATAGGTCCAGACGCACCGTCTTTTCTTGAGGAAGAACTAATTTGGTGTTAGAGGCCTGGCATTTGAAAGTAGTATGCAACTGGCCACGATGGAGTTGAGGAACCTCTAGCCTGTTGACCACGACGTGTCTGCCAGAGACTTGCAGCTGCCCCTCCACCAGGCGGTCGTCCACGAACCACGACACCGTGGGCGGAGGTCTGCCTGCAACAACTTAGCTATAGAGGAACACCCAACCTCTTCACTCAACAAGAGTAAACCGCACCCTGTAGCAGGAAACAAGAACTACTACTAAGTACATTGTAGAGTAGAGACGATTTGAAACGACTGACATTGTGGAATCAATTTGTTTCAATATCTAGCAGACGAAGTCGATCAGGGTGGTAGAATAGACGCCATTGTTATTGATTTTGCAAAGGCTTTCGATGTAGTTCCTCACGACATCTTGATCCAGAAGTTAGATGGGACAAAAGAGTAGTTCTCTGGCTGCAAGAATTCTTAAAAAATAGGCTACAAATAGTCAAAGTTGGGAAAGAAACTTCAAAACTCGGATCTGTAACATCGGGAGTCCCCCAGGGATCAATTATTGCCCCATTATTGTTTCTCATTTTTACTAACGATTTTCTTAATAATATAAACTCTAAGGTCCGACTTTTTGCAGATGACTGCGTAATTTAATGGGAAATAAATGGGGAACAAGACGCAGCTGCTCTCCAAACTGACTTAGATACTCTAAGTACATGGTCTAATCGAAATAAAATCAAAATCAACAATAGTAAAAGTAAGGTGATTAGTTTTACTAAAATGCGCGTTCAAATATGCCTTGATATATAAAATAGATGGGGAAACAGTGATCGAGGAGACAAACTGTAAATACCTAGGCATTTATTTTAACAGTAAGCTGGGGCAGGTAAACTATGCTACAAGGAAAGCGTGGAACACCTTGCACTCTAGAAGGGGAATGCGAAATCTAAAGAGTTGGCTTATTTGTCATTAGTACGCCCACTTATGGAATATGGTGCAGCATGCTGGGATCCGTACAGGATAGGTCAAATAGAATCCTTAGAAAGGGTGCAAAGAAGGGCAAATAGGACCTGGGCATGGGAACGAAAAGGTAAAACGACTAGGGTGGGATACGCTACAGACAAGAAGAGAAAGAGCTAGGCTACACATTTTCTACAGAGCTTTTGCAGGTGAAAAACGTTGGCAGGGAATCCGAGATAGAATGAAAGAATCGACTCGGAACGGGAGGGGAGGAGTGATCACCTGTTTAAATTACAAGGAAGGAACCAAAAAACAGACGTTGGAAAATACTCATTCCTAAATAGGACAATTAATGACTGGAACAATCTGCCTGCAGGAGTGTTTGGGGAACTTCCTCTAACCGAAAGAAAATTTCGACTCAATCTAAGTTTAGTGTAGTGCAGTTAGTGAGGTGATCAGTGCTGCGAAATCTCTAAAAATATACTACAGTGAATTATATTTCCAGTTTTGTTTTCAGGGAAAACAATACTTTTCTTTTTTTTAATAATTCATTTCTAATAATATGATTCCACACTTATTTATTTATATTGAATATAATTATACATTCAACTATGGGTTAAATGTGGTCCTTACGACCAGTTTATTAATTATTGTTTAATTTCTATGTATCTGCCACCGGGCATCTGCCCATTTGTAGATTTAATAAATACAACAATACACCACGGTGTAGCCAGTTAAAGTAGGGGCGATGGGAATTTATGAAAAATTACCCACTCGGAAGTCATATGATTCATAAAGACAGCAAAAAATAAAAATCTAGTAGGATGTCATCTTCTAAGTCCAGTATAGATTTCCACCATCCAGTGACTACGGAAACAAAATTAAAATCATCAGACTTCCCCCCACTACTCTGTACTTTTCTACGGCATGAGAGTTTGTGGTGCAGTATACTAATCGTACATTCAATTACTTGATGAAAATATTAGAAATAATTTTTCTCCTATTGTCACCGCCTTAACGATTGTTATTTAAAATCTACTACACAACGTAGTTTATAAATTGTAGTCTATAGACTAGTCTCATGGAATACTCCATGCTAACCTATTCTGAAAAAGCATTTTCATTTCTACATAACTACCTCATCCTTCCTAAATACTTAGCGTATTCCATCCTTCGCCTCCCTCTTATGTTCTTACCCCACACACTTCCGTCTAATGATAATTTTACAAGATCCTCACGTCTCAAAACGCGGCCTATTAATCTACCCCTTCTCTTGGTCAACGTTCTCCATATCGCTTCTCCCCAATTCTTTTTAAAACTTCTTCGTTACTTACTCTATCCAACTATCTGATTTTCAGCATTCGCCTATAGCACCACATTTCAAAGGCTTCTATTCTTTTTACAACTCCTACCGTCCACGTTTAGCACCCATATATCACCATACTCCATACGAACATTTGTAGCAATGATATCCTAATATAATTATTACGAAAGCCTTCCTTGCGTGTGTTATCCAACTCTTTATGTCTAATATACCTCTACCCTCCCTAGTTATTACCAGATAACAGAAGTTCTTAACTTCCTTCAAAATATCCCTTCCCAATCTATCCCTGTGCTATTCCCCTATTTTCTCATACTTCACTCCATCAGTCTGGGTTTCCTTCTATTAATCTTTCTCCAAGATCACGTTCATGCCATTCATTATATTTTCCAAGTCTTATTCGGACACCTCAGTTACTACAATATCATCGGCAAACCGTAGTGTATTCTAATACTTATATTTTTAAACAATTTGCCATCACTAGAACAAACGAATAAAATTCGCGTGAAAAATATTCTGTTAACACAAATCTCATATTAGATTATAATATGAATATTGAGTATATTTACATTATTTGAACGGTATCGTGAATATTGTACATAAAATATAAAGTTTAAAAAGTTGTAATGTATTTTACCAATATTTATTGTTTGAATGTAATTGCACATATTCGTAGACTTTCTTGTGAACTGAATTATTTCTTCCTTTAATATATCTTACTGACCTTTATAATCATAGATGTCATAAAGTTCTTTGACCATAAAATATAAATTTGTTATGATGTTAAAATAATTTTACGATCTTTTACATTTTAATAACTTCGTCTTATGAGTTACAGTACATGGATTGAAACTAGTAATGATTTTGAAACTCAACGAATAATTTGATAAAAGTTTATTTTTACTAGCATGTAGGCATTTAATCTTTAAAATGCTTTACTGCTTGATATCTTAAAAATAAAATTCAGTTCCGCATACAAATTTAAACGCTTGGAGAAAATTCGACCACATTTCTTTACGGTCCGGAATAAACACCTACCACTCTAAAGAATAAATATTTTCGGGCACAATGAGATTCATAGTGTTTCTTCCAAAGTTGACTGTCTATAATTTGATCCCTATTCGGCATGGAAAATGAGTATCCATTTAGAGGAGGTGACGTGAAGATGGCGAAAGATATTTTTACCAATCTTACACATGAAACACTGTTTAGAGTAAAAACAACATCACTTATACGGGTGCAGGGTGGAATAGCTGCTGCTATGAAAAAAATATTCTACTTTAGCAATTATTAGCTTCTATTAAAACGTTAAAGGGATCGCTGAGTGTGATAGTCTCATTCTAAATGCTGTTAATGCTTAATTTCAATACATAAAATGTCAAGGATTAGGAGAAGCCGAAGGAGTGAGGGTGGGAGTGTTTTACGTGCTAAGTCGACAGGAAATGAAGTCTATTCCGGGGTTATAGAAGTCCTTCACAATACAGTAGTTCAGCCTTTATGCGATAAAGTGTACCACGCACAATGATAGCAATTTATACCAAACTTTGTACACTGTTACTTACAACCTAGCACAAATACGTAATGGTGAAAACACCACTTGCGCTTATGGGGATGCGAATTGTTTCACTCTCTTAGAGTACGGAGGTTATTTGCGACTATCTTTAGAAGAGTGGCAGTATTTTTGCTTTTCTGAACCTACTGAGAATATTGTTTTACTTTATTGGGATGCGGAAAATATTTTAGACTCTAAAAGATAAAACGCCATTTTCAATCTTTCTATGATATGCAATTACGATATTACATCTATTCAAGTAAGAAAATAGTGTAACGTTTATAGTTGTAACTGTTTCTGTGCTCAAAAGTCTTAAAAAATATTGTAAATAAATACTTGAAATCAATAAATATGTGAATTTTTAATGAAACCATCTTCAGTACCATTTTCTTTCTACTGCTCAACTCAATTCGTCAGGCATTCTGAAACTATTAGCCCAATTCGGTTCGTTACGTTGATAAAATCTTTAAACAAAATACAATTTTACTTATCTGTGCTATTTATTGTAACAATATTTAAAGTTCGAATTTATTAATCAATCTTGATTTTAAAATTATTAATTAAAACATAACTTGAATGACTTTGCTTTGACTTGAAACTGTAGAATTTTGATTTCATTAAAAATGTTATTCGCTGATGATTCTATTTGGTAACAAATTTCACAGCAGAATATAGCAATTTGCAATAAAATTATGCTCCATTAAGTGGAATGATACGGTAAACCTTAAATTCAATCAAATTTTTAAGGCCTGTGATTTGTTTAAATTACTCCATCTGCAATATAATATTTAGTAAATTCTGGCACATCGCGAGACATTACTCAATCTAGCACATTAAATATTTGGGATTTTTTGTTCAGGATTAACCACCGGGTTGATTATATTGCTCCATATTAAATAAATTATTTATAAGAAAATGTGTAATATGGAAGGGCTTATCCCCGAACTAGCTAAAGTTCCTTTAACTAAATTTTTAAACTCCTGAAAGTACGACGAACACGGGACAGCAAATTCACAAATTTTGTTCTTGGAACAAAATTGACTTAAGATACTTAGGTAATATGATTATCTTCTTGTTTTGAGGCATATTTACATTGTTCAAGAAATCCTCGCGTTGAGAATATGCTTCAACCTGCGACATTTCTGTGCCCCGCCGTCAAGAATAGTTAGCCATAGTTGGGGAACTCAATTGCTTAAAATTTGCGACTTCGGATGAAAGTCTTTGTTTCGGCTTCTACTACAGTTGCGTGTTGAACAAACAAGGAAAATTTATTCATTTTCATCATGAAATTACTTGTTGCATATTTTGAGTGAAATAATTTTCGAATGTAAAAAGATAATGTGTTGCCACATTCTGTCGAGGTCGTATTTATTTAGTGGTATGACTAATGTAATTAATAAAATCGGTAAAATTTATCATAACAAACCCCGGAGTTCGATAAATCGTTAGATATTAAAATATATAAATAATTTAAAGACATATCCTGAATATTGAATTGTAAGATGTTTTTAATAACATAGTTCCTTCCATCACAACGTGTCTAGTGCGTGAATGCTGTTCTCACATTTATCCTCGGCTCGGAATCGATCCACAAACCTTGCGTGCTTCCGCCGAGTACTATAGCTGCCAAGCTACCGAGCTAGTTGAAATAACTACCACGTGCATGAGGTTCCATTATTTCATCACACCAACTTCCAATTTACCTACAATTACAGTTTAGGAAATTAATTTAAACATAAATTTGAAGCGTTAATGAAACGGTTACTAATACTATTCATTAAGTCTAAATAATAGATTTTTAAATTGAATTTGATGTTCGTCTCTAACGGACCGTAACTAGTAAAAGACAGAAAAATTACAATTTCTGTACCAACTTAAGATTTTATGATAAACGTCTTTATATGAAATAGAAAAATTGAACCAAAGTCACTCTCCGGGTATTTGAAAATTTGTATTTTTTGGGTAGTCTTAGCCTTCTTCCTTGACCAATATTAGATATATAAACCAAACTAAGTAGTGTCACATTCACTATTAGTTCATACCACTAGTGTTTGACAATATGTCACCTAATTATTCAATTAATTCCTGTTTATCATAAACATGATTAATGAAACATCGTTCATCTTCTATACCTTCAAAAGAATCGTTTTGGGATTCAACATGAACAAATAGTATGAGATTATTTCATTTAAATGCAGTCCGTTGAAAACAGTTGTCAGTTTGTTGCAATATATATCACATTAAGAAGAATATAACTATTTCAACGATGAGAATTGTAAGCATGAGTGTTGCTTATAATTAACTTCAACCACTCAGCTGGTTTGTAAAAGTTAATTTGGCATAAAATCAGGAACGTATCTAATTAGATACTCCAAAATCGCTGTTTAGTTAACGACCACATACTTTTTGAACTTACAATTACCATTGGCCTGGAATTTATAATGTATTTCTTAAAATAAGTTCCAGCAATATGTTTGGAAACTGAACGTGAATTGCATTTCTTGTTAGGCAAGTCGCAATAGGAAATATTTGTTTCATACACTATTATTTAAGAATATATTATTTAAGAGGATTCAGAAGGGATTGTTCATTTTTCTCATTTAATAAAAATGAATATATATATATATAATAAATTGTATCACTAGCTTTATATATATACAGTATATATAAGTACTCTGCGTTTTGAAATACGCTTCTTTTTCCTGGAGATAAATGTATCTCATGGGTATATCTTTTACAACCAATTGATTCAAGAAAGGAAATTCGCCCTTAAGGCATAACAATAAATTGATGTATAAGTAACAATGGACTCAAAATATAATAGTTTATGGTCGCCTTACATTGTAGCTTCTCATATTTCCTTCACAACAATTCAATAAATGTTTAAATATTTTTAAAACTTAACGTGATAGTAATTTTTCCAAAAAAAATATTTTTTTACAATTTTTTTAGGGTTGCCTGTAAGAAGATGACACTACTAGGCATAGAAACATAGATCATTGTCCCCAGCAGGTTCTAGATCGGGAATGTCTTCCAGTTTTAAAAGGAAAATATTTTCATTCTTGCTATTATTATTACTTATAAGTCGATAGTGAGAAACGGATCAATAGTAAAAATGTTGAGGGAGAAATTATTGACTGAGTTAAAAGTAAAAAATATATATTCACATTTTCAACCTTTCTTCACATTTCCTGCAACAACACGCACCGGAAACCGTACGGGACCATAATGACACATTGAGAGTATAACAGTTCCGTCTAAAGTGACTCTTCTCATCGACCAAATGACATTCACGTTAACAGGATTATAAGTTGGAACTTTTATAGGAACTGTACTATGTGAATGCAAATTGGTTTACCTCCTCGAACTTCGCAGGTAAGCACTAGATCAGTTCCTTCGAGCAAAGGACTGACTGCCCCTATTACCTCTCGTCCAGAACTGTCGTATACAAGCAGCTGATGAGGTGGAACTGAAACAGAACATATAAAAATATTACTGATCCTTCTTAAAAGTATTAGATATAAAAAATATCATGGTTTGAAAACAATTTATGATACTTAAAAGTATGTTTTGTTATAAATGTGCAACTTTAGCAAAGCATAAGAGGTATTAAATGATTAAGGAGGATGTGGGATGCGGTAGTTATGTAGACATGTAAAGGCTTGCATCAACTCTGTGTAAGGACTGAAACCTATAACAACAGATCAGGAAATATAGTTGTCCCAGAACACTAATAAGAGATATAGTTGGGGTAAAAATCGGATTGTTCTCTATTTTATTGAAAATGTCTGTTTAAAAGACATGATTTAGAAAGGCACTAATAGTTGATCGATAGGATGTTCTGTATACTTTCAAGCTAAAATAAACGAGGTAGGTTTAATCTCCAATTATATTGTAGAGCCCTCGCTTCCCGTGATATTGATCGGTAAGACTTAATCTTTAAACTGCTTTCCAAATGAGATGTCTTTTAAGGAGGCTATTTATGGAATGCTTAAAATTAACTACTATGCTGTAATTCATCAATGTTTATGGGCATGTCTCTTTGTTGCCTTGCTTTCTCGAATACCTGTTTAATCGGCCGGAATTGTAAAATTTCATAATATTCATTGATTGTTTTCAGTAATAAACATCAAATAACTAACTTATTAATGGGAAGTAAACTGTTGTTGTTGTGATCTAATCTGATGCAACCCTCCATGATAATTTATCTTTTCATATCCGCTTAACTTCCACATCCTCCAAAATCTGCTTAGTGTATTCCATATTTTTCCATCCCTCTGCTGTTCTTATCCCACGCACATCATTTAATGCTAATTTTAAAAGAGCGTCATGTCTCCAAACGTGGCCTCCTAATCCATCCCTAC
Source organism: Eucriotettix oculatus (assembly GCA_034510155.1). Lineage (NCBI taxonomy): Eukaryota > Metazoa > Arthropoda > Insecta > Orthoptera > Tetrigidae > Eucriotettix > Eucriotettix oculatus. The sequence continues at coordinate 159,640,926 of CM067376.1, read as the reverse complement.
TCTTGGTCATAGTGTCCGCTCTTCCTCTATCCTGCTTAGAACTTCCTGGTTAGTAATTCTATCCACCCGTCTGATTTTCAGCATTCTCCGAAAGCACCGCACTTCAAAGGCTTTTGCAACTCCTACCGACTACGTTTCCCACATATACAACGCTACATTCCATACGAACATTTTTAGCAATGATTTCCTAATGTTCACTCTTATATTACCTGGTTCATATTTAAACTTATAATAAGATAATTGCATCCCTTGTTACTAAATCTTTTATTTTGGTAACAATAATTACGGTGAAGTGAAGCAAATTATGGTTCAAACCAAAGCTACTATTTATTGTAGTATAATAACCATTGTTTGAAAATAAACCAAACAGAAAAATGAATATGCCCTAAGTAATTTGTAACCTGTATTTTATAATCATGCAAGTAAGTGTATTTTAAAACAAATAAACTCGTGATTAATTATTTTTCGTTATAACGAACTATTATTGCATATTATATTACATTCTGATGTATTCTTTGTCCCATATAAAGCGTAACAGCGGTTCTAGTTCACACTTACGAAGAAAAGTGCCTTAATAGAAAATATTAAGCCACTTACTCTATTGACTGCTACTGAAAACTGTTGCCAGAGCGAGAAGGAGGACCGAATTTCGAACATCAACCCCGATGGAAGGGAGTGGATGGCGCCGAAAGATGGTAGACAGGGTAAACTTAAGTCGTAAAGTTATGAGAAGTAGTGCTATGACAAAGAGCTTGAGAAAAACAGTTTTCGGATGGTAAGGGAAATAAAAGTGAATAGGTATAGTCGTGGGGAGAATTTGAACGGAAGAAGAGAGAGAGAATGACCTAGATGTCGAAGTGACTTTAAATAATAGTAATAAAAATAGAGAGCCGATATAATGAAGCAGCAGAGGAGATATATTTTTTGTAATATCTGTAGAAACGCTAACATTCGCTGAAAGGAGATTTCCTGTATTTTCGAAGTGAAGCTCGTCAATCCTAGACCTACCTCTATGGCTTTAATCGACTAGTACTGTCTAGAGTCGTAGGGCAATAACCAAGTCTCAAGACAAGGTCGGACGTCAGATTAAAGTTAATCGCCATAAAAATGTATTTATTTCGTTAGAATGGAGTTTACAAAAATATTTAAGCATCTTCATTTAATCCTTGCCCAAAATCAGCTGCGTAAATAGAGCCATAAATACTAAATGCATATAATTTGTAGTAGAATAAAGATGTATTTCAATAAATATTGTTTTATAATTTCTACCTCACATGTAATTATAACGTAGTAATTTTTTAATGAATAAGGCTGCTTACGAATAGTATATATTTAACTACTGAAAATTAAACTGTAATAAAACATGAAATATGAGAGTAAATTCTTTTAAAAATGTGTCAGAGTATTAGGAAAAAAGAAGTACTGTACTAATTTTATAACAATATATAACGAAGTGGAAATCCATGAAATAATGTTATCCGGCGTTTTGGTCTCATGGCCGCTTTTTATTTTCAAGTCTTCTGTAGGGCGGCGACATGCATTAGTTCATTGGGATACGAGTTTAGTCGCAGGAAGTGACTGGCACTTCTGCTTGCACATTCCTCTAGTACAGTTGGCATTTGGCGACCCGTATGTAGTGTCAAATTACTAACATACCATGGTGGGTTAGCAATCGTTCCGAGGATTTTCGGCTCTAAGCGATATACTGTGTTGAAATTAGATTTGCAAGAGCAACCTCAGAGTTCAATACTATACGCCAAAATTGGTTTTGTTATCATTTTGAAAAGAGGTATTTTGTTTCCTAGTGATATAAACGGTTTTGCCCAGTACGTATTTGTTATTCCTTTCGTTCTGTTAAGCATATTTGTTTCCAGCTCAATGTTTTGCTCAAACGAAAGCCCAAAACGTGATTGGTTTTACTTTATTATTTTCACGCCTGTAAATGATATTAGTTGTTTTATTTAAATTATTTAATGAAATTACTTGCGCTTTAAGATATAATATAATAATTTGATTTAAGAGATCCTGCGCGCTATTTCAGGGAAATATATTATTCAAGGAGACGATTTTTTTAAGATATCAGGGTTAATTACTTATGGCGTAACCACGTTCATCAGAGATTTCGTTCACACGACAAACCTATTTTGTCTTCATTCTTGTCTTGATGCAGGTTACTAGCCGACCCGAACTACCTTCTTCTTTCGGGTTTAATTCTAAATTCTCCCTCTCCCGGTGGAAAGTGGGATGAATCTGGTAGTGACGGCGATCGAGGAACACCCAGTTTTTCCTCCTTCTTCCCATAGGCCTTCCTTGTTCTCACTATCATCTCACTAAAGAGCAACAATTCATACCTTACTTTCAACTCTTGTTGCACACTCCAGCTTCCTCCTCCCTTCCAACATTCATTCCACCTCGCCTTCTCAACGTCTTGAACAAATCTCCATCTCTACCTTCTCGCCCCTTAAACGTCTAGAACAATTCTCCATATGTTTCGACTTCTCGCCTCCCAGCTGAACTCGTATATCCCTTCTACAAGGGAAAATGCTATCCCACGTGATGTTTGTTTCGCCAATCCTCATGAGTCCTTCGTCCAGCGGGGGAAATTTTAGTGACAGGTAATAGTGTCCTTAGGAAAATTTGAAGGGTGAATGTTCCTTCAGCAAAACAAGCTTAGTATTATAAATCTGCAGACAGGCATGTCCTCCGTCCCCCGGAAAAACCACTTCTTACCTGCATGTCACCAGTTAGAACGCTTTTGCCGAGTTTTTAGATCCTTTAAAACTCTAACAGTTTGAACAAAAATAGGTACGGGGTCATACTGCGCTACATGCCGTATGTTTTTTATGGTGACTGCTAGGCTTTCCGTGGCATTTATGTTTATATTGATATACGTACTTTTCTTCTTGTTGACTTGGATCCACAGTTTCTTCATTCGTTTAACTTGGATGGTAAAATGAGCTTGAATGTTGGTAGAGGCCAGTGTGGATCAGTGAGGACGGTATCTACAGCAAAAGTGCCTAAATGCGAGTCAGGTGTAGTGGGTGCGTCCGCTTTATAAACACTTGAAATAATTTGATAGACATCAGACTAAATTTTTCACGTTTTGTCTGAAAACGTGTGTCGGACAAGTGTGTATTGTTAAAAAAGTAACTTAATCTTGCATAATTTGCCATCATATCAAACCTTGTCAAAGCCCTGTTGTATGCTTCAACATTCCGTTGAATTTGGGAAATTGTGTTGTTGTTGGTGTGGTATTCAGTCCTAAGATAGTCTGATTCAACCCTCCGTGCTAACCAATCTTGAGCAAGACTTTTCATACCAGCATAACGAGCACATCCCAAATCCTCCCTAAAATGCTTAGCGTATTACAACCTTTGCCTCCCTCTTCTGTTCTCACCCCACACACTTCCATATTATGCTAATTTTACAAGACAATAATGTCTTAAAACGTGGCCTTTTAATATATTACTTCTCTTAGTCAACGTCCTCTATATTGTTTTCTTTTCCCCTATTCTGTTTATAACTTCCTCGTTAGTGATTCTATCCACTCATCAGATTTCTCCTATAGTACCACATTTCAAAGGTTTCTATTCTTTTCCTTTCAGAAACTCCTATCGTCTACGCTTCTCATCATATAACGCCACACACTATAGGAACATTTTTAGCAACGATTTCCTATTATTTTCACTTATACTACCCATAAGTAAATTTCTCTTTTTCACGAAAGTCTTCCTTGCCTGTGCTATCCTACTCTTTATCTCTATTTTACGATCCCTAGTTATTACGCTTCCCAAGTAGCAGAATACTTTCCGTCAAAACATTACCTTGGTTTTGCCTCTATTAATCCTCATATTGAACTCTCTCCAGGACTACGTTCATGCCACTTATTATGATTTACAAATCTTCTTCTGACTCACCTAATACTACAATATCATTAGAAAACCGTAGGGTTTTTATTTATTCTGTTTACAGTATGATTCCTTTTCCATATACATTATAATTAATGAATTTGTTCTTATTATTTTTTGGCATATTATTTTAATATTATAAAAATTGACTATGATTTTTTTTATTAAGGATTAATTTTTATGAGATAAACACAAGAATAATTATCATCTCCTAGTTTGCGCGACGCATTATTTTGATTGTACTGTCATATTACAATTTTTTTAGTCTACGTTTAATTGAACCAAGGACGGATGCTACTGTTATGCAATTAGCAGAAAATCTAACGAATTCAATTAAATAATTAATTGCGTCCTTTCATTATTTTGAATTAGAACAAGTAACTAAATAATTGCTCTAATATTGAGCAATTCTGAAGAAATTGGAAAGTCTTATCACCGAAGATCAACTTTAGTTCCACCCTGAAAACTCGAGTAGATATTTTGTTTCTGATCGCCGCTGATTGTGAATTTGACTGTTCCAACCATTAATGGAACGACAGTGGACGGCTTAAGTCTTTCTCATCGATGATTCTTATATCGTTGTGATCTTTTGGGTCTTACGAATTAAAACAAGGTACTGTATAGAGTGACTAAATTGATATAAACTAACCTTGTAACTGGATCATAATAAATTACGAGTTAAAGTTAAATTGAGTAACAAATATTGTAATGTAGATGTAAAGATTGTTGAGTTTAAGAGTGAAGTAATTAAGGGAAATTTTCACTATCACACATTATAGACATTTATTTTTTTTATTGAATTCAATGGACTGTAAAATGTGGTATATTTTCTTCTTCTTCTTCCTTGGCTCTACAACCCATTGACGGCCTGGGCCTACCGGGGCGACTGCAGACTGTCATCTTGCATGACACATTCCAAATTTGGAGTGACACGTCGTCAGTGTATCAGTTTTCCAGCATTCTTAATCCCGGTCTTCGCGACAAGTGGTATATTTTACTAAAAAAACAATTACGCTGATTTTCTTATTATAAAATTAAAGAATTCAAGTATACCTTGCATTGTTAAAACACGTGTTTACACAATATTTATAAGCAACGAAAGAATAGTTTTATAACTGTGAAATCGATGCGGTTGAACTATTGGGGAATATAAATGATTTTATTTTATTTTAATGTAAACTATATTCTTATGTAGATACGTAAATTAATAATTAAATATGTAATATTTTGAATAAATCAAAGTTTCTAATCAATGTGAATATATAAGTTTTGGAATTAATCATTGAATTTGTGAAATTGTAATAATCAGTCAATTTGAAGGTACATTATTATAAAGTTCCTTACCTCATACGTTTTAGGCACCTATTAATAACATCAATTATTTTGATTTCAAGAATTTAGCTACTTCCCATTGCCCCATGACATTTCATAGTCCAAGTCTTTAACTACTTCGACGTAACGATATCAAACTGTGTTATCCATGTAAAAACGCATGTAAATAAATGTAGGATTTTGCGTTTGTTTGCAAATCAGCTGAATCTATCGCCGGCTGTAAATACAACGGTAACGTTAACATTGGCTGCATATGTCACAGCTTGCATTCGTTGAAATATTTTCTGGCCGCCTGTAACAAACAGTCGGTACCACATGTTAACGATGTATGCTAGCGCTCATGATGCCTGCGAAAACCACAACTTCAGCCAGGATTACGCCTGTACTGGGCCAAAAATGCATCCAGATTCGTTTCAATATCAACTTGTAATTTATTTGTCATTTACGACTTTGGAGTTGGTGGGATATTAAAGCAAAATACCATCAAAACAGGCGATAATATAATAATAACGAAACAAAATTATATAAGTCACCCATAATTTTCATTGTTTCAATAAATTTTCCAAAGATTTCCGCTGAGACATAATTGTATAAGAATAAGGCATTAGAAATTATAAGTTAAATATCTATGTCAAAATAGTTTAAGAGATTTTTAGTGTTAATAGGACGAACTACTAAGTTTAAAAAGCAAGCATTTAACACATGACAAGGTGAAACTATAATAAGAACGTCTAAAGAAATATATTTTTTAATGTAAAGTCAATTTTTAATTATTTAATTTTAATGAGGGTATATACTAGAGGTGGCCAACCGTTTGCTTACCAAGCACCAATTTCTTTTGGCCGACGAGTTCAGAAGAGCCATATTGATTCAAGCACATTTTACAGCGTCATACGTTCATGGTAAGAGGTTGGTAAATAGATGAGTGGAAAAAGGAATAACTTTGCCTGAGTTAAATTAATTAATTTATTCCAATTTAATGAAGCACCAATTTACAAAAAACAACGATGTTCCTGTACGAGGGTGATAGCTTCATGATGCTCGTTTTGTGAAGATAACTCTGGACTGTAGCTGTTACCACTGAGAGCGAGATCGGTTTGGAACATGGAATTATTTCTTCTCTTTGTTTGCCAAAAAACGGTTAGTAAATTATTCTATTTTTGACTTTTGGACATTCATTTTATTTATTTGTAATACATGCCTAAAAGTACAATTCTTTCTAACAATGTAGAGGTACTTCTCGTCCGAAATACAAACGGGCTCAAGGATGCAATGCACCACTTTTAATCGTCCACAGCGACATGTTTGGCGCATTCGCCAAGATTTGACCACCTCTGGTATGAATGTTAACTTTTACGAAAGTAATAATTATTATTTTCAGAGGATTTTACACAGACTTATTACGTTAAACTGTGATTAATAAAAGCATTCCTTACGTCCAATTTAAGTTAATTTACCCTTTCCAAATAATTTTTTACGGGTCACGGGAACATCTGAATTAAATAACCATATTCTACTGTAAACACAAAATAATAATAATAACATTTCTCATACAACTTAACATTGACATTGGATACGGGATAATACTTGTAGTAACGTGTCATTTAAAATGTATGGTCTGTTAACACTCGTCTATCAAGTCCAATTACGTCAACACACAAAGTGATTCGTATACCTCTTCATCTATCAGACTACTCTAATCAAAAAAGTCACTTACAATTTATATCCTAATCTTTATTCTTCTAATAGAGATTTAATATTTATAATATCTAATATTTTATTGCTACCTTTTATTATTTTTGCACGATATGACGTTTAAGTTAACGTTTTTAAATATATATACATCTTTAATTTGTATTTTACTACAGTATAATCATACAATTGTCAATTAGTGTTAATAGAAAATTGGATTACATAGTTTCACAATCTTTTTCTAACTCAAGTTTCATATACCTGTACACTTTTGGGCTCCGATATTGCTATCAGTTGATGTTTACAGCAAGGCCCACCTGCTAAATATTGTCATTATAATCCTGACTATCGTTTCTTCAAGACAGGATGATAATCGATTTTGTCACAAGTAAGTATATATTTGAATTTGGTTATTTTTCTTTTACTGACACACGAATTTTTGATAAAGTCAAGTTCTGCATTAATTTAGTATTATTGTGTTTTGAGCTAACAATACATGTTGATTTCAATTGTAACCAGTCACCTTGTACTAGCAACCGCAAAGTTTTGTCGGAGAAAGCCTGTAGAGGTTAGTTGGCACATGGTGCCATAAGTATGCCAATCTACCCTTCTCTGTACCAAACAACGCCCCCTCCCCCCACTCCTCCTCGGTTATATTTTGCAATTTATTGTGATAAATATTTGTGCATATAATTTAAACGTGTTCGTAATAAAAGGCATTCCGCAATTTTGACTGCTTTACCTGTCAAAATGAAGTTACGGGAAGAGAAGCAGCAATGAGTGATGTGGAAGATATTTTGAAAGAAGACTATAGTGCACTCAAAGAAAATAACAGCTGAGATTTCAACGGAAAAATCAACAGACGAAGAGTCACGATGTATCATCTTCGCAGAAAGTGGAGGTAATTATGATGAAGAACTTGAAAGTAAACAGTTAATCTTCCATTATCCTTGTAGATAAAAGAAGAGCGAATGAAGAAGAGTGACTGGAATGATATGATGTAGATCACAATGCGTTCAGCGTTGGAGACTTAGTTACTGTCAAATACATGCCCGGGCAATAACCAGGGAAGATCAAGGATATGAGTTTTTGCTGACATCAATTGAAAAAATTGAACAACTTTGTATATTACTGCCAAATAAACTATTGTTTTCGACATCTGGGTCATTAGCGACTACACCTAACTTTTACATCATTTTAATTAATACATTTATAATCACAAAAATTTGAACAAATTTGCTTCAACGAGGAATTCAAAAAGAGGATGGGCAGCTGCGGGGTTTGTGTAGAGATCCTCCGCGGTGAATTGGTGGTATTTCTTATCTTATTGTATGTGGGACACTCAAAAAGAAGATGACGCACAGTTAAGAGCGCAGTTCATCCCTCACAAATAGGTTGGGCCGCCCTAGAAAATAGAAATGAGTACGTTAACTGTGTGTGTTCAGATCTAGTTCTTGACACCACTACCTGTTGACTCCTTGTAAGAGTTTTGACGTGGATTAATTCTTATATGCCAATGTTGTCCAATGCAAAGTGTCAGAGACTTCCGTTACATGTTTCTAGCTTCCATTTTTCCTCTGTTTTCTTGAGGATCCCCTTTTTGTAGTCATTGCTTGTTCATGTCCATTTATTATTGAGTTGGAGGCTGCCAGTTTCGCCAGTTGATCTGCCCTATCGTGTCCCTCAATGCCTACATGCGCTGGGATCCAGCACAGTAATATGTTCTTATTTTTCTTGTTCTCCTTTACTAGACAGTCACGTATTTAATTGATGAAATTGTTTCTCACTCCCTTGTTGGTTATTTTATCGATTTTGTCAAAATGATTTTATTGGCCACAGGATCCTCTTGGCATATCCTTATAGCTATATATATGGCTAAAAGTTCCGCTGTTGCCACAATAACACTATGGTTGATGGATGCTGTTTGAAGAAACTCTGCTTGTTGTAACACTTATACAACGGAAGCCGCCTACGCCTTTTTAGGCTTCTACGTAGACAAATATTCTTTAACTTTTCATCCCAGTTAACAGTGGGCTGAATACTGTTCTTCATATCCCGTAGCTCAATTTTTATCTGAAAATTCCCCCATTTCCATGGTGGAGTCGCCGGTGTTGAGTTGTGATCTATTTTTGGGGGATTGATACTTTCCTTGTGAATTATCCTATTTATCGCGGTTTAAAAGGGCGTTATGGTGGAGTTTTGGTGCGGTCTCTAATAATACGATTTACCGCCTCCAATGACTTAAAGGCAAACATTAACATGTTTAATTTCATTCTTTTGGATAGAGTGATTTCGTTTGCTTCCTTCACAAGTCTTATGATGGGGGTAGTCTTGTAACATCCCGTTACCACGTTATGAATGCTGTTTAATTTTCTTAAAGTTCTCTTTCCAGCCCAACCATAGGTATGAGAACCGTATTCTATTTTGGATCTGATCACAGTGTTGAAGAAGATCTCGTTTTTGACACCCCACTTTTTCCTGGTTATCACCTTAAGTATTAATAATCTTTTCCTGCACTAGATCAACAGTTGCTTGATATGTTCTAAAGGACAGCTTTGAATCCCATTAAATTCCCATTATTTTATGTTGCTTGACATATTCCAAAGTTGTGCCATGCAGTCTAATAGATGGGAGATTAATAACAAAGTTTGGTATTTGGATAAATGTGTAATTAAAGTGCTTGAGCCTTCAGTAATGATTTCCGGGCAGCCACCTATTTACTATGTGTATATGTACTGACCGTGTGTCTATAGAATCCATCGTGGAAATTTGTTTGATTATATTGTTGCTTAATTTCTACTTATGAAATTCGTTTTTGTTCATTGAATTGTTTTTAATTTTGTTTTTTTATTCAATAGTAGCCTACCTATATTGAAAGTAGTCTTCATGTACTCTTGTGATACAATTTGTGCGTGAAATATATATATTTTTTACGTTCATAGTGATGGTGAAGTGAATGTTTTACATACTCTGCGCTCTGTGTCAAATAGCCCCTACAAAGGGGCAGGTTAGTATAATTTCACGTCATGTAAAAAACTAATCTAACCAGAAAATTGGAAAACAATGTCAACTAGCACAGCATCCCCTGTATTTGTGAACAAACAAACAGTATGTTTGTTTGGACAAACTCTTACAAAAGTTCTTGATTTTTTATCATATGTATCGTTATTTATGATGGCTATTCTCAATTAAATTGACGTTATCCTTATTGTACACAGATTTATATATGTATCTATTTGATCGAATGACTCATCTGTGTTTGACTACCATGGTGCATTATTATATTAGATAACATTCAAATTTCCATTAAACGTTTCTCAACATGCCTCTGGAAATGCTCCCTCATCGAGGGAAATTCGAGTAATTGAAGTTTAATTTTTTTTCAGCGACGCCCAGGGTATACAAGGTTTGTCGACAAATGCGATCCCTAAACTGTTGCGTAACGCAGTCATCAACATCGCATTTAATCACGTAGATCTGGGAATGTTCAAATATAGTATTCAGTTGCAAAATAATATTTGAGGTAGGTTTGATAGCAATTTATTGAGCGCTTTAGGCGTTAAAAAATAAAGCTCTGTTGTTTCCATTTCATTAGGACTGTAAATAAATGTCAATAACATCGACTAGAGGGGAATTTATCCGTTCACGTAACGAAACATGATTTTTGTTCCAAAGGGATTGTTGAAATTTTGGACGTATGAAAATATATTATTTTAATGTTTATTAAATATTATTGAAAAATATAATTCCCATTAGGAATGGTAAGGAACGTCCTTGACTCGTGATAAGTGTGCTCTACTTACCGATAACTGTAAGGTTGACCTGAAAGTTTCTGGTAGGAGAGTCTTTGAAATCCACACGACATCTGTAGACACCCTCGTCTTCTAAAGTAACGGCGTCTAAGGTAAGCCCGGCTGGGGTCGATCCTGTGACAAAATATGCCCGGGGTCCAAAAGCGTCCGAGTCCGACCAGTAAAGCGCCTTCGTGAAAGGACGCCCACGCACATCAAAACTGAAACAGACAAAAGTAAAATTTAGACGCTATTAATAATTTTAAGAAATGAAGTGGATAAAAATCAAAATATCTAAAAAACAAGGTTCGTTATTAGAATTCATAAATGTTTCCTGATAATAAATGAGCGCTCAGACATATTCATAATGGCCTTTTTATATTCTTGAACTTCTGAACTTATATCTGCATACCGTCTTCCTCCTGCAGTTCTAGAGAAGTCAATAGGATTAGTCAGCCAATGTATCTACTTCAATATTAAATTCGGAATAATGTATGTTTATGAAAATACTAAGCATAGTATACGGAAGAAAACAAGCTGAAAATATTCTCATTAACTTGTCATGAAGGCTAACATGAGTCTAACGCCGCGCTCCGTATTTGTGGTTGGTGATAGTTTAATATTTAAGAATACAACATTTTTATTCCAACGTTTGGGAGACATTTATGCAACAATTTCTGGGTTTTAAATTAAGATTACTCCTTATTTATTAAATGTCATTTATTTATCCTATAAATTTAATACAGAGTTATTGAAATTTAAATTAATTTTGTTTAAGTTTTTGTATTGTATTGTATTTATTAAATATATAAATGGGCAGATGCCCGGTGGCAGATACATAGAACGTAAACAATAATTAATAATCTGGTCGTAAAGACCATATTTAACCTATATTTGAATGTATAATTATATTCAATATAAATAAATAAGTGTGGAATAATATTATTATAAATGAATTTAAAAAAAGAATAGTATTGTTTTTGTCTAAAAAAAGAAACAAAAAAACCTGGAAATATATTTCACTGTAGTATATTTTTAGAGATTTCGCAGCACTGATCACGTCACTACACAGCACTACACTACACTAAACTTAGATTGAGTAGAAATTTTCTTTCTCTTAGAGGAAGTTCCCCAAACAGTCTCACGATTAAAAGGAAACATTAAATGTTTTGTGCTATTGCATAAGCTACAGTTTAAATATTAAATCTATATTCCTAATTTTCTGTATATCACGCTGTATTCGGTAGTGTCTGTTGCTAAAAGACTCCCTATGTAATAGTTATATGTAAACTCCTTTGTTTTCCTCTACACGTCATTGAAATGAATGACAGAGATGTAAAACTGACTCCTCTCTGCGATAACTAGAATAATACTTCCCTGAAAATTGTAAAAATCTTTTCACCTTCGAAATACTCCATCACCTTCAAAGAGCCCCGTAATCTTGAAATCTCTTTAAGTTATCGCTCCCAATTTTTATTTCTCTTTTAGAATATATGAATTTAAGTTATGTTAATAAACAGATCATTATCCTTAATTTAACATGCTGAAATAATTTTCAGATAAAAATATTTTTAAAATTAATGAAACAAGCGAAATTGCCTCCTTCTGTGTCGATATGGATACAATCATTTTCATAAGTTGAGTAATACTAGAAAAAAGTCGCGTCGGATGATTTTGATGTGTTATTAGTTTTACTAAGCGATAAGCATTAAATTGCCATGACGGTCAATAAAACCCGCAGCTGCTTTGTGAACTTTGCCTACTGTCTGAGAAATAATTATAACTGCCTCCTAAAACTGGTTGAGACACGGAGAAGGGAATGCTGCAACCCCACAGAAAACTCGTCTCTCGTCATTCGGAAAGGCGTGAGAATAGTACCCAATTCCTGACCTACCTGATGCAGGTTTTCTAGGATTTTCCCTGCATCACTAAACCACAGCCCGGGGGCCCTAGTCAACCCTTGGCTACCTTAATCTACCTTCCGCTTCCCCCCATTTTAAGTCCCTTCCTATGCTATTAAAGGGGAGTTGCCTGTTTCAGGATCACCCTCATGTAGCCTGTTAACCCCACAAAAAACGTTCTGTTAACCCAAAAAAAGTAAATTTTTATATTTTCAAGTCATGTCTTGTTGCAATGATCAACACAAAACCCCATAACACAATTATAATGTTATGTATATAGCCAAATGATTCAACTATAGTTTTTCTAAACCCGTGAGATTTTGTTTTACTCCATTAAATGTATTGTATTTAGGTGATTTTGTGTGATGAACAGCATTCTGAAATTGTAGCTTTATTTAATTATGTTATGTTAATTATATTAGTAAATTCTTAATAGCTCTATAATCGAATTTAATGCAAAAATATTCCATTACCGAATATATTATTATTTGTATCTTAAAACTTGGCATTCACTAGCCACTTACAATCTGTCCATAATACACTGACACGTTGCAATTCATAAGCTCTCTCGAAATTTAAATTAGCCTTTCAAAATTTGAGAGGATTTAAATATAACCTCCACTCCTGGCAAATTTGGATTGTGTGTTCCACGCATTTGTCCAAGTACCACTCGCCAAATTGAATTCTCTGCTGAAGATCAGCTTCAATTAGAGAGTGGATTAATGTAGCAACACAGGCACTCCAATAAGCTTGTTCCAAAATGCAAGGATTTCAGGATTTCGGGGTTCTTGTTTCACGAGCTATTTGTTACGCAAAATCCCGATGGACATCAGAAAATTTTACTATCACAAACTTTGAGAGGACTACCATACGTATAAATAATGTAGCTCATTTGTTGCAGTATACAATACTTCCAAACAAACAATACGTTTTCATTTATAGTGTTTGATGACATTAGGATTTGAGAAATTATTCCATGACTAGATAGTGAAACTTTTTTCATTAATAGGAGCAGAAAAATTATTTCAGCATATAGATTCTGGTTGGCAGTACAAAAGTGAGTTATTTATTTAAGTCAGCATAGTTTAATCTGAATAATCAAACAGTCAATAGTATACAGTATTAAGAAGGTCATTTGTTTCATTTTAGACTTAACCCACATCACTTATGTAAAAATTGATTTTAAAGATGTAGCAGTATATATTTTATTTAGTTAGCCTGAATTTCTCCCCGCCGTAATGACCATATAGGTATTTTCCAATTCTATTATATGCTAAATTAAGAAATGGTGTTTTATGTCGTACTTCACTGATCATATAAGCAGTATACCGATGAGCCTTTCGTCTTCTTCTAGTAATTTGTGAAATAATACAATTTCTAAATAATTTTATATGGAGTTTTAATTTACTGCTTTTTGTTGTTGTGGTATTGAGTCCTAAGACTGGTGTGATGCAACCCACCATACTAAACTATCTTGTGCAAGCATTTTCATTACCTCATAACTAGCACATTCCACACCCTCCCTAATTTGCTTAGCGTATTCCGTCCTTGGCCTCCCTCTTCTGTTCTTACCCTCATACACTTCCATCTAATACAAATTTTACAAGACCCTCATGGTTTAAAATGTGGTCTATTAATCTATCCCTTATGTTTGTCAACGTCCTCCACAATGACTGATTAATGAATATTTAAGTTTCTAGACCAAAATATTACATGAAACCGTCACAGATTAACTGTAAATAAGGCTGATACAAAAACTAAAGTATTGAAATATATTAAAAAATCAATAGATAATATATTTGCGTTGAAATTAATTTCCTTATATACATTTACGAGGCATCTGTTATACCGAACGTTTTCTCACCCTTATTAAGAAAAGAATTATAGAAACAGATATATTTTAAACACGAGAAAATATTTCGTATGACAAAATCAATAATTAGAAAAATGTGAAGTATTGTATCTTAACTTGTTAGAATTTTTATACTTTTATTACATAATATCAAAAACATAAATGGCATGAACATGATCCTGGAGACAGAGTACAAGATGAAGATTAATAGAGGAGAAACCAAGGTGTGGAGTCTAGTATGGGAAATAGTGGAATAACAGAGGGTGTTGGGGATATTTTGAAGGAAGTTACGGGATTCTGCTAATTCGGGAGCATAATAATTAGGGATGGTAGCAGTATAGTAGACATAAAGAGCAGGATAACAGGAAAGGAAGGCTATCGTAGAAAAGAGGAATTCACTTACGGCTAATATAAGCGAAAATAATAGGAAATCATTGATAAAAATATTCGTATAGAATGTGGCGTTTTATTGGCACGGAACGTTGATGGTAGGAGTTGCAGAAAGGAAAAGAGAAGAAGCCTTTGAAATGTATGCCGTAGTAGAATTTTAAAAATCGGATGGGCGGATAGAGGAGGAAGTTCTAAGCACGTTAGGGGAAGAGCGAACAATGTGGATGACGTTGACTAAGAGAAGGAATAGATTAATAGGCCACGTTTTGAGACACGAGGGTTCATGTATAATTAATATTAGATGGAAGTGTGTGGGGTAAGAACAGAAGTGAGAGGTCAAGAATGGAATACAATAAGCATATAAGGAAGGACGTTGGATGTGGTATCTATGCAGTTATGAAAAGGATTGCGCAATACAGGCTAGCATGGGGGGTTCCTTCAGACCGGTCTTAGGACTGAATACCACAACAACAAATACAATATTTGTATCAACTGTTTTGAAGTTATGTATTTGCATGTATTATCTCAACAAGCAGTGTTTTTATGATTAAAGGAATCTAAATTATGGAACGAAATTACTCACATATTTGTATCACAGGACTTTGCATTAAAAGAAACACTAAAAGAAGGTGTTCATATATGATGTATTAATACTTACACGGATATCATGTCAATGGCTAATGTTGGTTAATAACTTGCACAGGAAAAGTATTGTTTCTACTACAATAAATTTATACATAATGAATATCGGAGTTACCTATCACTGAACTAATTATAAGTAATCGTCAAAGAGGGAAGGTATTTAGTATTAAGTATATCTGTGGCACAAAATCCTTAATATTAATAAAATATAAAAAATTATATTTGTGATTAATGAAATTAATTCTCTAGTTTATCATAACATATTACGATCATTATTTTGTAAGCAGCCTATTGCATTTGGTTTAAATAGATTATCCTTTCTAGGTTCGATAAAAGTACATCTAATCCGCTAATTCTGATTATAAAGTTATATTGCAACTTAATTCTGAGCTGTCGTAGGTGATTGATCGGAATCAATGTGACATCAAGCTGCACATTTTAATCTTCGCGTCATGTACATGACGATTTATATTTTATACAGTATGATGATTAATTATAATGTTATTACTATTGTTATCATAAATTATCAATGATGTGTGCACAGATATGGAAATGATGGAGCACAGCTAACACGTTATCAACTAAATTATTAATACGTATCATTTTGAGTCCTCATTAGGCATATAATATTTCATTGTTAACAAGACGCATTTATGGTGGCCTTACAAAATACCTTTGTAATTATTTGCTGAAATTCTACAACTGCTAAAACAACATAATTTAGTACAGGGCTTTTATTTACAACATAGCTAGATGACAATAATAACAATAAATGTAATTGACATCTATTTTTATTAAAATAATAATAATAATGGATTTATTCTTCATTTATACCAGCAGCTATAATATTCAGCAACGAAAGTTTAATGATAAATGTTCAAAATATTTGTATTGCATATATCCCTTTAACAGACAACTAATATAATTAATTTAACTTCTTCTATTTTACATTTTTATAAATATGTGTAACAAAACTCCTAATAGGTTGTAACTATTTTTAGTACAGAGATTTAAAGTAGTTGTAATGTTGCAAATTAGTCTCCAAACTATTACGTGTTGTATAGAATTATTGGTTATAAGTAATAGTTCCGTCGAGTTGTCAGAGCTTTCTCGTGTGAGTGCTCTACAATGAAAAGGATCATGTTGAGGCAGTGTTTTCCTGTGTGCTACGTGTAAATTTGCGTGCAGGCTGACACATATCTGGCCTGTGGATTAATGGCACCTGGCAGTGCAGCGTCCAGAGGAAGGCAGCAGCTAGCCGCTTGATTTACGACCCGACGGAGCCTATGAAGCGGGCAACAGCCCCTGCCACCAAAAAATACAACCCCCACTTGCACTGTGTTGCGGGAAACGGTCTTTACACTCTAAAAGCAAACATAACAAAACCAAATAATCTCTTCGGCTTCCAAATAAATAATGGCGGAAGAGAAGGGAACATTAATCGGATTGAGAGGAAGCACTAAGAGTAATATTACATCTCATAAATCCGATTTAGCCCACCTCTACCTCGGTTAATAACCAGTATAAAATGCTGCGGTAATTTTACTGAAATTTTCTCATCAATAAATGATTCTAAATTATAACTTTCTAGCCTATTAAATTTTGCAGACGTAGAATTGTTTAAGGAAAGAGACGGATTATGGAAAAGATACCGGTTTTAATTAGAAATATATTTAAATATTTACCTCCATAGTTCCGTAAATATTACAATTAATTTATGAAGATTCATTTTTATACTATATGCAGTATAATTGTCAAAATATCCCGGTTATAAACGACGCATTCCAATTGTAGTTAAATTAAATATTGTACTTACAATCCATTGACTCAACCTAAGGCCGGTTTATGGCTAATCAGAGAGTCTAAATTGCAGATTTAAGATGACGTTCTGCATAACAAATTTCGTAAATTAATTATAAACTTAGAAATATTCTCATTATTAGACTTTTATGCAGTGAAAAGGAAAATATTTGTGGTTGTCCGTTGTTATAAAAGTTGAACAAATATTTAGGTAAACATTATTCAAAAGCAACTAAATTTATTGTTTATAATGAAATAAAAGCATTTTGACAGTCTCAAGTTTTGTTAAGAATTATTTTATTATGTTAAGTAACTTTCAGCCGTTAAACTACTATTTTACCTGCTGAAAGCTACCAACTTAATAAAGTAATGCTTAGCCGAACTTGAATTGTCAAAAGGTTTTTCAATTTATTATCAACAGGTAACATAAAACGATTAAGTAGTCCAATGCATTCAATTATATTTAATAAAATATACTTATGTCATACAGACAGAACGGACGCTTACGAAACTCCATTCATTTTAAATACATTTATTAAAAAAGTTATTATCACTTTCATTCTTACGTAGTTGCACATACGAAAATCTGCTTTAAATTTTTAGTTAATTCAACATATATCCGTTTCGATTATTTTCTGAATGAAGATTCCGCATGGACGAAGCACATATTCATCTAGAGTTAAGACTAGTATGGCTTTCCTATTTAAAACGGACAAAACTACACCATTATATCCTTAAATAGTACTTATCCTTTTATACAAAATAAGTTTCTTTGTTGTTTTAAGGTAAAACATTAAATATTTACATGCAATATTAAAACAATTATGAATATCATATAATGTAAAATGTTCACCCGTTTAACGGGTGGATGTTCCGAGTCGACTCGAGGATCTGATGCAAAATACCTGCATTACTGTATACCTGAAGCTCAGGCTCATCTACAATTCACTTGTCACACAACCTAGCTCTTGGAAATCAGCGAAGAATGGTCATTGTATAAATTGATCAAAGGTGCATAAATTTCAATTGAAAGCGAGAAGAATAGCTTTAATGACTGTCAGCCAATAGGCAATGAAAATAAATTTATAACATCTTTATATTTATTAAAATATTAATGCACTTTAACAGTTGCCAACTATAATTTGTGTTAAAAGGGAAACTATGAAAAGGGTTAGTTAAATATCGACCTTCTTATTACGTCTTATTTTGAGAAAACAGGAAGGAACCATAAAGTAACTGATTATTAACACTATGTCGTTGTATCAATATTTCGACATACTAATGGATATATTTCCGATCCAGAAATATAGTACAACCGCCATTATTGGTATAGATTATTCGAACACCGGATTAGTGAAGTAGGCTGAAATGATGAAATGGAGAAGTTGGAACTGTGTAGAGCTAGGAGCTAAGAGCCCATTGTTCGTTGAAGATGTCGGCGTCAATGGATCGTCTTGGAAAGTGTTTAGAAATTTTTCTAATTTTCCCCTTTAAGTATCACTTTGTCAGATGTTCTGAACTTAAAGTTCCTCTTTCCATGACCATACAGTGTAGCTTTAACCTCGACGAGTCAAAGCTAAAAATTACCGCCAACAACTGTACAACAATGGGGAGCAAACTGTGGTCATCATTTTCCTGGGGCAACTCGGAGGTTCAACGCCTGTAATTCGCATCAAGACGTGAACCAGTGAACACGCCAACCTCTGTGCGCCTATTACGTGTGTGGGAAAATTACGGACTGAAACCAAAACCGTAAACTGTCTTGATAATTTTCTTTTGCTATTCATAACTTCAGGTGTAATGCATCGTCAATTCATTAAGATCCACGAAACTAATTTAATCTTGCTTCTCATCTTGATTTTTTTCACAAATAAAACCTGCCACGATACTCTACAGACACCGAGTATCAATCTTATTTTTTAGAGTTAAAGTTAGCCAGCAATTTATTCAATTCTTTATTTTAGTTGTGTAATAGAAATAAATAGACGTTCTTATACCTCTTTGTTTGTAAAATATTTGGTTAGGGTAATTGTGATAAGTACAATTCTGATAGGCTTTTTCAACTAAGTTATTACTTTTGATTAATATATGCATCTCGTATCTTTTAATGTTAGTATAATTTCTAAAAACTTAATACAGTGTAATTTTATTATTAATATAAATTAAAGTAGTATACTTCCATAACTTCCTTAATTAATTTTCACTGCATCAATCAGCCAATTAAAAATCTGTGTCTCATTAAACTTTTAAGCAAGGATCTAAGCAGGTACGGAGTAGAAGAAATAAAAATGTGTGCTTTCATATATATCATCAAAAATTATTTACAAATGTAGGCAGTATCGTGTAAACGTTATTACAAATGCGCGAATATTACTTTAGTTACCCAATATAATAAATATACTTGCCTTAGTGTGCTGCGTTTAAAAATTAGCGATATATATGTCAGTGGAAACTGTGTCAAATTATTAGACCAGCATGATTGTAAAAGTTATTTTACGTTCTGTGCTGGAAAATAACTTAATTAAGAGTAATAGTTCGTTACATAGTTAGAGGTATGAGTGTATTAGGAGCGTCTCACTTGATTTGCATCGTTAAATTGTAGTCTACTGAATTTGTATTTACATAGAAATATTTTATATCTACAGATGTAATCATTTGAGAGTTCTAGTTTTGACACATTAACGTTACGAAACCGTATATTACTCATTCGCGATTTTAGAGATACTGACTTTAAATTGCTGTAAAGGATAAAGATGCGCCTTGATTTACACAAAAATAATATGATGTTAATTTCCTTAGATAAATTCGTTAAACTACTTAACTATTCCTAGTTAATTAAGATTGGCATTATTAATTATTAATACACCGACAACAGGTAACAAACGTTCTGTATATTCTTGTATTAACATATATGCACAGCATTAATGATGAAATAATATATTAAAATTAATGAGAACACAGATAAAACAAATATTATAGATACACTTGTTAAAAGGATACAATTAACTTATACAGATAGGATTGCTTTAAGGGATCTACTGACATTCTTTATTAAAGAAGAGCTTATTAATTATAATTGCACCCCCTTTCTTAGTACATAAACTATTCGTATGGAGTGTGGCGTTATATGGGTACGAAACGTGGACGATAGTAGTTGCAGATAAGAAAAGAATAGCTTTGGAAATGTGGTGTTATAGAAGAACGGTGAAAATAAGATGGGGGAATAGAGTAACTAATCAGGACGTTTTAAGCAGAACAAGAGAAGTGATAACAATACGGAAGACTTTGACCAAGAGAAGGGATAGATTAATAGGCCACGTTTAGACACGAGGGCCTTGAAAAATATGCATTATTAGTGAAGTGTGTGGGGTAAAAATAGAAGAGTGAGTCAAAGGATGGAATATACTAAGCAGATTAAAAATGAAAGGTTTGTACATTATATATTATCATCAGACAAGTCTAAGTACTGATTGATACAACAGAAACCATACGAAAAATACCCTTTCTACATATGATATCAAGATAGTCCATATTTTCAGGCGCGTGAAGTGGAAGTGGTATAATATATAACAACAAATATGCTTCAAAGTACATAAGTTACGTACTAATTATTAAAATATTTTGGGACTGATTTGACCTGGCTTACGTATTAATTTATTTAATATTATAGTACCTCCGTTTCTCAACGTAATAATTCTCATTATACAATATATTACCGAATGTTTAACAGAGGAAAAATTTATTCTAAAAAGAAGTCCTAAATGATTAATTGAACACTGGTCTAAAAATGTACGATAGGAAGGATTAAGTTTACAGGTTTTTGAAAACGAGGATACAAGTTAAAAAAGAATCCCAGGGTATTACTGTTATTTGGAGGGAAAAACAATTGATTAATCCGTTTACAAAATTTAAATAATTTCATATTTGAAGAGCAAGTGATTCGTAAAAATACTTCCATTCATAAAGTTATATGAACATCAACCAATCGCAAATTGTGGGTTATGGTCCCAAACTCGCCACTGTACCATCCCGAAGGAATACCCAGATAGTTTGCCAAAGGCGTCGTCGGCGGCATAGGGACAAGTTTCCAGTTCGTCTTCCACAGAATATTCTTCTTCTTCCAATGACTCAGCAGCCCTCTTGAGGGCCAAGGCCTACCGAGGCGGCTGCGGACTGTCTTCTGGCGTGACACATTCACAGAATATGCAAGTCATTATTTATATTTAAGTTTGTTTCATTTCGTGGATTCTATATCAGTGCTATATAAAAGGTCAAAATATATTAGCGCATTTAATGCCTCGTGATAGACGAAATTTAACTCCGAAAGACTACGCAAACTTTAATGTTATCAACCGCAGAGGTCGAACACGTGCCGGTCGAAGGCTTCCACATTTCAATCCGAGACGAAGTGTTGGGCAACATCTTGCACCACATCAACCTGGATCAACACCTGAACACCAGACTAGCAGAGACGACGAAGAGGTTGTTGCTGGTCCGTATAGCGACGAACTGAATCCACCTAAATAGGCAACAACTCCGGCAAAGAAACGGACCAAAATAACCAGCATCGCTGAAGACCTGCGCTGGTCCCTAGCATGGACATTACAGATGCTGCTAACGGTGGGGCTAATAATGCTTAAGAATTAGTCGCTGCTGGTGGTTCGTCAAATTCTGATGTCATGTCCATAGTGTGGAAGTCTCCTTCAAATTATGAACCAGTAATTAAATTAAAAGTAGTATTCTATTTTCAGTTCGGCACATTTTTTTTGGGGAAAACATTTTTATAAATAATAAATATTGTGGTAAAATTTTGACAACCAGTTTAATGTATATGCCTGTAAATACTTCATGTTCGTGTATGAGTCCTGCCGTATTTGGCTGTTTACCACCGTTTGATAAAACGATATTTGTTGCCTGTAATGCACGATTTTTGGGTGCCGAACCGAGTTTCCAGACAACTATAACGGTCAATGCTTCTATTAATCTCATTATATACGGAGGTTAAATCGTGTATATAACGTTCTACCCCAAAAACCTTCGTATTTAAACAATACTACGGCTGTAGAAAAAACAAGTGTACCTGATTATGGTTAATAGAAACAATTCTCGTACGGAATTCCACCGGAAACGGCTTTAGGATTACCTCGTAATCAAACGTTTTATACATCGGTATTGACAAACCGTACAACGTAACAATAACGTGAATTCCAGTGCTTCGTCAGACGAACCGGATTCAACGCAGAGGACGCAAAGGGAAAATAATTTACTTGATCTAAGAACGTTATTTTGAAAACACCACCAAAATTACATGGTATAATAACTACAGCAGATAATTATTTACATTATAATGAAAATACTGTCGGATCGGAAAATATAATTAATAATTAAAGTGAAATTTCTATTGATCATACAAGTGATTTCAAAGGTAGTAATCAAATCAATTTTGGTAGTTATGATCAAGAAATATAAAATTACGTTTTTTTTGGGAAATTTGAATTATGCTACAAATAATAATTACGTTATGGATTCATTTTCGTTGGGTTTGTTTCCAGTTCCGAATATATGTCTGGATTGCGCAAAAACTTTTGTTAATCGTAAAGGTCATTGGAACGTTGAATACGAAATAGTGATCAAAATAGGAAGAACAAGCTAAACTGCGTATAACATAACACAAAGCCATGAAACAGAATTCTGGTGTATTGATGGTATATACAAACCTAGGAATTTGTATAAAGCACCCGTAAATGAATCTGGTTCATTTTTACTTTTTACTACTCAGTTTAATTCCACTACGACACAAAGCGTCTCTACCGAGCTGAGAATCGAGCAAGGGACCTCCACGTATCAGGCTGGCGCTCTATCATCTGAGCTTATTTAACCTATGCGGATACTTGTATCTCTAAAGCTCAGGCTCACTATTATGTATATATATAATGTGTATATGTGCCAATTAGGAGATCGGCCGAACTTGATTCCTGACTTCACTTGACTATTGTCTATGTTTATGGGGTTTTTCTTCCAAAAATCTGTATATATACATAACAATACTATCTGGGTCTACGATTATTGTAGAAGATTTTATCCGAGGAAGTTAACAGTCAAAATTATTTGGGCAAGAGTAATAAATTTTATAAAAAGATTTTAATGTAGACATATAAAATAGCTTTTTAATTTGTTTTAAAATATTGAGGACTTTTAGTATTCAACACTTAATCACTTAAGCGGTGAAAGAGAATAGGGGACGAAATAACGTTTTATAAGTAGATGTGATCACGCAGAGAAAGGCGGATTATATCATATACAAGGATGCATTGTATTAGGGAAATAACTGTATCTTGCAGGCAATACTCAACTAAATTATGTGAATCTGTATTGCAATAGTTGTTGCTGTTAGGCAAACAAGCAGTGAACCTTAACCACACACTCAAACAATGTTGCCACATTAGAGGTTGGTGTCCTATCGTTTAAACAGCAGCGCTGGGTTGTTGCCCCCCTCTCCACCCCGCAACGCAAACATCCCATTAGCTAATCACGGGCGTGCATTAGAAGGGCGTGTTCTCAGGATATTGCACGGTTCTCGTCCACTGGGCCACCTGCCTACCTGCCGACCTGCCCCCTGCGGACTACTTGCGACTCATAATTAATAAATGTAACAAACCACGAATCATCGTAATACACCATCAGGTCATTAATTTACCTCTAACTGTTTGCAAATTTTCATCAAGAATATGTGGCTCGCTAACACACCTTCATCCTTGATTTAATGTAATTATAATTCTTTAATGAATTATGCTATTAAATTTATTACGGCCACTATAATAAGATGTGAATATATGAAAAATAACTTCGGTCAAATGCTAGACTTTTAACTTCTAATACCAAAAAATTTTCTTTGGCTGTACTTGATATTCTTATTGACCAAAGAAATTAACGTTAAGCTATCACACCTATAAACGCTAAATAATCAATGTTTAGTTATCGACTGCAATATCCTTGTTATATGCACTGGTTATATCACCCTTATTTTTAGTTAAGTTTTTTGTATCTTTTATTTTCTCAGAATTTGCAGCTATTACCGGCTGTTAAACAGAGACCAAAACTAGTATATTTGAAAAAAAAATTTAAATTCCATGACAGTAAGGAGAAAACATAATTTTAAGACTAATACTAAACGTTTTAAATCCAATATTTATGCTAGTTTCATAATTTGACCTGATTTATTTCATTCGTGTTGGAATGAAGAAATAGGACAAAATATCGAACTTATTAACAAATTTTATTCTATTATTATTAATAATTGTGAATTTCAGCCATATCCTTTCCGAATAAATCTTAAACCATTGGAATACAACTCTAATGGTAAAGTGTATACGTGGTTGGGTTCGTAGCACAAGGTGTGTTGAATACTTGCCAATGTCAGACTGAAGTCCCTATTCAATAGAACACTTGATGAACTAGTGGAACGATATGTTTGTCGTATACAATTGTATAATTCTGGGATTCATAATGATTAACTGTTATCAATTCTTTACTTTTAATGTGGAAGCTTTTGTGGCTAAAAGTTGTTATTTTAATGATTGATTTGTTTCCATTATAAAATAGCAAAATATTAATTTTCAATAACATTTTACCAGTGACAAAATTCATACTTTGATACCATGACAACCTGAAGCTTAGAGCAATTCAGAAAATTAGAGTGTATAATTTTCGATCGAGCTGGAACTCGAGCAAGGGACCTCCGCTTATCAGGCTGGTGCTCTAGCATCTGAGCTTATTCAACCTATGCGGATAATTGATTCTCTGAAGTTCAGACTCACTAGCAGTTTACTTCATTACACTCTTCACAACCTAATTTTCAAGTCGTCAGTGAAGAATGAACGCCGTGTAAATTATCATAAGTACAAAAGTTTAAATTCAAAAAAATAATAATTGCTTCAATTTTCCATTCCGATCTACCAATTTCATTTTCATTGATTCCTTGGCTGAGCTTCAATTGGAAGGAATTCTTCTGTCTTGCAATTGAAACATTATGTGTCGTAATTTTTTTGATCCGTTCGAAGTTTTACGTAAAATTGCGATTTAAGTTTAATACTGTTTAATGAATTTCCAGTCTACATTCTGTTAGATTTCCTGGCGCTTTTATTTAAATATTTTTAAAGTATTATTTAGTTTTAATTTCATGTTTCTAAAGAATTCAAAGCTTCAAATAATTTCTGAATTTCATTGTTGTGAAACCAATGTATTATACGAGGGGCATTTGATAATTGAACAGACAAATTGGTCCAGAAAAACACTGTATTTTTACTACAGGAGACTTTTACTACTTCTCAGCATAATACTCACTTATCCCAACCATGAGATATTTGATATTTATAGCTGATGCAAAGAAATAATGAAGGAGGTTTCCCACAAATTATTTTACCTCCACGTTGTTTCTCAACTTTTTTTCGATTGAAACTTCACAGAGTGGACTAAATTAATGAAACTCGAATGGGGCTAAATATGGACTATAGGGACGGTTAGATAGTATCTCCCAAAACATTTTTAATGTATTTTTGGGTTAGCCTGAAAGTGTCAGGGTAAGAATTATCGTGGAACAATATTACTCCTTTTATTTGAGATCCGCGACGTTTTTCTCTCATTTCTGCCTTTATTTTGCTCGTAAGTATGCCTGAGTAGGAGGCACTCATTACTGCTAACTGATTTTTCAAATAATCACAAAAGATGACACCTCGGGCATTCCATTCCAAAAGACGGTGAACATGACTTTTCCTCTGATCCCTCGCTCCCTTTCCCTCCTCCTTGGGTTCTCAATTACTTCCGAACAGGTGAGCTTGTGCGCTTGCATTTCAGGCTTTTTTGAGTTCAAAATGGTAAACCCGGGTTTTCATTAGACGTTAAAATCTTGTTTAGTAAACAGTCATCATCTTTTCATAGCGTTTCTTCAAGTATTTGAATTCTGTTTCCTTGTGTTGTTTCGTTCACTCTTTCCGGGCTACTTTGAACTTGTTTTTCTGCACACTTTAGCTTGTTACTGATAAGTTAATGAGGTGCATCAATACTTACTAAAACTTATTTCTGTTCCTTATACAGTAATACGTCGGTCTTATCAAATAATACCGTCAATTCGGGTTTGACACAAAGGAATTTATACTTCAACTGACAAGCCAGGACGTTGCACATAAGTTACCGACGTTCAACCATTTTTAAACTGTTCTACCCAGCTTATAAAACTTTTGGTGGTTCATACAATTTCACCGTGCTGTTAAATCGTACGACAGAATATTTCCACCTGGTTTTCACTTTCATAAAGCAAATACAATAACTCTGAACATTTTTCAACGAATTTTAAAACTTCAAGCGGAAACACCAGTGTTGAATGCAATTTTTAGGTAAAAACATTTTTTATCCATGAGGCGTTCTCAGCTGATCCAAGTGTAGTAAACCTGGCCATGAAAGTACCAACTTTATTGTTTCTGCAATCGTATCTTTAATTATTTAATGTGCCTATTAATTGAGACAAAAATAATGCATTTTGTCCTACAAATTGAACTGCTTACTATGATATGGTTTCCTGTTTTTATAAAATTATCTTTACTCATCATATGATTTATAAAAACAAGAATGCTTTGAAATCTTTGAATAAATGGTGTATTTCCAACATTATGCTCCAAAAGTAAGTAAAACCCATGTTAAATCCCACTAAATTCTAATGAGTTTGTGAACATAATGTTTCTATCACAAACTAGTATCTCGTTTGTGCGTTACGAATTATGACGACAAGAGGAAACAAACTTATTTCCTCAACAGTAAATATATGCTGCAGATCTCTGAATATTCATGTATTTAATTTATTTTTTTGTTTGACATGAATAAAATAAGAATTTTATTATAAAAATAAAAGTCAAGACTAGCACCCTTAACTTGTGGCAATTTTAAAACATGAAGAAACGGTCAATATTAGCATCGAATCAAAGTTTTCGGTACTGTTTCTCCCGATGATGTTTGTGTATGTTGCTAATCCCAATCACTCATGTTATTTGTTATTAATAACAGTAACCTCTTCACACTAAACTCAGATATACATGACTTTAATACCAGAAGTAAAAACAATTTACGCAAGGAAGGGAAGTCTCAAACCGTAATGCAAAAGGGTGTACATTACAATGCTATTAGCATATTTAATAAACTTCCCACCTCCATTAAACAACTAAAAATAAATCCAAACAAGTTCAAATATGAACTAACTAAGTTCTTACTAAGCCACTCCTTCTACTCTGTTGAAGAATTTATGTAGCTGAATGTATCATAGGGTAGATATTTATAATTAGGAAAGAACATTATTAGAACACTAATTTTTTAGTATAGGATGTAAAATTATTTATCAATTTTATATATAAGGTACAAATTGTATGTCTTCTGTATATAACTTAAGAAAGTCTTATTATAAGTTAAAAATTAATGAATAGTTACAGTATATTTTAATATTAATAAAGCAACCTATGTAAAATCTCTGACTCGTTCCACATCCTTGAAGCTTGTGCTTCTCTATAGGATTTATGGAATATGATTTTATACTCATACTTATACTCATATACTCAAAGGAGTCCCAATAGTGGTGGGAGTTGAGAGCGTTCCATAAAAATAACCCGAAAACAACTGAGATTGTTGAATGTTCAGGGTTCTTGGAGATCGCTGAGGTTTTTAGACCTTTTTTGTCACCCTGCTTATTTCAGTAAGCTGAAATGTAAGTTTAGATAAGGTAGGGCCAGGAAACTGTGAACGTTCAAAAATGTGACACTCTCGATTCTGGTTTAGTCGCGTATTTAACAATATATTTTGTTGAATTAATCCTGTACCAGGCTAATGTACAGACTCGTGCAGTGCTGGGTTCCCAGCTGGTATAATATAAAAGATGGATTTTAAGACACATAGGTATGCTTACACCATTTTATCATGACAAAAATCATAAAAATACCTGTAGAGAGGTTTTCCTGTGCCGTCTCGGAACCAAAGAACCATATAAACTCGGTCTTCGCGTGTTGCCGGTTCGATGTCACACGGAAGAGTTACGCTTCTTCCTAGAACGGCATCGACTGCCACGGCGCTTACTGAAACAAAAGTAAATATTATTTACTAAATTGGCATTTATTTCATTTTTGCAAACGGAAAGCTTACAACAAGCACAATAACTTTAAGATAAGACCGACGTATGACGTATTTCTCCTCTAATTTAACTGCTAGGTAGTGAATTACAGAAGTTTTACAACTGCTGGTAATTGGTGCAGATGGAAGCTATCGAATCTCTCGCAAAGTCGTGCTGCTAATGCGTTAACTGAGAAGATATTTGAATTGGATTCAATTCAACGTCCTGAAATACTTCTCTGAAACTGGGTCTGAGATGAGGTCATTATTAACCACTGCGGTGCAATTTCAGTTCCAACAGGCGTTGTATGAAACCGTTTGGATTAAACTTGTTCAAGTTATTTGTAGACATTACTTCTGACAGTTTCACACGCTATAGGGAATTTCAAATGTAGGACAATCATTCCATGAAGACATTTATCAACTTTACATCCAAACAAATTATTTTAAGATCTAGTTGAATTAACGGACTTAGAGTACTTCAATTTCAAATAAAAATTGAAACTTAAAATAAGTTAATATAATTATTAAGTAATAATAATGTAGTTCCATCTGTCATCTTATTAAACATTATCCCTTGTCATAATACTGGTGTAAATGGTAAAGCTGCTGAAACGTACCTAATTTGGCGATGGTTACAAGTGCTGTAGCCAAGACATTTTTAGAGATAGATCTCTTTAATGTTCACAGAATATCAGAAATGCGAAGGGCGTAATGTCTGCAGGAACTCCAATGTGCAATAGTGAAAGTACAGTGGTCCAAACTGCTGAGAGAACAAAAATTTTTCTTCTTGTTAATTTCGCATAGTTACTACAACCTAATCTTCTCAGTTCAGCGGTATTCATCCTTGACCTACCTCCTATGTTATAACCTCGTACTCTTCCGTCAAATGTGAATTTTACAAGACCCTCATGCCTTTAAATGTGGCCTATTAATCAATCCATTCTATTGGTCAAAGTCCTCCATATTGTTCTATCTTCTCTTATTCTACTTTGCAGTTTCCAGTTAGTTATTCTAGTTTTCCTTTTTGCAATTCCCCATTTAAAACCATATATATATATATATATATATTATTTAATAAATATATTAAAATTGAACGACTACAAACAGTTCATTTCGACTATTCATATTTAACGTAATACTGAGACTTTATCATATGGAGTGTAAAATAATTTTCTTGAAATAATTTCTCATATTAATTAAATTTGAAAATGAATATTTTATTTAATAATTATTTTTGATTAACGACTATTTACAATATGAGAGTACACTCTGTTTTGTTATTCAGTCACCGCCTTCTCGGGCAGCTAATGGGCCCGGAGTGAATAAATATTGGCGACTCGTGAACTCCCCATAATTTATTCTTTCCCTCTCTTTCACTAGAAAATCAGGATTTTGGTGATCTGTGAAATCGCCAGACCACTCTCACTTGATTTCTGGATTTATCAATTGTCGTCTCACTGTCGCGACATCTTATAGCTGACCCATTCGAATCAATATAAGTAAACTGAAGATATATGTTATGTACTCTTTGTGAAATCAATTACTATTTTTTGGTATTTTAAATTATTACAGTCTTGATAAATGTGTAACCTCATAATTACATCTGACGCCAATGCTAACTGATAATGGTAAAGGTAATGTATATTTCTAGCAATCAGTTGGTCGTTTTACTACCTCAGGATTAATATACGATGAGAAATAAAAATATTATTCCTCACACCACAGAAGTAAATAAATTACACTATTAATGATAAATCTTTTGCGAAATCTAATTTTAATACATTTGTTCCATTTTTAGTTTGTATCAACATTGCTAATTTTCTTAAGACGCTTATCAAGCTAAAATGTTAAAGCGATACTGTTAATAGAATACGTTTTTAACAAGAACCTGATAATATTTAATAATCATATTTTGTCTTTATAAAATAGATAATTCAATAAAAATTAAGTAGCCATTAACTTCCCTTACCTTTCTCATACTCAGGTTTTAATTATTTATCAAACCTCATGAAACACGAGTAGAAGAGATTAAGGAAAGAAAATTCATATTGTATTATCAAAGGGGCTGCTAACATAATAAAAATTAATTTTCTTCTAAAAACGTACCTGTTTAACATTTATCCACTTTCTAAAATGTCAGAATATTTGTTGCTTGAGTGCTGAAATATTAAAACGCTTTAATCCCACAAGATGTTAACAGACGCAGCTCGAATAATTCTACACCTCCGTCGCTTTAATTCAGCTTGTTTTTCCATATTTTATTCACGTTCACGTAAAGAAACTTTCGTTCAATGGAATTCTGAAACGTGGCCGTGGCGGCGGGCCATTGAACAGACTCCCTTAGAGGAAAATACTGGCGCTGAAAAAGAGGGAGCGATAGATGTAAATAACACGGGGCACGGTATCTACAGCATGATTGATGGCTGCATCCTCCTTCGTCTATCTTCATAAGGGTGTTACATTATTACTCAATTAATCAAG
Organism: Eucriotettix oculatus; assembly: GCA_034510155.1. Classification (NCBI taxonomy): domain Eukaryota; kingdom Metazoa; phylum Arthropoda; class Insecta; order Orthoptera; family Tetrigidae; genus Eucriotettix; species Eucriotettix oculatus. The sequence continues at coordinate 159,609,989 of CM067376.1, read as the reverse complement.
CCCGGACAACATGGCGTTAGGAGCTGCCCTTGTCACGCCTCACCGTTAGCTGAGGTGGAGAGAGATAAGGAAGGCCTTCCTATGCCTAAACACGCAGCCAGACACTTAAACCGTAATTATTGTTGCGTTCCCCTACCTTTCATCAAGAGCCGATACGGGGTTGAAATATGATCCGTATTACGCTATAAAACTTCGCTCCTCAAGTCCAAAAATTGGAAGCCCTTGTGAAACCTTCAAGTTAGATGAATTAATAATCATACCAAAACATGGTGGGTGTATTGCGATAATTTTAAATTACTCATGTAATCATAAAAAATACTGGCTTCAGAAAATTCTTTTTATAGTTCCTCAAGCTACTAATGGTCATTAGCGAGTGTAAACCATTAGGGGAGCATATCTATTCAGAGACATAACAGTACTCAAACAATACAACGTACAATCCATGGCCAGGATACGAAACTCTGTTCAACGTCATTGCTTTCGAAATGTTTTTTAGACCATTAATATGAAACATTTTATAAATAATTAAATTTTTATTTATTTATTTTTTAATGAACATTCTTATAATTCTTATAATTTTCATCTTTTATCTACACATATTTGACCACTATACTATTAAAGTAATGTGTAAACAAACAAATGGGAAAATGAGTACCTTAACTACATACTTAAGTACCAAAAAATAGTCAACAATTAATTAGTGCAATATAATTGAATCTGTCGAATCACACTAGGGGCTGGTGGTACAGTCTGATTACTGTGGCAGTTAGGATTAGGATCCCGGATAACCTTTTGAATAAGGATACCGGATTTCAGATTACCAAGGCTTGGGACCCGATAATCGCAAAAATGTAGAGAGCTAGTCATTGAAACGTTGTATTATTCATACGAAATGACGCGGGTTGGAACCAATGAACGCTATATTCAATTGCTCATTAAAAATATTTTAAATAAATTTCCTGTTTCAAAGAATGGTGAAAAATGCCTGTTTGTAGACTTCTAACATATTTTATTCCGTACAAGCTTTCGGACTTCAGTCTATTATCAAGCACATCTGAAATAAAAAATGGAAATGCCAACACGTGGTCACAATGACATTCTATTGACTGATTTTTAAAAAACACAATATCTATTGACCAGAAAAATATATAATACACCAATTTACGTCTAAGTAAATCTCGTCGGAAATATAAACACATTTCAACTCAGCATTGACTCGTCAACCAACTAGAAGGAAAGGAATTCAGTTCCAACTCTATAACATTTTACACAGAGCTTGCGGAGAACAAAGTAACTAAAACATACTCTTATAACTAACTGAGTAATTGAAGTTTTAAATTCAATTAGAGTTGAATAAATAATTTCTCGTACTATCTACCAATTGATCCGAATTTATTTCTCTCATTCGTGGAATTCTCAATATTTTTTAAAATGTTTGTGCCCTCTAACAACCTTCTTTCCACCCAAGCTTTTTTCATCATTCTATAAAATAATTACCCAAGTCCACATCACAAATAAATTTCCAGTTTTCAAAAATACAAATCTAAGTGCTCACTTGAAATTGACTCTATAAACAATGCAATATTAAGTAAATATACGGCTGAAAACGAGAGCAAACAACAGCCATGTCTTTAATTTCCCACGAACATGCAACGCTAAATGTTTAACGATATGATGACAACCTCTCGAGAAAATTATTCTGAAGGTAAAATAGTTCCCCATTTGGATCTCCGGGCGGGAACAACTCCGGAGGATGTCATAAAAAAGACAAAAAGTGACGTTCTACAAATCGTATCGTGAAATTTCAGACGTTTAAACCGTTCTGGTAGATTACAGTATTTAAAAGGGAAATGCAAAGGTTAAAGTTAGATATAGTAGAAATTAGAGTTATATGGAGAAAGAGTTTTGTTGGGATAAATATAGGGTGATCAGCACAAAAGCGAATGCAGGGAACGTCTTGCAGTGAATAAAAACAAGTTTTGATACATGAAGGTCTTGTAAAATTAGCATTTGGGTAAGAACAGTAGAGGTAGGCGTAGGATGGCGTATGATAAGCAGATTAGTAAGGATGTGGTAGTTTTGCAGAAATGAAAAGGCTTGAGCGGGATAGGTAAGCGTGGAGGTTGCATCAGACCAGTCTTAGGACTGAATACCACAACATCAACAACAAGTAAATATTATATAATACACAAGGTACAGATTATATATTCAATACACAAGTCAGACACAACTAAATATTAAATGCGGAATAATATCAAACTTAATGTACAACTAAAATATTTCCAATGAAATTTTAAAAAAGAACGTTAGTTTGATCTTTTAATATTTTGAATTGTATTAAAATTAATTATTTGACCAATTTAATGTACGTGGTTGTCATTCAAATCAATTAATGTTATAAGTATTTGTATTTATAATGTATCACTCTTGATAAAATACAATTAACATTAATGTTTTGCACGTAATTTATAAATTTGCTCATTCTAAGTTGAGCCTTGCTTTAAATAGGTAATCATCAATATTACAAAAATTGTCCTCATCAATCTGACTTTTATTAGATTCGCCATTCATGTTTAATATCCACTCTCCTTGTCCATTGGCGTGTTCGTGCAATAAAACCGTCTTTCAACAACAATCGTGTGGTCAATATTTCATTCCCTAATGCACTCGCTAGAGTTACAAAACAATAACAGTAATACATTTGAACGAATATTTCCACTAATGGAAATCCATTTCTGGGGAACGTTGACGAGGAATCAATGATGATACTCAACTAATATTTTGAAAACTTCATCTACCTATAAATTGTTTATTTTCCTTAAAATTTTAATGATGACATCACTTAAATTAAATTTTATCTGAATATATACAAGGATGAATGCACAGTGATTGTAGATATTCATATTTTTTCCTTCGTTTCATAATTAAGAAAATAATTTTGGCTAGCAGTACGAATGTTTAAAAACTTAAACGTGATATAATGCATTATTTACGCGTATATTCTGTACTTTTTATAAGAAATGTGCGCAATGAATGTTAGCAATTCGTTATGCGCAAACTTCCGTAAAACTATATCAAATGCACCGTGCGGCCAAGTAGAGAATTCCTGTCCGACCCAGTAATGAAAAATAAACAAGGAGAATTTCTATCTGGCAAGCTATTTTCTTTACATACAGCTTATGTAGAAGATTCATATCTCTCGGCTCCGGGCAAACAATGCGTAGAGAGCAAAAATAATAACGGTCTTTAAAGATCTAAGATAGTTACTAGATCAGTATACTAAATATATATATTTCTACTTTAAAACGAATTGAATAAATTTATCTATGAAAGATATTTAAAACGAAATAAAACTGGAATTTACTTATTAAATTTATAAACAGGATTTTTATTTTACTCTCAGACGTTTCATACGTATTATTCAAATTGAAATTAGAGTGAAAAGTGAAATAAATAGTTTTCTTTTAGTATAATTGGTTTCAACATGCGGCCAACTGCCTCCTGAAACTGGTGGAGACATGGAGACGGGAATGCTGCGATCCCACAGCAAACTCGTTTCCCGTCATTCGGAAGGGCGTGAGAATATACCCATTGCCCAACCTACCTGATGCAGGTTTTCTAGGGTTTTCCCTGCATCTCTTTAGGTGAAACACTGGGTAGGTTCCTTAAACCATAGACCGGGGGCCCTAGTCAACCCTTGGCTACCTTGCTCTACCTTCCGCATCCCCCCTTTTCAATTCCCTTCCTATGCTATTAAAGGGGAGTTGCCTGTTTCAGGATCACCCTCACGTAGCCTGTTAACACAAAAAAGTTTACTTTTTATATAATTTGTTTCAACATGTGGCCTGGAGGACTTGAAAATTGTCAAATTGACTTGACGTTTTAGAAAACTCCATAAATGTACTAAGATTTAGTCGACTCCAGAGAATGAAAATGAAATTAATATTACCTTTCATTTTCCAATGCACACAAATTACATTTAATATTTATTTGTTCATATTAATTAATTTAACATTGTTTGTTCGTTTGGTATATGATCAATGATAATGAATATGATTTGACAATAAACGGAAATTTACAAAATATTACTTTAAAATAATCACTTTGAAGCTCAAAATCATAAACGTTATTTGAAAACTGTTGTACGAGTGTGTGGCAATTATCCATGAAATATTGATTATTCTAATATTCGTTTAAAAAGAGTTTATGGAGTTGAGAACTCCATATTCGATAAACGACATTGGAAATAAGTTATAGGTTAATGAACACTTCGTATTCTGGTTCTTAGATTTCTGTTTAATGATTTATTTTATCTTCCCACAATACTACTTTTGTTGCCAATGACTATTGTATCGTTAGGTACTTTTAGGCACAAAGCCTTCTCATCACTTGTTTCACTGCGAACGAATTTAATAAAGGGTCAAACTATATGAAATACCCAACAAGTGTACAAACCGTCATGAATGAACAGCAGTTATCGAGCACAAAGAATACAGTTTACTAACACAAAATATATAAGAACGCTAAATAAATATAACAAAATTGTATTAAATTATATTTATGGATGTAATAAAAATGAAGTATCTTTTAGTAGGCAACGGCTACGGCTGACAACCAACTATTGATTTAAAAACTGCTTTCTCCGGAATGAATACCATTTGCAGGGTCCAATGGAGCTACTTTAGATCTCAAGGTGAATATTAATATTGCAGCTTACGCGCGTGAATATATGAATTTATGTAACAATAAAAAAATTATATTTGTGTCTGTGTTTTTATAATTATTAAGACTGCAGCGCTCCTGGTGGATGCTGGGAGTACGAGTTTTTGTTTTAAGTTATCGTTGGCTACGGACCCGCACGCAGATGCGTCCTACATATGTTAAGACTAACATTAATTAAATGTATCGATTTAAAGAAAGTATTATTTTATTTTTCCACTCCACAGTCAACTTCATCGTTCCTGAACAATTTGTGTTACTGCATTCAATTATTAGTCTTAAAGACTGTATTAATTTGACTATAGTTCTCTATGTTAAAATTTCAAAGAAAAACAAAATTATATTCATTTATTTTTGATAGTGTTACGCATACGAAGTCAAGAATGTTAACAATATTTCTTAACTCCAACTTGGACGGCAATGAAATTGCTACGAATCTATGGCACTTACTATAACGTTTCATCCAACCTCTAATCTTCGTTTCATACATTATTTGCGATAAGCCTGGGCTTACTTCGGTTTGTTACCTGAATCCTGGAAGGAGTAAACTGAATGCCACCGTTATATAGCCAAAGTAACAGGTGAGGTAAATTATTATTAACGGACTATTAAGCAATAAATTGAGCATTCGTATGAACCGTATAGAAACACAGTGATTTGTAATTACCTTTGAGGAAAAACCGCACGGCGGAAACCGTTCTATTATTAAAGGGACATTAGTTTACTCCCACGAGGAATATCATTTCAAAAATACAGTAAATATCTCCCAACAGATGAAAAATAAAAATTATTTACATAGGGAGAATTCGTTTGCCATCGGTATAAGAGGAATTTAATTAGTAATGACAAACTACTTGCTGAAATTTCATATATTTCTCTGATGTATTTATTGCAAATTTTTACCTTCCATACATGATAACCGTACATTTAGAAAAGTTTTACTACCCAGCCGTTAAAAGCGTTAGAAACACAAAAGAATTCTCTCCTTTCGAAGTCAATCTGTTAGTTAAATTTTGAACGAGAATAAGTTATTCATAAGCATAAAAATTTAGTCGATACATTTTACCCTCATGATTAAGAGTGAAATTATTCAATGTAGAGGTAGAAATAGAGTTTATACCATCTGCTAATAACAGCAGAGCCTTAAAGTAACAATAAAATAATCTGTTTGTCTAAGAGGTACTTAATAACTCACAATGTAATTATTTTTATGTCAACAGTACACTATAAATCGAAAGAAACTTAGTTTCTGTAAATAATTGTAACTACAAAACTCTTTCCAACTGTTATAATTATATAATTCCTTAATTTTATTCCTTTCGGAACAAAAATATACGGAAATGTAGGGTTTTACAATAATGGCGGTCGATGATGTAATGAAATAAAACAAGCCGTGTGTGAGGTATTAACAAAATTAATTTTTATTTCACAGTCTCATGTATGACCTTTTAAATAAACAAAAGAATTTCATTAATACCTCACTCACAGCTGGTTTTGTTCCATTTCCACATCGACCTACACTTATTGATAAACCCTATACATCAGTAACAAGATGGATGCGTGTGGGAGTTCTCTCGTAGATATTTCTCCCCAGATTGACTGCGGGGCTCACGTATGTTGGGAATGTCTCTTACTATAAGTTTAATTAAAGCTAAAAACAGACAAAAATTAGAGAAAATAAGAAACTATAATTTAAAAGCAACTACAGGTTTCGGTCCTGATATGTTCAACCAGAAGAGGGTCCATGTCAACACCGAAACATGTAGTTGCTTTAAAATTATAGATTCTTATGTCTCACTAATTTTTTATCTGTTTTTGGTTTTATTTAAACTTATATTAAACTTCCCGACATTAATAACTATTATAAATACCTCTTATTCTCTCTGTTTTTTTCAAATTCTCATACGCCGAAGCACCTTAGCCTATTTTAGGAGGTGTATGTACTGGGGTCGAAGACATTTGGCATACAGTAAGAATGTCCGCTGATTCCATTGGAACAGTCTCATAAAAATGATGGAGACACGGAGAAGGGAATGCTGCCTCTCCACAGAAAACTCGTCTCTCGTCATTCGGAAGGACGTGAGAAAAGTACCCACTAGCCCGACGTACCTGATGCAGGTTTTCTAGATTTTACCCTTCATTTCTTTAGGTATACACCGGGTGGGATCATTAAACTTTAGGCCGGGGGCCTTAGTCAACCCTTGGCTACCTTGATCTACCTTCCGCATCCCCAATTTCAATTCCCTTCCTATGCTATTAAAGAGGAGTTGCCTGTTTCAGGATCACCCTCATGTAGCCTATTATTCAAAATAAAAATAGCTTTGCCCGTTTTATGGTCGTCTTTATATAGCCTGTACCCTCCCCAGCGAAAAAAAACTTTGCGCATTAATTTTACATTTTCAACAAAAGATAGGAAGTATTTAGAATTTTGAATTTAGAGAAATGTTTGTAAACTGCATGAATATTCTCATCCTATCCGAAAATAACAGAGAAATATGAACCAATTAAGTACGGTAGATCATAACCTCGCTGATTTAACATTTTAAAACTATATTAATTAAAATCTTTATCGGTCAAGTGTTAATGATCTCACGTGAACACTAAAATGATGATTTATGAACAGTACATAATATATTTTATAGTACTCAATAAGCTCGATTTGTAAGAGATAAATATTAACTCTATGATTACACATTCATAATAAGCGTTTCAATAAATTTAAAAAGTATTCTTAAAATTAGAAGTACGCAATATAATTGAAATAATAACTTACATCAATAACAAAACTATCCCCAGCTAAATCAAAGCATGAATTCTAATAAAAATTAAGTCAGCCAAACGAGATTACGGATTTTAATGCAACACTTAAATAATGAACATTTAAGAGCTAATGTTAATAGCATCCGGACAATTCCATTCTTCAGAGCCCATGAATATTCAACGAGCTGATTTTCATAATCAGAATGTCAGCAGTAATTCTAGTGAAGTAAATCCGCACGTACCCAGGGAATGGGAACAGGTACTGACAACTGAGAGGACTTACCTATAATTTACATCTTCAGTTTCGCAATATCCCGTATTTTAAATAACGTGTGCACGAGTTTGAAACAGAAGACCTCCCACAATAAGCCAAAATAATTATTTATTTTATTTTAAAACTTTGAAAATCGTTTATTTAACAAATGGATACAAGTCATTAAAATAAATTAAATCTTCAGTTACATTATATTAATTACTTTTTTACTTATATAAAACTGTTAATTTATGGTACAGTAATTTAGATAGAAATTGTTAAACAATTTTGAAAATTAAAACTTATTCAATATTATCTGGGAGTTCGGCGATGTCCTGGATTACAGTAATTAATTCGACAGTTATTTATTTCCAAACACATCAGTCAGAACGTCACATTTTTCAAAATTTACCCTCCACCCCTACAATCCTTGCTTGCTTCCGAGTCGCAAGGAACACGTGTACAAAATATTTTCGAAATTTCTCCACGCATTTAGATTAGTATGCGGCACATAGATACACAAAAATACACAGAAACAATAATTTATTTTTATAAGACAAAGGTACTTGAAAACTGTTTGGTATGATTACAGTCAAGAAATGTGTATAGATAAATACATATCTAAAAACAATAAATTTAGGTGTTAGCGGCCCTAGACTCTATATAATAAATCTGCACTGCGAATTATAAAAAAATTATATTTGTAAACGAATAAAAAAAGTTTCATTACTTACGATTATATAGAGTTAAATAAAATTTTATTTAAGTAATGAAGCCTTTTAATTGTTTTTAGGGAAAATTCACATCGGATTACCAAGGCGACTTTCATATACAAAATATCTGTCTCGGGAGCCAGACTCGTATTTACAAATAATTTACATTTTGAGTCGTAAAATATGTTGAATAATTATTATCTAATTAAGAAAACATCATTACTTAGCATTATTTCACGCCGAACAGTAATTTTATTATCTCGTTTTAACATTCTACGTGAGGGCACTTGCAAGTTATAAACATCGTTAGGGTAAAATGAAAGCGAAAAGGAGCCTAAATCTTTAAAAGATAGACAGAAACATTCTCTTACAAGAGGACTACAATATACCAATATTTTATTGAAATCGGATAAATGATATAGGAAATCAGAAGGAACAAACATGATGCTGGCGAGAAGCAGATTGACGTTGAAAGGAGAGAAAGAAGGAATCCAAATTTTCAAAATATCGATAGTAACCTTCTTCGGGATTATTAGCGCAAACAAAATTCATGTCAATTGGATGAATGGTATATAAATGCCTAAAGGCACTTCGCAGTCAACAACGTAATGCTGAGATATTAATTCTCAACTATTCTCTTTTCCGCTGCAAACACAACGCTGCAACGTCCAAAAGTAGATGTGCAATATGCGCCACACTAATATTTATTTTAACCCGTACGATAATGACTCTTTACAATTTAGGCTGAATGGAACGTTAGTATACAGTGTAATAATTTTCATCCCCAACGTGAAAAAGAGAGAAATAATATTATTAAGCCAGAAGAATAAATTTAAATAAAAAATCACATTTAGAAGCTTCGTATTGAAATTTGTTTTCTTTCCCTTGTATCGATTGGCTTAATGTCAAAATTTTGGTTCAGGAGAGTATAATAAGTGACTTTCTACAGAACAGACCTAAAAATAAAGCCATTTTAATAAAAATGATATTTAATGACGATTTCCTACTTGTGTAATTGAATTATATATATATATATATATATATATAAAGAAACTCTCCTTTTCGCCGTCGTAATTTAGTTAAGACTTCTCGGGTTGCCACGTGGCAGACAGGGATAAGCGAAAGCCAAACCCACAGTACAAAAATTAACAAAGGTTTCTTCACGTGAATAAAACAAAGAAAATAATCTTTTAAAAGTTCATAGAACGTAGTACAAAGCTGATACATAATTTCTGACTCGCACCGCCCTTTCCTTCCGAAGGTAGCGCTGCTCGCGACCTTACAGGCCGACGTCTAAATCCAGAAAGTTCTGCTCGTAGTCGTGTTCACGCCAAACGCTCGCTCCTGTCTACCTTTCTTCGTACGTCACGCTGTACCTCGGTTTTCGGCCGAGACAGCGCTACCCCCTCGTAATATCATGGCGATGGACTCGGGGATCCGAAGTTCGTAGGAAGGAATAAAACGGCGGACAATGAGGGCTAAGTGGATGTTACTCGAGTGTAATGTTACTATATTTACTTTTGTTAAAAAGTTAGCTCTTTTCTATATTCACTAGCGTCAGTTGAAATTTAATTCAATTATAAATAAAAACCAGCAAAATTTTAGCAAAAAATATATTTAAATGACATAAAACGTTTAATCAATATTTTTGGACTTCTTAAGGTAAATTTTAAATGGAAATACAATATTCCAGAGTTAACACTATTTTTACAGAGTTCTTGTTAACACACAATATAAGATTTTCACATCAATAGCATTCTATATATCTGGCCGTTGGGCTTGGTCAATTATAAAAAATTAAAAGGTCTTTAGTTTTGTAATGTTTTGTTTGAGAAACACATGAGTCACACATTAAGAGATTCTGTGAATATTTACCGTCATGTTAATTTGCAAGCAGTAAAACATTTACCAAGTCGTCAAGTGTATCAAAAAATTATTAAATATAATTTTTATTGACATTATGAAGTATTTAGCATTATTATGATTAAATATTTATTGAAATAATGTTATATTCTTCCTAATTTCATCTGTAAAATCACCGTTTCCTCGGGTTTAGTACTTCATTTTCATTAGTTTTAAGATTTTTAAGTTTTACTCACCACATCAAAATGAATATAATTTAACATTTAGTTTTAAATTTCTCTTAACTAATTATTCTCATAAGCAGAAGAGGAAGAAACATTGCAGCAAGATTCGGTTTAAAAATGACCTTATTTTACACTTTGTTAAAATGTAATGAATCGCATACGAGGTATGGGATATTTTAATACTTTGGGTGTTTCGCAGAAGTTTAGTGTAGAAATGTGATGCAAATTTGAATTGAGGTCAAATAATGTGGGAGGGACGTCGTGAAGAAAGGTGGCGCGCCTCCCCCGCGATAAGTATAAGCTGGGTCACCTCCAATGCATGCAAATGGAGTCACAAGAGGGTATATTTTTGCATACTTGAATACGGCCACAATATGATAAGGCAGTATTTATAAGCTTCAAAAATGCTTCAAAATATCTCATTAAACCCTAAGTTGTGAAATACTAACGCACATAAAAAGTTCTCTTTATAAGTGTGATTTTCTCACATAAAATAAAATATTTCTACTTTTTAATATGTCGGCCCTGTTATAGTGTAAGCAGCACTATCTGCATCAAAATAATTCTCATAAATAATCGTGTAAGTTTATTTCTAAAATCTAGTAAGATGTAAGTGTTAGAGGCACACTCTTGAAATGTGGGACTAAGGCAGTGGAAATATTCTATAACTTCTGGGAGTCGTTCATGAGGGCTAATAGCAGAATCGTAAAATTAAAACTAATTATCAATTTAAAAATACAATACTCACTATCATACATTTTGTAACTGACATCAAACGTTTCATATTTACCAGTCAGAATGCAAACAAATTAAGAACTGTAAAAGAAATGACTTAGTCATAATACACAGACCGGAGATAAAGACAGTAAATACAATGATAAGAAGTATGTAGAATTGTGACGACCGCAAATGGAAAGTGGCAAGCTATGAAACACGTCAATGCGTAACTTGCGAAATTAAAGGTTTTTCAATACTCAAATTTATTATTAAACAGAATTTTTAGAACATTATTTAAGCTAATTTGTGATTTACCCTCATTACCTCAAGCCATGCCACCTACAGTCTTTTATTGTTTATGGACAGTTCTCTTGGGTCTGGATGGTCTTCTACTTGTAATTTCGTGTGGCGTTTGGTGGTTAATTTCCCGGATAACTAGATAAACTGAAGGAATGCGAAAGATTTCTATATCTGGATGATTTCAATATTCGATTGTAAGACACGACACCATAGTTCTATGATACACGTCCTTATTGATTCCAATACTATTTTATATAAATATCAACTGTATTTTCTTCCTATTAGCCAGTATAGATCCCTATTTTCATTTCAAGTTTATTTCACTTTTATGTAGTGTGTTGCTCCCAGCTCTGTTTTATGATGCCCAGTTATTTGACTCTTTCTGTTGAGGATATGTCAACGTTGTGTAGTTTTCAAATAATTCTTGCTATTTTAAAATATTAAATCGCAGATCTCTTATTGTCAGCTGAATGAAAAACAGTGCAGACGAATCAGAAATGAACCTCTAGAGAATAGAAGGGAAAACAAACAGCGGTTGTTAAAAGAATGCAGTGTATTCTAAGGAATGAATATGCGGCAAAAGTATTTTCATAACTATAAAAATTGATATAAATTTATTCATATAGAAGTTTAAGGAAGATAGGGAGGTAATTGTAAATTTGCGAAAGGAATAAAATCTAATGTACAAGCATTTCGTAATTATTATTATTTGTATATCGATCAAGTCGATATTGATAAAGGAATTATTTTAAAATATTTTTATCATGATGTTTGATAATATATTCGACGGCAGAGATGAACCAACCGCAGGGTAATGTCCGTAGTCTATCGACGACTGTGGCATGACTTATCCTAAAACAATTGGTCACATTACTCAACGCAAGCCCTATGTTTGATCCTTAATCAAGACAATACCAGTTAAAATTCATTTATTTCCATTGAGGAGCATTTGGCCGTTGAGGCCAAACTTATCTGATCCTTGAAACGATGTCATTAGTATCAGCATTGTATAAAATTGTTAAACAAGTAAAATTAATTTAAATTCAATAAACCATTTTCAACTCAAAACAATACGCCTCACATTCATCTCAACTGTTGCTGTGGTACGAGATAGTCTTTAATTTAAGAAACTTAACAATTTCATACCATTGTGCTACGAATAACAATGATATAAGAATCAAAGATTATGGCCTGAACAACCAGACGCTCCTGAGTGAAAATAGAGCAATTTTGATCAATAATAGTGATCTATTATCAGGATTGAGGACCAAAATTAGGGCTTTCCTAGAGTAATTTGAAGTTTTTGATTCTTTTTCTCTGAAGCAAATAGCACATTGATCATTCAGAGGGCACGGAATACACGTATGAAACTTTTATTGGAGAATAGTTTGTGGTGAAAGACATTTTTGGACTGCAAAAGTTGCTGCGTTTATAATGCAGAGAGAATTCGCACTGGGCAGAACAAGAAGACATTATATGACGATAAATCCTTCAACGAGACAACGTGGCGTCTTACCTGTGATCAGAAAGTTCTGCACAATAATGTACGATGCTCAAAGTAGAGATACTATTTTCATAATATTAACGTTATATATATAAAACGTTATATTATTTATATATATATATATATATTATCTATGAATATCTGACACAAAAATTTGAAACATGTAAACACAATTGGTTACAGATAACCGTATTTAATTATGCCAATAATTTTACACTAAATTTCTTAAATATTATTTTATATACATAAATATTTACAATTCAGGCCTTCCGACCGAAAAAAATTAAAATAAGCTACATGTAATGGTATTTTAAATCTTGAAATAATTTAAACTACGATTAAAATATTTTGAATTATTAATTAATAAATTATTAATTTCTGTAGACATATCTCATATACCAAGAAAATACTTTAGTTTGCAATTCCTGTTCCATTGGCCAAACCAAACTTTCATCGAAATAATTCTAAATTAAAGGCACAAAATTATTCAGTCTACCGAAGCATAAAAGAAAATTGTTCGGCAAATCATTATATTTTTATATGATGAATGTAATATTTAGTCTACGTATAAATTTACATCCTTTATAATTTCTTGATTCCATAAGTAAATTTTCATTTTCATATGATAACTGTATTATTAATATTGTATTGCAAATTTATTTTTTGTTAGATTTTCAATACACCAGATGAGGTCCCAATTTTGTTAACGAAACGTCGTGTACTAACTATTACGAAATATAATTTTGTAATAATTTTTCTCTGCATTTTTCTGTTGTACCCTTCGAGCAGTCTGATATTATAACTAATTTACATTTACAATGAATAATTTAAGTGAAACAAATGTAAAATAAATTACACCAAACAGTTAATTAATTTCGTTGCTGTATTTGGTAAGTGTTGTGACTATAATGGTTATATAGGAATCAGTTTTCCAATTTACAGATTAAAATCAAAGCGTTCCAGTTTAAAACTGCGTTCTTGATTGTGAAACACGGCCAATGAGTGTTGTAGGCACAACTCGCGCGTGAGGCGAATAATTTGACTGCGAAAGTTTTTAATATTCTCAGCTAATGTTGAACAATATTTAGAAAGAAGTTTGCTATGAACGGGCTGTGCGTGATTCTGTGCACGAGGCGGAATGCACGTCTTCTCAAGCCGTCGTAAAAGCAGAGGGTCGCACGCATGGCAGAAAATGTTCTCCAAGTGCCACACGAGTCTGTCAACAGAACTCGAAAATATGGGATTCTATCACACACAGGCACTCCTCTTCGTGAATGATATTCAAAACTTCTCAAGAGAATATCTTTCCTTTTAAAAGCTTCCGTCGTTCACACGAAGCCGTCAGGATCAGTTGTGACGTACGTGGCCTCAAATAAAATAGTGTGTTTCACTGAATAACATTTTCCGTAAATATATTTTTACTTCAGATAATTTATTTACCAATGCATTATTACAATTTCTTAAGATCCAGTCACAATCAAATTCCTTGTTCCATTCACATAATTCAATTTTTTTATAATACTTAAAATCAATTCTTTTATTAGCTTACATTCGGTTGCGTCAACAATTGGAAGTGTTATTAGCGACTCGACGTAGTTAGCTTAGGTTTTACGTAATCAGTTTATTCTAAATGTCTTTGCACAATTGAAATTTCTTTATGAATGCTAATAGGTTGCGTTGTTGCATATGTCTAATCTAGAGAAACGAACAATAGGAAAACAAATTTTCTATCATTTAAATATGTTTTGTTTAGTTTACTGTCCAACGATTCATCGTTTAATCACTCTTTACTCCAAAAACCTAACTAATAAAGTAATTATTCTCTTTTAGATATAGATTTAAATACCTTATAAATCCCTCCTGACTCAATAGCATACTATAAGGAAAATTTATTTTGATCCGTCATCGTCAGTTATTTTTAAATGGGGCCGAAAACAGACAATTAGTGAAACAGAAACCAAAATTATTTAATAGAACTACATGTTTCTGTCCTAATCTGGACCCTCTTCAGGTTGAACTAAAGTTAACAATAAACAAAATTATTACATTGCGTAGATATAAAAGTGCAGCCAAAGAATACAATAATTAAATAATTTAAGGAAACGAAGAAATTCAATTTGTTTTGAAATATTATTATATTTAATGATTTTTGCCATTATATGCGAGCTTGAGTAAATCCTTGTCCGGGTTATGATTTACGTACTATCTCAGTTATTATTTTTCAGTTTATAAGTACTTAAATTAACTTTATTTTTTAAATGTATCTTAATGATTGTAGAGAATGTAGACTTTCCCGGTGGATAGACTAAATAAAATTTTTCGTCACCGGGAATTTGTTGGTTAGCAAAGGTGGAGAAAATATACGTCAATATTTTGTTTTTTAAAGGAAAAAGATATCAGAACATACATCTACAAATTTACATATTATTTACACGATTATGCAGAAATGGGAAAGCCGCGTAACAGGAACAGTATGGCATTTTAAATGTAGCAGTATACTTAAAATTTGAAACCAGCAAATTAAACAAAATTCTTACTGCCGTGACTATTTCCTCATACTAACGCTCCAAGAAACATCCATCAACTCTACATACTTTATATTAGGCTGGCCAAAACAGGTCCTACAACTTAAACCCTGTCTCAAAAAAGTACTTATAACCAGAATTAATATTTTTAGTTTACATTTTAGTCTTTGCCGCTGAGGCGCTCGTGAAATCATTTTTTTTTCTTTTATTTTATAAATATATATAATGTGAGGATAATGTTTTTACATGATCATTATTATTTTAATTTGAAGTGTGGTTCGTACACGTATCACAAATATCTCATTTTAAATTTTAAATTGCGCACTATAAAATGTTAAAATGAGATATAAATTACATACTACATTATTTCTTAACAGAAAAGAACATAACATTAAATTTTTTTAATTGAGTTCGTTTCAAAAATCCCATTGAAAAGATGAGATGTTTTATTTCTTTACTATTTTTCCATATATTATTCATCGCAGTGTTTGAAAAAGTGAAATTTCATGTATTATATAAGACTGTTGGTATAATTTAAAAGGAAATTGTATAACGTCTGCAGAAAATTGAAAAGCAATTCTAATTTCAGTATATTTACTACCGCTGGAAACTTCCTGCTACAAAACCTAATTTAAATAAACGCTGAGGTCTCGCGTATCGGCAAATCATCGCTTTCAAAATGAGAGGCCTCTAAGAAAATTCAGACACTCTGAGAAGTACACTCACTTTCCGCGGTTTCGTATGTAAATGGAGGGCAACTTCATCGCGAAATGCAACGCCCAGGCTTTATTTTTTGCCGCCCCGCCCAGCTGAGTTTCGCTTAATAACGGTGTATGTGGAATCCGGATGCGGCGAGCCTTGGAGAAAAGCTTTTGATATGCAGATATGGCGGAAGCAATCAGAGATACTAGTATTTCAAATAGAGCTGCGCACCGGCGTTTTCTGAGTTCTGTACGCTAGTCCAGAGCCACTTGGAACGATGGCGTGAGCGAAATACTGCTGCTTGCCGGAACCTATGAGCTACCATCGTCTTCTTAAATATTGAAGCACACATCCTTCGCCTTCAGTAAAAATATTACGTCCATGTGTACAGAATTTTTCCGCAGCTTTTATACTCACCTCTTTGCCTTTATGATACTCAAGTAATTTTTAAATATGAAAGCTGAGTCTCTGATGAGTTCTTAGTCTTACAACATTAAATTCAGTTTTTTTATTTATATTCACAACCAGTGGGTTATACATTGATGACTGTAATGCAACAATGACGTAATTTGATGCACACATTTTTAATTGTTTAAGTACAGCAAAAAATGCATCGAAAATATTATAATTTGAAAAAATACATATACAAAATAATATTAATCCACTTTACACCTTGGAGCCATTTGGGAAATATTGAGACATTTTTATAAAGATAAAAGTAAAATATGTTATTGTTAAATAGTTATTATTTTTTTAAATTTCAAAATAGCATACGGTTTAAAAACTTATATACAGATAAAAATTTTAGTCTAATTGCCAACTGCTTATAAATCTTCAATAACCATAACATGTATATTTCCATTTTAGGTACGTAATACTATAATTTTTATTCTAACACCTTATCCATTATAAAAAGCTCTGGATTTAACCTTATTAATTATTTCTTATTTAATAACATCTAGCAATAAACCCACTTGAATTAATTGCTAATTGAACCTAATTCTTTGATTTGGTGTGGTATTGTGAAATATGATGTTATTCTTTTAAGGTATACCGATTTTGAATCCGTTTTGCAGATGAAATTTATTAGCCTGTCTAGTAGAATAGTTATATACTTATGTATTTTTTTCTTACTAAAAACTGTAAGCACCCCAAGAGTAATTAATTTTATAATATATAAATAAACGTCAGTACGTCCCTTTTAACGTCATTTTCCAGCTGATTACCTAATTATTGTAATATTTTGTTAACATTCTTATGGTATCTTTTGGAACCTCTTTCCTCGATTAGAGTTCATTTGAAAATTTGTTATTTTTCTTTTATTTCCATAGTAATAATAGCACGCAGCATGTTCATAACGTAAGTGCTTTGTGGCTTTAACGGGCTGAGTTTGTTTTTGTTGCTTGAGAACTGGAAACTTTTAGTGACAGAGTGTCTACTGACAGACTGAACATCACAGGAACACGGTAGTAATCTCACGTTGCAGTGTCCAGTTTCGTAAACATGTTGGTAAAACAATCCCTCCAAGTGCGAATCACGTGCTATGACTTGCTTCCTACTAGCGAAAGGAATTACAAATACTGACATATTTTCGCGAATCAAATCGCTCGGTTCAAAAATACAGTCGTTACATTGGCGTCACACCAATTCCCCGTCTTCAAAAAATATCAGGAAAAAATCGTGCCTTCAGTATTTTCGAACAATAAATATATATTTTTGAATGAATTTCTACCTCGGAAGGTGGGGGGGAGCATCAATACACAACGACATTTTAAAACCCTATGTAAACTCAAAAGAAGTATTTAACTCAGGTAGGAAGGGAATGTTAATGAGAGGTGTGTGCATTTTGCACGACAACGCCCTTCCTCACACAGCCTTAGTCACTAAGGCGCTCTTGGAATCATTTTATTGCTTTTCCTTTGTAAGAAATAGCTTTCCTTAATTTGTATAAGAACTACACATTCTTTCCTAATTTAATATTTATGTATTCAACATGGTCTTTGACTCTTTGGTTGTTTTTAATAATCACCCCAAGATATTTATATTTTTTACGCATTATAAGTGAACCCAGAAGTAAGACTTTCCTTAAATCCTTAATCAATTAAAAGTTTTTGACCGAGAAATTACTTACATTAATTCAAAAAATAATTAATTCAAAATTATTATATTGGTAATCGCGTGATTTAAATAACATCGAGACGTTTACTTTTTTGGACCAAATAACGCTTGATGGACACCCACTTAAACTTTTTTCGGTTGATCTTCAAATTAATCAATGACTGGGGTAATGTCAATAATTCTTCTGGAAATCTAAATTAGCACGTTACTTTAAGAGACCGGAATTCAAAATTCTCCGGGAACTCAAAGACAGTTCAAAATATTGGCGGTATATTAAAGGAGTAAATAAATCAGTGTTCCTTAGCCCTAAAAATGTTGCTAGTGGTAAAAGGAACACCCAAGCCATATTTTCAGTGTCATAACAGGGGACTGCATTTGCGGGCAGTACCTTTCAAGAGCAAAAGTCTTAGCTTAGCGTTGAAAATGCTCGGTGCCTCTGAGCGAAACGTCGGCAAGAACGCCGAACAACTACGTGGACCAACAGCCCAAAAATCGCCATATAATTCTGATATTAATATGGCCACGAAAACAATCAGTAGCTTTATACGGAAAATATAAATTTGTCTCGTTAAGTTTTTTGACAACGGGCACATCTACTGTCTGAGGTGAACTAAACTCACCGCAGGATCACAAAAGTTTTACCATTTTGTCAGTAATTATTTATTAGAATTTTGTAAAAGAAGTTCAGTGTTGAGTGTTTTCTATGTAGTATCGCATTTCACAACGGGTGAAAATGCAATGAAGATGATTTAATGCAAGGCACCACGCGAGTTATTAATAGCATGGGAACTGAAAATAGTCCTGGTACTTTATCAGAGTAAAAATGCTCTACATCTATTAAGGAAGTGAATAATAGTACCGGTACAAAGAAGGAGTCATGGATATTTTAGGTATATTAAGAGTGAGAATATTTCTGCCAACGTATGCTAGATTATGGAATAAGTATATGATACAAATATTTGTTGAAACAATCTGGATACCACCTATCTTTAACTGCTTAACATAATTCGTAACTCTTAAAGAGATTCGCGCGCAGCTGTTGGAATTTTTTGTTCATATGTTAACCTGGGAATTTTTGGCCTGTCTAAGGTTTTGATAGATCGACAGAAAAGGTTTCGCGGATGAGCGCTTCAACTCACCAAAATTTAATTTCAATCAGATGAATCGTATAGGAATCCATAAAGGCTCATTTATTTTTATAAAAAAATTATTAATACTGCCCTCACCCGTGCTAACACGTTGGACGTCTCGACACTGGGGCTGTCATTGCTCAGGCAAAACCATTCGAAAAAATGAATTAGACATAAATCTGTCATTTTTGATATTTTATTTTTAACCCGTTCCATGAATATTATAAACTACGTCAGAGGTGTCACTATTAATCTCAGCGATTCAGAATATTTTAGATAGTATAAAATGGCAGTAAATAAGCAATTAAATTTAATAGAAAATTAAATAAATATTACAAAATAATTTTTGATAAAATATTAACTTATGAAATGAGGGAGCTTTTTAAGAAACGTGTTAATTTTGTAGTGTATTGACAATGCTGTAGAAACATTATTAACATAGATCATTGAATTGTCTGATTAAGGTGAAGACTGATTTATTCATGTGTGAGAAAAGTTTTTACTGTTGTTACCAGTACAATGATTGGTTGGTTAATATATTAATGTTAATTTTAATAGCGTGTCGTGCTAATATAAATAAATATCCGGACAACGCCGGGCACCCAGTTAGTTTCAGTATAAATTGTAGTATAATGAATTTAGCTTCCAATTTGTTTCGGTCATTTCTTCCCTTTTGTCCGTTTATTGCCCTTTTTATTATATTTCTAGCATATTTCCTCTATTATTTTCTATGCTGATTTTATGTTGTAGATCTTTGATTTACTGATGATGGGATCAATTTTCTCCGAGATCAACCAACATGATCGGATAATTTCTTGAAAATATGAAAGTTTAAATTCACACGCTATGTTGTACGGCACAGGTTACCGCAGTTGTTGAAATAAACCATAATAACCTTTATGTATTTATTTTCTCTCTTTTTAATAAATGATTACATGAGGGTGATCTAGAAACTGGAAACTCTCCATTAATTGCATAGGCAGGGAATTGAAAACGAAGGTTCCATTAGATGTCTTCTATATTACTCGTATTTTTCTTTACATTTCAGTAATAAGATTATTTATGTTTTTAGGAATGAAAGCTTCTGGATATAATCTTACTACCAATAAATGGCACCTTGTCAATTCACCGCATAAACGGAAAGGGATATGGTATATTTGGATAAGATGAAGATATTGCATTCAAGCGGTAATGACTTCAAGAGTAGAGTATTTTAAAACTTTTACATATGACATAACATTAAAATGTTGGTTGTTTTATGGCCTCAGCCTCAGAAACACAACAAGCACAACCAGAACTAAAACGGCTTTAGAAAAACTTTCTACAAAATTGAAGTGCCAGTCTCTGTCTATGTTTGTCCCGAATAGACTCTGAAGCGGCTCAACGGATTTTCATATATATATTTCTCCTCATCTGCGCAGTAATGTCTCTGAATGTGAATACAGGTTGCTATAATCTTGAGCTTGATCCGAAACAGCTTATCGGATTTCAATGAAAATTTCAGGGATTGAAACAAGAACTTTAACTTAAATTTTTGTTTATGTTAAATTTTTATGTCCTCAGATTTCAGAAGATATTAGTGTAAATATTTATAAACCCATTGAATTATACCGCGCGAGTTATACGTCCTATACCATTTAACCCGCTTACTCTATTATTATAAGTGAACTTTTGACAGAACAAGAGAGAGATAAAGAGGTAGGGCGAATTTTCTCACTCCATCTATTGTTGCAGTAGGATTCAGACCGTAATTAACCTATTGTTGGCAGAGAGCTAACTCCCTGAGAAATAAACTTCTTTGTATTGTCGATACGATCTATACGTAAATTAGTTTTAGTTTTCGGCATCAGATAAATCGTAATATTTAGTAATTGCTCATTTATATTGGGTCCGAAACGTATGACAGCGGGACCTGTTCAAAACCAACTGTGAGTTAATATGATTTCCCTGAAGCGATCATAAATAAATGATACTGTACTTTTTATATATTCAATGAATTCAACTTTATCAAAATTCCGTACCCGTCGTTTCGTTTTTAGGGTAAATTAAAAGTACCACTTCCCTTGAACGAAGTCGCGGGCATAGCTAGTTTATACTTTTGCAGATATAATTTTATATTTGAAGACCGATTTTACATTTCATATAATTTGTATGATTTAAAAGCAAACTGGATACCAAAAGGGAAAAATAATTACGTATCTTGACGCCGCTGGTGCAGTGGGCAACTTTTGTAATGTTATAAATAGTCTAACATGTTTGCTGCCTTCACATAAGAACCTTTACAGCAAAAAGATAACATCCGTGCTAATTTGGGACTTCAGTAATATTGAGATGCGTTAATGTTCGGCGTGACATTACAGATCTAAAAGGACGGTTGGTTTTCGACGAGTGTTTAATAAAAACCAATCCGCTTTGACCAGTAGATATAAATTCTGTTGCTGGAAATTAAAATTTTTAATTATATTACAGGCTGATAAATATTGTTAAGTAAACACCGAGTGCTCCTGGCGAATCGTAAAATTGACAGTATTGAATGAATTACTGAATTTTCTAAATTAAAGATTTATTATATGGAATTCTGTATGTATATTTTACGTAATTTACTTTTTATTTTATATATTCATTGAAGGGAAGAAAAAGTATTTCTCATTTTAAGTGTAACTTTAACTTTTCAGATTAAAATGTACCGTTCAGATTTAACGTGCATAACCCGTGTAGCGCTTGATGAGTTGACTCATGCGTGTGATGAATTTGACTGTCGTGTTTCATTAAGTATAGGTTACTGTTCGAAAATTGCTTGCTCAGTGAACACAAGGCAGACGACAATTGAGTGTCTGCAAGCATTCTGTGTTTGCCTCAGGAAGCGTGGTAACATCTGTTTGTACTACAGATCGATACAAGGCTGCTTGGCCGAAACAGTCACAGACCCTTAATTCACAAGAGACTGCAGACGATGACAGCCAGGACGCAGTGACGCCAGTCTCGGAAACACACTTTAGCAACAAACACGGACAGGGCTAAAGTACCGAAATATTTTCACTCCAAAATAATCTAGTAGAAAACCTGTCTACGAAATTTCTAATAAATAATATGTTATTCTAAGTCTGAGTTTACAATTCATATAATTTATAAATTTTGAAAATGAACTAAAACCGAAAATATTATCTTAAACTATGGCAAATATATTTTACAGTTTATTTGATTGTGCAATTGGCGGTAGATTTGATCATTTTCTCTAAGTATTGAATATCAAGTCACGTGAGAAACAAATTAATTAAAATACTTCACGGAAGAATAACTTGAAACAAAATAAAGTATCTCTAAATTAATACTAAAAAATTATATGCATGAAATTCTAAAGTCCATGCATTACGAAATTTGACCGATATGTACAAATAAATTAAAGAGTCACTTCCTTTGCGAATTGGAATTTATATTACAGTCCTGGGCATTTCGCTGAGTTCCTATTCGCTACATTACTTAACACAAAACATTTAATGAGGCAAGCGCCGGCGCTGGAAACTGTAACAAAACGAAAGACTTTCAAATCCTCTTAGTACTTTGCGAATATAATTTATGTACATATACTTAAGCCTGAAATAATTGAGCACGGAACTTGAACTATAAATGGAAGGCGTACTTACTACTCATTTTTTGCGGGAATTTGTCTGTTCCTCTAATCTTGCAGAATTGTTTAGAATCACCAATAAAAACACTTCGGTGGGCAACAAAGAATAAATAAACAGATTGTAAATAAAGCTGAAAAATTATAATTCAAAATAAAAATATGTACCACAATGTGTCTTGTACATTTTTCTATTAATATATAACATACAGATATTATTTATGAGAGTTAAGTGTTTTCTCATTCAATATTCTTGTATAATCCTATATGCGTGTTCTATAAGTAACATGGGTGTCAAATAGCAAATATCGTTTTACAATATTGTAGAACGTGCGTATGTAATTACAGATATCGTGTAATTTTATACGAAAATTTGGTTGTAAATAAAAACGTACCAATTACTTTATGAAATATTCCTTCTATTTAATTTCAGAGACGAATACTAAATATTTTTCATCAGCGTGTTTTATAACAGAAAAGGTCCGTTGTTGGACTGAACATGATCCTCAAATTATTGACTCCTATAAATCCCTTGAAAACATTCCAGGATTTTAGTAAATTTATTCTGGTCTTGCTTGTTCCTTGACCGGGAAAAAAACTTTGTGGATTCCGGCTGATCCGGTATGTAACGAGATGAAACAGGAACAGCCTCATCCTCCGCTCTCCTAGGCTATTCCTCCGACCCCGATCCGCTACGATAAATTCTTTGTCATACAGTTGTTCTAGGATATAACAATATACGGCAGCCCACTTGTTACACGAGCACTAACTCTAAATTTAACTCAATCTTGCCTGTTTCAAAGTCGCTTATCACAGGATATAATATTTTAAAATAAAGTATGCATTCAGTTTGTTTATGTAACGGACTGAATTCACCAAAACATTCAAACGAAATAACATAAAACATTGCATCAGTCAACTTTCTGTATATCTTATCACAAAGCAAAGTGAAAGCTTGACCCTGTGCCCAATTGTGCGTTCGTACCATTCCTCAGGATCCCTTGGCTCTTTCACAAAATATTTCTAAATTTTTATCAACAATATCCGGCCATGGGACTTGTTTAATATTGACTTTATTATACATTAATGGTTAATATTTTGGTATAAGATGCCAAATTTGAACGTATTAATTTGCAATATATGACACCTGTAGATGTCCCAAATATATGAAAGAAACGTTGTGTTTACTTTTATTGTGAACTGTAACATAACCTTTATTTAATTCAGTGAATAAATTTGTTCTGTCTCTTTTTTATCATAAATATATATCACAATATATGTTCCTGCTTTAACATTATAACACCTAATTTCAGCTTCTTAAAAAGCAAATTCTCACTTTCAGTCCAGTGTAACTTTCATTGTACTTATTTAACCTCTTTAAATGCCTACATCTTCGCTATTTCTTTCACGATGGTGGGCACGTGGAACATAATTTTCTTTCTTTCTTCCTTTGTCCCGACTTCTGACTTGACGGTATTATAATAAATTCAGACTTGTGAAGCAGTCCTCAGTATAACTGCCGTGCCGCGCCGCGCCCAACCCCGAACGCCAATTTACGTCGGCGCCAGAAAACCGCTATATAAGAGAAGGCAAGTGATACAGACGGTTCCAGCGCCACATTCCATTCCGTAGTTCGCCTTTACCTCAGCTTTACGGAGACCATAAATCTATTGCATTTTCATGAACGATAAATTGGGAGGTCAAAGCGAATAATTGGACCCCAACCCACTGAATAGTTGCGTGTTCCTATTAGCTGGAATCTCGAATAGTATTCGAAACTCTTAACGCGATCATGAAAGCTCAAGAAATTGGCACATGTTTAACGGGTTTGTGTTTATGTGTCACAGGATAAGTGTGATTAGAACGATAATTTTTGTGTGTTCTAATAAAAATAATAATAAAAAAATTGTACATTTTCGGTACAGTGATTATATTTCACGCATCAGTGCCTTTACGGCGCATTTAATATTTTTTCCTTTGACAACAGAACGCTGGGACAGAATTTGATAAACCTTGCTTTGTTGTTATGCGGCCCAGGTTCAATGGTTCTTCGCGATGTCTAGCTGGTGGTCGTCTGCTTTCGAAATTAGCGAATGTATGAAGACATTCCTCGTGTTCGCTTTACACATAAAAGCGGTCGGACCGCCTTTGTAATATTGTTGTACAGAGGCACGAAAAGGATTTCATATACATGAAACTTCCATCCGCTGCCCCTAGACAAAATGGTTAAAATGGTGTTATTTTTTTGCATTTTACAACAGTCGATTCCGATGAAACTTTACATTATTTTTACACAGACGCACGCGTAGGTTCTCAGTAAAATGACATTCAGATTCAAAGGTTGTAAAAGTCATTTACAGAGATGAGAACGATGTCGCAAGTCTAATGAAGGTAAAGGAAGAAGGAGGGATTGTTTGCGATCTTGGTTGTTTGATGGGTAACAACTCTGGTTGAAGCTGGTGAACACGATACGTTTTTCAAATATGTATCATTATTATCTAATAACAATTAAATGAATAAAATAAATGCAAGTTGCGTTATTTACGTGTGATAATAATTAACTATTAATATACAGGTATTCTAAATTTAAGTACTTTAATAAGTGGATGAAGCATAATTCATTCACACACTATTAAATATTTCTTTTCGCCAAGGAAATAACATAGTGTAGCAGCGAATATTAATTATATCAGGAAGGATAAGTTATTAATGGAAGGTGATATTAAGCATAGTAGTTAGCGTTTCTCCGTAAAATCACCCACATTCTCGAGTTGTCGATTCAAAAAGAATGTTATTCGCTTCTCACAATAAAACTGTTATATAAAGGTGTGACGAGAATGGAAAATTTTATATTTCTCCCATCTTAAAGCTGCTGAGTGTAATGGCAGTTAAGTACATAAACCTAAAGAGCGGAGGAAGAGGAACAATACAAACATTTTCCCCTCTTGGCATTTTTGTCAGAGACGCTTAGTTGCTGAGCAACTTGAGAAAATAAACTGAGAAGTAGAATTAGAAACGTGCTCCACTTGCCTCACCTCTGCCATTAGAATTGTATTTACTCTCGAAATGAAAACAAAAAAGGACATGAAATTTTGGATTTATTAGAGAAATTGTACAAATTTTTCTCTATTTGCCTTTACAGAAACTTCAGAACCGCAGTGTTTAAATCACATCTACTGGAAGTTTTGTAATGTCAGTCGCAAAATTTGCAGGTACGAGTCATCACTTAGAGGTGAGCAAGAAGAATGGTCTTACACTATCAGGCCACACGTTAACAGAAAATATCTATTGGGTGGCAAAAGGCACGCTTTTCTAATTCTATTTCTGAGTTTTTTCTAAAATTTTCTCAAAATTGCAGCAACGAAGCGTCTGTGAAAAAATTTCCAATAAAAAAAGAATAAAGTTAGTATTGACCCGCTTTATTCCCCAACTCAGTTTGAACATATAATTTTTTACACCCTGTAAAAGGCGAAGTGCCTAAAAATAATTTAACTGCTTCGGCATTCCTCTTGTTCACTTTATAAGAAAAGGATGACTCTCTCAAATTTACAGGAAAATATTTTATTTTAAGGTTTATATTGGCATTGGCTAGGCAAATAAACTTCTTGTTGTCAGCAGAAGTCGAGAACATAATTTATCACAATGTAAAAGACAAGTTGAAATAGTAATAACAAAAATATTGAGGCAAAAGCTGTACTAGTAAAAGTAGACACATTAGTAAAAGCTTAAGTGCTAAAAGATAAACTTAATCTTAAAACAATATTTTCACACATTTATGAAGGTCGGGCGGGCACAGGATAAATGCATTATCAGTATAATTCCTCTAAAAATTTGATTCGACATATACGCTATGAATCTCGCTTACGAATTAAACTAAGGTCAGAGCGAAAAGTGTATTTATATGCATATATAGACATTATTTTAAACCACGGTCGTTGCATCTGCATTGAATGAGTATAAAACTGTCTTCGTAACGCAATACGTATTATGAAATGAATACCAGTGTTGTCACCATTTCAACGTAATGCGCGATCATAAAGTTTCATTGATTTTTCGTATACGTTTGAAAAATCATCAGACGTTTCGTGCTAACCAAATCATTTTACGAATATTTTTTTTTTACTTATAAAGTTTAAATAGAAAGTTCCAATTTTTCTTCATTAATTTCACTTTTTTAAAGTCACCTTGTTTTGAAAACCTTTTAAATTTGATCTTATGTACGTTTCTAAACGTAAAAGTACCCCAAATCAAGAAATGTAATATACAAACCAAAAAAAGTAAAATACATATCTTATTAATCCAGTCTTCTGTAATATCACTTGCAGTTCTCTTTTACTTATTTAAAGAGAATTTAACAGTATATACTGAGAAAAAGTCTTCTCTTATTGGTAACAGACCAGTTCTGACATAGATAAAATTAAGTATGGTAGTACATTTATTTCTAATGTTTAATAAAAATACTAGTATTAAAATGTTTTTTGGCATACATTACATGAGAAAATATTTAAACTTAATCTATTGCACTATTTAGAGACGGGATTTCCTTAAAATAGATTGGACAATAATAAAATACTCGTATAATAGACAACAAAATAATTTTTGAACAAGAATTAAATATAGACGTTTCGACAAACACTTGACAATATTTGTAACTGAATTCAGTCTATTTAGTATTAATTTTTAAATATTTGTTCCAAATGTTTATTATTGTTTATTATGGGGTTAGTTAATCCTTATCTAATTTATGTCATTGTTATATGTTAATTTTTTATATACTTAAATTATTTGAAAAATCTGTTAAATAAATGCTTTAGTTGTCAAAATGTTATGGAACTTTTAAAAAAATAAGTCGTTTAAATTACGGTTCTTTGTATTCTTTATATATAATAAATTTAAATCTAAAACTTTTAACCAATATTCTTCTACATTTAGCCATTTTTTTACATTTTTCCTTTCCAGATTGTTACCGTTCTACTTGCATGTCCCTTAAAATTTAATGTATGTTTATTTCAAAGTCATTAGAATTTCTTTTAATACTAGCTCAGCCGAAGGCTGTGAAAATGAATTTAAAAGACCAGAATGAAAACAATCGACGAGACCGTAACTCGAACCCGAGACCTCCCGCTTTCCGAGCGGGTGCTCCAGAAAGCTCTTGTTTTTGAGTCCAGGTCCGGTTGATATATTCCCATTATGCTTTTTATTTCTTTCGGATTTTGATCGTAGTTAACGGGCGAATTTTATACTCATTATATTCATATTTCAATTATTTATTCTCAGTATACATAATTATTTTAGATAATTAATTTATCATAATAATTTTATGTAATTTAGTACAATATCCCGTTTCATGCGTGAGATGTATTTTATTTGCTCATTTTACATGCTACAATAATGAACGATTTTACTAGTCAGATTTAATCAGTTTTGAAGATGTTTTTTAATTTTTTTAAAAATACCTTACACTGAGATATTTTCTATGATCTTGGAAATGTTCTGAAGCCAGAGAAGAATTACAAAAGCCAACAACACTACAGTGTGACGACACTTCACAGTTTCATAAAGGACGGTACACATCAGTGAAAAGTAATTTATTATTGTTAACGTCACGCAATTTTGAAAGGCTTAATCTAGACATCTAAGAATGGTTTTCGCCCTGCTCTTATGCTGGGTAATGCTGTGAGAGTTTCGCGACACCCGTTTATCTCATTTAGACGGAAGTATAAGTCCGCGCCATTCCTTGCAGACACGCGATATACGAAGACACGCGAATGGAATTACGATCTGTATCACGCTTTCAGAACCCTATTACGCGGCGACATTATCCATCGTGTTTATCATTTCCGAATTCAACTGAGCCTGCAATATCTGCGTAAATATGGAACAGACGCATTAAACCATAAGCGCGAAATCGATCTTTATACCCTTCCGTAACTAAGAGGGAGTAAAAATGTAGTCAACCTCGTTATAATAACTGAGTTTCCGCGGATAAAACATATTTTTGACGACTTCAAATGCTGTTATTCGACTTAAAAATATGCAACAAAAAAAATGTTTGTGGCCGTCTCTGTGGTCTAATGGCTAGTCACAGCTTCGCATCACAGAGGTCCCAGGTTCGATTTCTTGTAAGGGTTATTAGTGACCATATTCACTTAACAATTGAGCAACACTTTTATTGCACTAAGTTAACGTCTATTTTAAAGGGTTTGTGACGCTTGTAGTCTAATATGATTTACAATATACAGCATTGAAAAAAATGTAGAGGGAAAACTGAAAGAGGTAAAGCACTATTATTTAATAGGTTTAAGTATTTTAAATAATTTATAATTAGATTTATAAATCAAGGTTCGTTATGCTTGTTTATTTTTCAATAGGCAGTAAAAATAGACCATTCTTTCGAAATCATCTTTTAATTTATTCATATTACATCACTTTTTTGGTGACACTAGTAGAACAATTTGATAACGTATAAAAATTATAAGCTCAATCAACTTTATATTAATTTATCCACTTTTTGTCAGCACTAAATTAACTATATTTTGTAATAGAAGTTTATAATTACATTACTCCAAATGAACTACACACATTAACGATATACTAATTTAAGTACAAACGTTGATTGCTTTTATTAATTTTGCTTTGATTTGTGACCAATTTATTTATTGTAAAACTGTTTGTCGGATAATTATTATAATTAATTAAACTTTCACCTAAATCATCAAAAATATGTAATTTGATTATAGAATTAAATAATAATTGCTTTTTATGTTATAATTATATTAGATTGTTATTCGTTAATTATTCTTATTGTATGAATTAAGTAGAAAATAATGTATTATTATTGTTCCACAGATTATCTTTAGTTATTTCAAATAGAATGAAAATTTGATGAATATAATTAAGTCTTTATAGTTTTTGTTTATGAAATAAATAAAATGTTGAACT
Source organism: Eucriotettix oculatus (assembly GCA_034510155.1). Taxonomy (NCBI): domain Eukaryota; kingdom Metazoa; phylum Arthropoda; class Insecta; order Orthoptera; family Tetrigidae; genus Eucriotettix; species Eucriotettix oculatus. Next base: position 159,579,894 of record CM067376.1, on the reverse strand, counting down.
TATAAAAAGTTTGAGGAAGCAGTCAATATAAAGTTGTTTAAAATTTATTACCGTGTTTTCTGGAATTCCAATGTTGCCGGTTATATATTATCCCGGAAGAGGAATGATATCAATACTAATCTCTTGGCCAACACGTGAATTAACTGGCCTCCAGAGATCCATGACAAACATACGCCAGCCTACTTCAATCGGTGGTCAGCTTAAATTAATAGAAATGATGAATGAATGTACCTTAACCGAGTCAAGAGTTCTACTGGAACATTGAGTAAACATACTTTCTTTAGAGAGTCTAAAATTAATAATATGTTTGGAAGTTTAATGGGTTCCTTAATTCCGTTACCATAAGACAGTCCAAAATATGCTTTATGGAAGTGAGTGATAATTCCGGTAAAATAAGAGAGACATGAATATTTAAATTTCACGCACACACACACACACACACACATATATATATATATATATATATATATTTAAATCAAGAATCATAGTTTGTTACAGTTCTATAATGTACAATTCCATAATAATTTTCAATATAACAATATAAATGAATTAGTAGAGAAATTATTTTAATATTTATAATAAAAATGAAGTATTCCGGCACGTTTGAATTTAAATACGTTTAAGGCCCTAATATATAACCTAAAAAATCTTTGTGTCGTATACGTAAGGAAAAGTTACATTTTATACAATATTCACCCTCTTAAGATACTGGTCTATTCATGTCTCCCTTATTTTATCGGAATTATCACTCATATATATATATATATATATATATATATATATATATATATAGTACCCGCCTCCTATTATAGTTTCTGTTAGAGTTACATGTCACGAAAACCAACAACACTTTTCCTTCTCTTTTCTCTGTCGTAATCAATTGTATTATGTATTTAGACGTCATATCCATGTGCAAAAACTTGCATAATACAGTTCAGATTTTTCTGTCTGTGTGTTCTTTGAAACATATGAAGTACTTTACGTATCGATATAATTTGTTTCAAAATAGAGGAAATATTCATTTATTAATACTGGAAAATTAATATGAGGCATCATGGTAATCAGTCAAGCATTTCGGGAGATCACGTTACTTAGACGGATAACGTAACTACTAACCTGTTTTCTTTTTTAAGAAAAACTGGTAACCATGTTAATTACAAATTAAAAATAAGTGTTAAATTATAATAAATATAAATAATACCTACGGTATTTTTATTGCCCTCGACATTTCATAAATTTTTAATTTCATTACAACACTGTATTAAACATATTACACATTGCGACACCTCTTCAATAGAAAATATTATTAATTATGTCTAATATCGTAATTTTGTCAAAATTCTCGATGGAAATTCTTCAACATATTTCGACATAAAAAGTAAGCAAAATTAAAAATAAAAGCATAACCTAAGTATCTCGGCAATTCTCATTTAAATTATTGCGTTGAAATTTGAAACTGACAACAAATATTTTATATTGTGCTGATTAAAATTTCTTTTAATATGGTTTCATCACCCTTTTACAGTTTATTAAGTTTGTATTGGACACTTGTCCAGTATAAAAACTAGCGTGGGTTCATGAAATATCTATACAAACTGAAGTATTAAAATAATCGTTGATATTGGCCATCATCCATGATTTTGTACTTTTCAGATTATAATTAATAAAAGTCGATAATACAACACTGTAAAAAAATTGACGCCATATTGCGTGATTAAGTGTGATTGATTTCCCAGATTGAATGATGGTGACTTTACCAACTTTTTCGTGTCGGCACATAAGTATACATTTTTATTTATAGATATATTCCAGTATATTTCCTAAATATGTGTACCATATTTGGTTATAATCTGCCCACGCGTTAAAATGGGTATAATTGATTAGAAACAAGCGTACATCATTTTTATATTTCTTTCGAGTGGTGAAAGTGACTAATTGCATGTAAGAGTAAACATTTACCTCTAATTTGCGTGTGAGTCTGTAAAGGTTGCGTAAAAACGGAAATTCACATCTCGTCTAAGAACAAACATTTACCCCTAAAATGGAATGATAATGTGATCTTGGAAACGGAAATTCGCATGCCCCAATGTGCTACAAGAAATTACAATAATTAGTAAGAAATGCGTTTATGTGGGCCAGAATTCATACCAGCAACTCTTGCTTATCACACAAAATGATCGTCGTGTGTCGTGCCGACGGAAGTCAAAGGGAATGAAACACGAGCTATTATATGCGGTTGTCTGTATCCTACGCAGAGGAGAGAACCTATTAGGAGGCAGTTTCCGGCAGAAGCACATAACTCTAATTACTAACGCGCGAGTTACTTGACTGTTGGCACATTTACTAAGTGGGACAGCAAATTGAATGGATGTGCCTGGATAAATAAATTCAGAGGAGGGTGAGCTCGTTCTGGAACGCTGCCAACAGAGGCGCTGTATTCGCCCTGCTTCCTGGGGTCAATTACAAATTAAATAGCTGTCGATAATAGCCTACTTGCTGGTCAAGATACTGTACAAATGTTTGCTCTTTTCGGGTTAAACCTTGTATAAATTAAACTTATCAGAGTATGGACAAAGTAGCATCCTAATTCCAACGAATTAAACACTATAAGTTCATTTTAGATCATCCTCGGATTACTTCTCGTAATAAAAACAATAAATAATTTTTCAATATTGTTATTTTCATGAATCAAAATTAAAACATAGATTTTATCGTTTAAAAACATATTTAGTTTCCGCGTGCAGGTGACCAATGTCTCTGTAACCTATGCCGATTTAGGACTTTGGAGGTGAGATGTATTCTCACTCTACGATTCTTAAACCGATTTTTATGGATATATTCAGACAGTCAACAGAAATGAATAAAGCCCCCTTTGAAATGCCAATAAATATGTGGTAGTTGTATCTAATACATTAGGATATTATGTGTTTTTTTGGGGTGATAGGTTACATGAAGGTTATCCTGAAACACGTAATCCCCTTTAATAGCATAGAAAGGAAATTGAAAAAAATAGGGTACGGGATGTATAGCAAGGTAGCAAAGGGCTGACTAGGACCCCCAGGCTATGATTGAAGGACCCCACCCGGTGTTTCATCTAACAGAGATGCAGAGAAAACACTAGAAAACCTGCTGAATGTAGTTACTATTCTTAAGGCCTTCATAATGACGGGAGAAAAGTTATCTATGGGGTCACAGCATTCCTTTCTCCCTGTCCCCACAAATTTTAGGAGGCAGTTGGTTGGCTGATCCAATTTTGATCAGCGGACACGGTATGTTAACGGTCTTTGGTCCCAGTACATACATCTAAAATATATAACGGTACCTCAGCATGTGAGACCTTGAAAAAGCCAGTGAGAGTACGACGCATCCCCGAAAGCAAGCTCCGCAATCAATCTGGGGAGAAATATCTCCAAGAGAAAGCTCCGACAAGTATCTCTTGAGCCCCAAATATTAACAGCAGCAGACTAAAGCTCACTGCTACGATTACTAGCCTACAACAAAAATGGTAATACTCGAGGTCAACGAGATTCAAAGGGTCGTACACTGCGCTCTCATAAGCATCCGAAGCATAGAGATCACTGAAATAACTGCTGGTAAAATAAATTAATTATCCAACCTGAAGACTTCGTAATTTGGAAGAGCACTAATTTTTTAGAATATATATTCTCAAATTTTATAATTTGGCAACGAACAAATTATAATTAATTTTCAATACCGTAAGATATTTATGATTGTTAAATTATGAAAAATTTACGTAACATCTTACCTTGAGCTTTTAATTTATGTGCAGCATGATAAGTCGTGACTATTTTAAAGTATCATTTATATTAGTTGTTAAGTACCATTCTTGAAGAATATCAAACACCTAATCCCTCTAAAATTACTAAGACCAATGCAGTATCACTCTCATATGATTGTATAAATTTATTCCAAATAAATAAAAAATTCAAGTCTTTACGAAAAAAAACACTGAATATTTTCCACGTGCACAACGGACTCCCTGGCGATAGAGACAATAAAACTAAAAAGGTATTGGAGCATTGTCTGGCGAAATGAGGTTGCACTGTAGCAGGGGAATCACGGCTCATGGATGGACATTACCAGCAGACAATTGCCTAACGCGCCGAGGATCGATTAACGTGATGCATGTGACAAGCCATGGATGGCAGGTTCATACGTCCCTGTGGCACCCGTGTCCTGTACACTCACGTTATCACAGCGGACTACAATCTGTCCTAATTACACCAAACTATGATTATACTTGTAAAATTAACAACACTATATTTACGTCAATGTAATGACTATAATTTCTATCCAACAAATAAGAGCAAATATTTCAGTACATTTTTTCTTATACATTCCCATGCATTTCTAATACACGCAAAGAATAAGACTAGATGCATAGTAACACAACTACAGACCAATTAAAATTAGTAGGCTCTTGAATGGTATTTTCTGTTATCCCGCGAATCAACAAACCTGAACGCTTTAACTAAGGCGCTGGGACAAGCAGCGTTGTCGAACAACCTGCACTGCATTCTATCGTTCTCGGTGAGTTGCATAAAAAGTCCGTTTGCGACCACGGTACAGGATATCGATATCTTCCTCACAGTAACCAAAATACCAAGTTGATTTAAATGCAAATGCCGCGGTACTGGCTTCAGAATCCCTATCTGTTCGTCGTGATTAGTTTTTTATATGGTTTCCCAAATCAATGAGACAATTAGTAGTATTGCTTCCTCGTAATACAATAAATACCCTATGAAAGTCGAAAGTACTTCGGAGGAGATATAGCGGAATAGCCATAAGAACCCTACGAATTCACATTATTTCATAAAATATTAAAACATGCAAATGGCTTCCCTGTAGCTACTATTCATCCGTAGATAAAGTAGAAATACGGTATTAATAAAAAAGTAGTTATGTGCAAGTAGCACTTTAGTGTTATTTTTTCATTTTCGTAATTGTAACTAACATTAAAGTTCACAATGAAGCAACAAATTGTTGAATATTTGGTTTTTCTGGAAAGGTTCTTAATTTTCATTCCAACAATGACTTATTTCAAAATTGTGCTATGGTTTAAAATTTTGTTGACTAAGTGATTCACCTTTTCCAGTCAAGTTTTGATAATAATTACTTTAAAACAAATTCAGACAGTTTAATGGACCACTTTTTATGCACCTAAGACTGCTCATGTTTGAATCTCCTGACAAACTTCCCATCAGGCCTACTGTTAACAACGTCTTATAGTTATACCATTAATAAAAAATATATTTTTAAATAATATGAATTTTTTAAACTGTTCAATATTAATATTATATGTAAAACATATTATTTATCTTTTAAAGTAAAAAGTTCAACGATTTTATCTATCATTTGATAATAACGTAGTGTATAAATTTCCTGTTAAGACTGCAGTGCTTGTTATACAGTACTAACAAACGGGGGTTACAAACTCTCCTTATAGACCATACTTACAATCCGAAATAAGCCTAGTAACAAACATTCTGTTCTCGGAGAACATATCATTTTCAGTAGCCACAGTTTTGATTCGAATAATGTTAAAATATTCGACTAAACTTATAAGTATTCTGTGAGATTGTCCTAAATCTAATGTGCATAAATAAATTAATATCAAAACTCATACGTATAATCTCAGCATCAACAATGACTATTCTTTACTAAAATCGTTCTTCTGCTTTAGGTACATTTTTGTTTATATTCTAATTTTCAAAATATTCTTAATGTATACCTGATGAAGCCGACGGATTGAGAAGAAACGTTCTGCGTCTCTCTAGTAAATCTTTTCCTAAACATAATTGTTTATAATTGACATCGATTAATTATTACAATTCGGTTGCAATGTCACTACTTATATTAACGTAAAAACGGTTATTATAAAAGTTAATTTATACCAATAAACAAGTATTTTTACTTTTACTTTATCTCTAGCCATAAAATATTACTCTTAGGATGGTTTTAAGCATTTATACAACTTTTAAATCTATTTAATAAGGATAATTTCCCTATACCAGTTTCTTTCTTCCAACCGCGCAATTTTTAAGAGTAAGAAATCCATCCTCTCCCAATATTCTATCACTCACTACGCACCAAGGCGAATCCAAGCTTTAAGAATCGCGCGCAGTCGCGTTTAACGAATAACCTTTAATTAAATTAATTTTCCTTTATCAACACCGGGTAGGATCCTTAAACCATAGCCCGGGGGCCCTAGTTAACCCTTGGCTACCTTGCTCTACCTTCCGCATCCCCCCTTTTCAATTCCCTTCCTATGCTATTAAAGGGGAGTTGCCTGTTTCGGGATCACCCTCATGTAGCCTGTTAACAAAAAAAATTATCATTGGCTTCAAATATTTCTTACAGGTAGGTTTTCTTGCCTGCTTTGCGGTATCGGCTTCATGAGTCAAATGAACGAGAGAAGGTTGGCAACTCACGTGACCCAGTTGAAAACAATTTTATGCATAAGTTATTGGAACACGATGACCTATTTACATTACTGGAACATCAAACATAGTGTGTAACACAATATGGTTAATATGAATTGCAAATAATGATAAATCTTTTGAACCTTTGAACCAGAATAATATAAAATATTATGTTATGATATTCTCACTGACGGTAAATTTCTTTCACAGTGTATGAAAACCGAATTCACTATTTTCACCAGCATGTTACTAATTAAGAAGAAAGTAAAACCTTAAGTCAAAATGTGATGATTTACAATATGACGTAAGAAGCAACATGAAATTTCTGTAAGGTATATTGAGAGAAGTATTTATTATATATATATATATATATATATATATATATATGTTATCAGAAGAAGCTATACGTATGAATGGCCTAATTTAAAGGGGTTAGTATACATAAGTTCTAAGATTGAGAACGTAAAATTGATATGAATTTATCTTTGGTTATTTGTATTGCAGCTAGCATGTAATACCCTCAATGTAAATTAAATTATTACCGGTTCAGATTCTTAAAAGAGTAAAATTCGCTGAATCTTTGCTGTGGGAAAGTATTTACTCGCTGAACTTGTTGAAAAGAAGGGAGAAACGTGTGTCCGTCCTATATACATATATAAAAAATGTGAGTAAAGAAATTTACACAATAAAAATAATTTTTAATCCGTGCGAAAACAAAATTTGGGATCCTATTCGTAAAGAAAATCAAAATTCTATCATTCACGTGTGAGTATAGTTAGATCCGTATCACGTTGCTAAGAAAATGCTACGGTACATTACATATTATTATTATTATTATTTATATTCGCTAATAAAAGTAACGAATATAGTAGGCAAAAATGTAACCACATTTTAATATTTGTTATACTGTTAAATGCTACGATTTTCGGTACCGTTGGTTTAATAACATATTTTTTATAATTTAAAACAGTTTATTTTTGATTATTCAATACTTTTGAATTTTAATGTGCGTTTTTACCTTTCATAATCCGTTCCTTTAAAACATTTGCTTTTATATTGGTTAATTTACGTAAATTTTTGTTTAATTTATTTATCAATGACTTAACATAAATTTGTGAGTTTTATGTGTTTTTCTTTCTTGTTTGCTATATTACTTTAAGATATAGGTGGAACTGGAATTAGCTACAATATTCGCATTTGTTAAACTGGTGAAAATAATGTTGAAAAATTATAATCACAGCGAATCGGTCAGATTATTAAATTAATTATGACCGAGTATAACAAAAGGCGACGTCAAATGACTAAAATGGTGTGACAACGATCATGAGACTAGTTTTTCGCTTACAGGCTTAACAAGCTGATACTAAAATTTTCACTTTCATGTTGTTTGTAATCTAATAAACTTTTACTTAAAATATGTATATTGACGTCCAAGTCCTATGACATATATGCATATGACTGTTCAATCTGCATTTAATATGAAAACATTGGAATAATGAAGTTGAGCAGTGAGATTTGTTTCTAATCTGTCAGAGTTAGAGCTGAATTAAACGTTAATGTGACACTCTTCGTTTAGTTGAGTTGTTATAACATCGATTGTTTACTCTGTCTAGACTAATGACAGCTTCAAGGCTCGTAACGGCAGTGAGTTTCCATCGTTATGAAGTACAATGGTGCATCAAGTTACGACATTGAAAGTAATTGAGACATCCTTGTTCATTTCCCGCGCCTGCCAGTAAAACGACCTGTCAGCTCCACGTCGCTGCGGCGTTTCATGAAACGACTAATTGCTTCGTACGTTAATAGCATCAATAATTGTACAGAATTAATTAAGAAATCCGGACAATGTGTTAAATTTTTAGGTAAATGAATACTATTTTGATCGTCGGTATGAAAAAGACGGAGATACATTGTAGTGTTCAAGATATTGGAATACACACGCAAAATACCTCACATTCCATTATTTGCCTCTAATTATTCAACATTTTTTCACTGGCGTACTTTATCTGGTATGGCGACACACATTCTAACAAAATAAATACGTTCAAAACCGCAAACCTAAATGTTCCACTTACTTTAATATAGAACATGAGAAATTAATATTTGTGAGAAAAAAGTAATGCTATAATTATGTATAGAACTTTACAAGATGCAATTAAATATAAATCACTGCAGATAAAAAAATTTTATTACTAATAAATTTTCCTTCAAGTGAGGTAATAGAGATATTCTCTTAGAAATAGATAAGAAATATATTACAATTACAAACCCAATCTGCTTCGAATGTAAAATTCTGATTTATTCATAAAATATACTATGTGAAAATTTATACAGTATTTTGTGTCCTCATCGGTTTAGTTTACCTTTTCAAGAATAAATATTAACGAATGACAAATTTCAAAAAATGTCAGGAATGCGAGGAGGAAACAAAATAAATAATTTAACGGCGATACGTATGCAACTGTTTACCGTACTAAAATTAGTTTATTATGCAAATAAATAGTAGAACATAGTCAACAGCCAACGGCCTGACTATTTCCTGTCAAAGATTTTAATATCGTCGATTCGCATAGCGGCGAAAAGGCATGCGATCTGATGCGGAAACGTGTAACTCAAATTGCGGTCGCATATTATTTCTCTTTGTTAACTCTACGTGATAATTACTAAGAGCACATCAAACATTTGTTATTACGTTATAACAGCAGTGTAACACCATTGACAATATAAAGCAAACACGACTTTGAAAATTAGTGGTGCTTGCATACATTTTGTATTTGAAAAAGTTAATTGCGTTTTCCAATTCCGAAAGGTTACATTCAATTTTCGACGCCATTCTTCTAAAGCAAGGGTGACAATTAATGGAAAAATTGCGGAAATAATTTGAATTAATGGGGAGACATAAAATAAATAATTTTGTTTATTATATTATTTCAAGACCCCTTTTAATGTAGTAATTTTCATAATGGACAAACTAAAAGTGTAATTAAACGCGTTATTCATGTAAAATTAATAGTATACTTCAAAATACCCTCCGTAGAAGAGTCGAATGTATTAGAGAACTACAAATACTACCAATGTGATAGAAAGGTATATATTTGTTGATTGGAAAGTTTATTGCTCCGTTCAAGCTGAAGGTGATGCATACAACTATTTTCTGATATTAGTTAAAATTTCATTTCGGTAATTAAAATCCAAAATCGTTGCATCACAAATATCTTGAAACATATTGATGTGTTGTGTAGATCATTATTTCGGGGGTACTGTTATTTTTTGTATCCTAATTTATACTGGTTTTCTGGTCTGTGCTGTTCTTTCCAACATATATATATATATATATATATATATATATATATATATATCCTATGTTACTGTAATATATTTCAGTAGCTTTTCGTAATATCAAAGGCCTTATAATTTAATTTCAGAATATCAAATAAAATTTTGCAACGCATCTTCTCTCAAATATTATATTTGACACACGAAAGACAGTTCTTAGCTACTTGCAGCGGCATATATTACTATTTGTGGTTTCACTTTTGTAACTGCGTATCTACTACGTCGCAGTAATGCTTACTTTATTTTTTCGCAATTCATTTTACTAAATATATACTATATTTTCCTGTTTCTCAGAGAAAAAAAATAGAGGAATGCGATCTTTCATTTCGGAGCTGTCCTCCTTACCTAACTCGTCATTATTCTCCCACGCGCCGCACGCTACCACTACGAGTAACACGCAGCACAGGATACCAGCTCTCATGACGTCACTAAACGTCACGCCACTGAGTGCACGGCGACACCGGTGGACGGACGGTTACCATCGCCGCTGCGGTTCCAGAGACGCGCTCCGCACTACTAACGTCAGGTCTCGGCGTCGCCGAGCGCGACGCCCGTGCGTCGATCGGCCGCGGCAGCGCTCATAGCGGACAAGTGCGCAAATGAAAGATTAACCTCCCACAGGCAGCCAGCACACAACGGTGGGCCGTATTCTGGTTTTGAAGTTCGTTCAGAATCGAGTGCAATCAATTTATAGAGATTTTATCGGATATTACATTTTCTTGAAGAAAGCGTATTATTCCCGAAAGCTGAGACAGCTGATTCTCTTGCAAGACTGAATTTAGCTAGTCAGATTCTTATTTTGAAGTCCTAATTCCAAACTATTGTAGCGCAGTAGAACCCGCGTCCAATTTTTTTTATTATTTACGGAAACTTAAATAATAAATATTTCGGTCTGAGAAAGTCGCTGGCCAGGAAGATGGGGATTTTTCCACGCGCCGTCTTGGCGGCTCGGAATCTAAACAAAGAGAATTCTGCGGCGTTATTCAAATCGATCAGTTACGTGTGTGTGTGGCTGAAACGTTTTACAAGGAGATTATCGACGCGTGTGGCGCGCTCTCAACAATACCTTCCTGTCGGCAAGTCTCAAAAGAAGCCGACAACAGAGGAGTAGCTTCATGTTACAATACTTTATACCGAAATTTTGAAAAACAATGACAGTTCTTAGGACATTGTTTACAGAAAAAAACGTGATACAAGGTGATGGCGAGAGGATATTGAAGCGGAGTGGTGGACAGATTTCTGGTGATACAAGGAGGTGGAGAGAGGAGACTGGCAGCAGAGAAGTTACGGCGAGATCAGATTTGTGATGTGGCAGCGGAGAGGTGGACCATGCTTTGATCAGTCCAGGAAGCAGGGAAGAAGGGTCTTAACAACTCGTCAACGAAAAGAAAATCTGCCACACGTGGTCACCCAAACCATTAATACCTTGATATCTTTAATACAATCCCATTTTAATTAATTATTTTTGTACATAATATATGCACGCACGACCCATATTAAAATTATTGTGTTTACAATTAATAAGTGTATATATTTAAACCCAATTATTAATTTCATTAATTAATACCCCCCCTCAATATAGTTTACACTATAATGCTTGCTTACTATTCCATCTTAAGGACATTTCCTGTACTATATCTTGGGTTTACGGAAAGTGTTACCGAACAAATGATAATAATTTGAAACGGTGAATAGTCCTTAGAGATACAGTAACTGTTAGTCATCTAAGGTAGTCGTTGGCCACAAAATGGAGATTAGCATAAACTATTATTTAAAAACTGTCTTCTTCAATTATTTGGGTGCCCCTCGCGGAGATGATAATTTCTGCACGTATTAACATGAATACTCTTTTTACGTTCGTTCACCTTCTATCCGTTCTAATTCCCAAGTGCGAAATCTGACACTAAGTAGTGTAAACGGGTGGACAGCCTTATCAACCAAAATATTAACACTATGTCACAGAGCCTTAAAATTAGGTAAATTTTAATCTAATGAATTATAACAGCCTCGTTGTCAGTTTTTATTGTATTCAAAAATGAAATATAATACGTTTCGTCTCTTATTTGAAACTTCTTCAGGTTAAAAAGTTATCGTCATAGACCTCTCTCTATGAATCCACCAGTAGAAAAAGAACTGTGAAAGAAGTGTTGTAATTCATTTAATTATTTATTTAATTTTCAGAAAAAATATTTATTTGGGTATAATTTTAGAGCTGAGCGTGTGAAAGGTATTAAAAACAGCAGTCCTTAGAATAATATTGTTGTGGTATTCAGATGTAAGAATTGTCTGATGCAACCGTCAAAGCTAACCTATCTTGCTCAAGCCTTTTCATTTCCGCTTAACTACCACATCCCACATACTCCCTAATCTTATTAGCGTATTCCATCCTTGTCTTCCCTCACATACTTCCTTCTAATGTTAATTTTACAAGACCCTTATGTCTTAAAACGTGGCCTATTAATCTATCCTTTGTCTTGATCAACGTCCTCCATATTGTTCGCTCTTTCCCTATTCTGTTTAGTACTTCCTTGTTAGTTACCTTACCCACCCATCTGATTTTTAGCAGTCTCCTATAGTACCACATATAAAAAGCTTCTCTTTTTTTTCCTTTCTGCAACTCCTACCGTCCACGATTCGCACCCATATAACTCTGCACTCCATGCTTTAGTAAAGACATTCACACTTGTATTACCCGTAAGTAAATTTCTCTTTTTTCCGAAAGCATTCCTTGCCTGTGCTCAAGCTACAGCTTAATATCTCGCAAACATTAGGGCAAGCTAATTTCATAGACTGGCATAAAGTTAACAATTCTAATTAAATTCATATAGTGTAATGGGCATAAATTGCCGATACAAATAATTACAAGCTTTATTTAAGTTATGGGAATATTAAGTTGTTCTTTAATTACAACATTTTATCATTTTGTAAAAGAAATTAGGCACCTATCGTTGAAGAATCTTGAAGGTCTACTCACACGTAAACGTGCCCTGATTGGCTCGTGACGAATAATATTACTGTCTCATCATAGGCGAGACGAGATCATTATTGAGCTTGTACGCCACAATCCCGCGGCTTATGATCTGTGGAATACTAATTACAGGGACAGAGTTAAGGAGAACTATCTTAAGTAAAATAGGAGATAAATGAATATAATTGGTAGTAAATGTATATTAGATAGTAGATTATCTTAATTAAACATGTTATAACCAGGTTAGTGGCTCAGAATCACAACGTAAGTATTTCTTAAATGTTTCTCTAACATATTATTCTTTTGTCGTCGAGTTTCCTCTTTCAAAATATAAATTTATTAGTCTTTTACAAACGAGATGACCATAGTTATACGTATAAAGTGACGCACATCCTCCTTCAGTTCTTCTGTTTTTCTATGTCTGATGGACCTCACATTTTTTCACTTGCTCTTCCTCTTCTCAATACAAAATAAAGACTTTATCTTTTGTTAACGTCGCTATATTTGGTAATGTAATGATAGAACCAACACTGTTTAGTGTGAATAGAAGTCACAATGAGATCAAAACCGGCATAATTTCAACATGTGTAATTCGACCACATGACAGCCGTTAATAACGACATTTTTTTACCTTATTGCCCGGCTATTAACGATATTTTGTGATTGGCCCCTCAGTGCTACGACTGAATTCTTTGCGTTAAAGGAAACATTGACCATGGTTGAACAATATTTCTTGTGTCTCAATAGAGAGAAGACTGGTAAACCAAGATGGAGTGCAGGATGAACATACAGTTAAGGCAGTTGGCGAGTTGACTGGTGAATCTCAACGATGTGAGATCCACGCAGCCATATAGTGAACATTGGTTCCCCCTTCTCGTCGGAGAAAGGTTCTGGATGAAACTAAGCAGATTATTTCAGCATCAAAAATATCTTACAACGTTAACAGTAGGACGCAAATAGAAGCGGAAAGTCTTTGAAAAGTTTTTTATAGGTCCTACGTAGACGTAAATTTAGAGTTTCCTACTAGACAAGTGTTCCTAGGCGATTAAGCACAAATATTCCTGATGTAGCTGTCTGGAAACGTTTTTATTTCGTCGTTGGGACCATTGGAACGAAACTTTTAACCTTAAGCGAGACAGCTATAGGAAACTCATAGCAAATGCTCTCGGCATTTCTTCATTTCTCTCGTAAAAATATTCACTGTAAATAAATAGGTCTGCTTTCGCTAACTGCTCAAAATCATTTCTCCCACAAAATCGTTAAGACGTATTTCAAGATCATGAAATGTAAGTGTAATGTGCGAGTGTAAAGTCATTTATATTTTGAAAATAAGTTTTGCATATTTGACCTGCTATGGGTCCAACACATCTGTTGATTATTAACTGTGTTTTTTGAAATTGTGTTAATAAAATGCTCTAGTATCTATTTGAATTTTGAATCCTAAAAATCACTACTTTGTTTTCCTCCAAAGCCGACACTGGACTTGTTTGGCGGGCGAGTTTTACTGCGGCCGGGAAGGAGACAGAGGGGAGAAATTAACATGAGAATAGTTGCTGTATTTTTCTAAGGATAGCTCAATAGCAAAACCAAGACAAATAAAATCAATTGTTTGTGTAAATTTCCAAAATATTATTATTATTATTATTCACCAACCATGAATTTCTTTGCATACGTGACTCAATTCATAATTTGTCTACTTTAGATTTGGTGACATGTTTACGACAAATAACACTATTGTTTTGTCTCAAGAGCTTCGGGAAAATAAAGAATGCCACTTATGATCGGAAATAGTAAAAGAAAAAATAAGAACGTGAAGGTATTAATTAGGACCAAACTTTTGTCACCATTCACTACGCGGGAAGGCGCCATGGATAGGGTTCTGAAAAATCTACATAGGAACCATTGAAATGAGAATTGATGATCCTAATTAAACATGAATATACCATTTACTTAATTTCAGTAATAAACACATAATTACCAAGAAACGGTAGTTAAAAAATTCGAATTCATATACGCTGGAAATATTATAGATTAAGAACTAATAACTACAAACTTTAACCCCAATATTAAAATGCTCAAAAATTAACTAATTTCTTTCCTTGAAGGTTTCAAATTTGAGTCTTTGGTTGACGCATTAAAATAAAGAACTTCATAGTTATAAATCTTAATATTAGAATAAGATTACATATAAATACGGGTAATTTGGAATAAACCAGTCTAATAAGTCAGAAATTAATTAATATCAAATGAACTTTTGAACATACTAATATAAATGCGTTACGTGACGTTCCCTTATTTTGAACCTCTTCAGGTGCAAATATAAATTTATTTATTTATTTCTTGAAATTTATTGGAGAAAATTTCGAAGTATGCAATTTACCCACTTATTTTCGGCCTAAAAATATTTAATTTCACTTATGAAATAAATAAATAAGAGAGTTCATACAAACGAAATCATACGAATTTCTATTTTAATAAAGGATTAATACCTTTTTCTATCTTCATTATATTTCTCTTTTATATTAAAAATTATAATTATAAGCTCACAGCTCAATTCTCTATGTAAATTTGTTTTTGTTCCACAATGGGGATAGCTAGTAATCGGTTACGAATCGAAAAAAATTTTATGTAAGCTTCTGAGTAATAGGGAAAATTATACGAATTATTTCGTACAGATAACTCTTTGCAAAACTACCATTACTCTTTAAAATGGTTGAAGTATCGTTTTAAGGCCGTAGTATCTTACTAAAAATAAAACTATTTTCAACCCAATATTAATATTTTGGCTGTAGGTTCGAAAATGTTAATTATTATTCCGTATTTAATCATATTTCAGTGTTCTTTGCTTTAAAAATATGTTTTTATTACATGAATTACCATATGTGAACTCCGACCATAATCTGCTGAAATGCAGACTGAATACTCAGAAAGTATTTAAAACAAAGAGATAGGAATTAGAAAAATTGAAACAACAGGAGGTGCTTCAGAGTTTCAAAGCAAATATCAAAAGTAGGTTTATGAAGGAGGGGAAAAGAAATAAAATTGAAGGGAAATGGGCACTCTTGAAGGACTAGAGCAGCCGACGAAAAAATAGGAAGAATGTCTCAGACCAATAGGAAAGCATGGCTAACACAATAAATAGTAAAACTTGTTGAGGAAAGGCGTTAATATAAAAACGTGAGAAATGAAAATTCTAAAGAGCAGGACAGTTGACTGAAGAATGACATAAATAGGAAGTGCAAAACAGTCAAAGAGGCTTGGCTCCAAGAGAAATGCAAAGCAGGTGAATATTTCATGGCGAAAAGGAAAATAGCCACAGCTTATAGGAAACATTTGGAGACAGGAAAAACAGTAGCAAGAACATCAGGAGAGCGAATGGGAATTGTAATTAAATCTACGAAACAAGAATACCAGAAGATTTTAGTAAAAACATAATTATATCCGTACGAAGAAAACTAGGGTTGATAGAAGCGAACAGTACAAGACAATTAGCGTAGTATCTCATGAATGCAAAATATTAACGAAAATAGTGTATAGAAGAATAGAAATATAAATATAATGTAAGTTAGGAGAAGATAAGTTTGATTATTTGAAGAAAGTAGGGACAAGAGAAGCAATGCTGACTTTGCGTCTACTTTTAGAAGACGATCAGAAAAAACAGACCTACGTTCATGGCATTTGTATATTTAGAAAAAAAAACCTTTGTTAATGTGAACTGAAACACACTATTAAGGATTTATACGAAGACAGGAATAAAATATCAAAAAGATGGCTTACCTATAATCTCTACAGACGGCAGTTAGTAGTAACTAGAATTGAAATGCAAGAAAAAAAGGCAGACTAAATAAGGATGCATTCTGTCGCCCATGTGATTAACTTACTTATAGAATATGTGATGAAGAAAGTTAAAACTGAATGTGAAAAAGGAATCACACTGCAAAGAGAAGAAATAAATACCCTACGGTTGGCTGATATATTGTAGTATTAGGGGATTCAGAAGAAGACTTGGAAATCATAATAAGTGACACAAAGTGATCCTGGTGAAAGAGTTTTATATTAAGATTAATAGAGGGAAAACCAAGATAATGAAGTGAAGCCTGGAAAAGAGGGGAAGGGCAAAAAGTGTTAGGTTGGGATGGGATATTTAAAAAATTTTGATACTTGGGAAGGATAGTAACTTGGGATAGACATAAAGAGTACCATAACACAGGCAAGGAACGCTTTCGCAAAGAAGATGAATTACGAATGGAAATAGAAAACAAAGTAACAAAATTATATGATACATATGTAGTATGAATTAATCGATATCAGAAATCTGAGAAATTGAAAGGGAGCAGATTAATTCTAAGTTATGTCCTGATTTCGTTAGAATGTGAGTATAGCAATGTAAATAAATGCAAATAAGGGAGTAAAAGTAATGTTAAATTTAATTACAACTGCTAAATTTCTGAGTTTTTTATTTGGACTAAATCGTAATGGATGGAAGAAGTATAGTAGACATGAAGAGTAGGATAGCACAGACAAGGAAGACTTTCGCAAAAACGAGGAATTACTTACGTGTAATATTAGTGTGAATATTAGGTAATCATTTCGAAAATGTTCGTATGGAGTGTAGCTTTCTATGGGTGCGAGACGTGGACGATAGGAGTTGCGTAAAGGAAAAGAATAGAAGCACTTGAAATGTGGTGCTATAGGAGAGGACGTTGACCAAGAAAACGGATAGATTAATAGACATGAGGTTCTTGTTAAATTGACATTGGAGGGAAACGTGTGGCTTAAGAACAGAAGAAAGAGGCCAAGAATGGAATACGCAAAGCAAATTAGGGAGTATGTGAGATGTAGTAGTTAGGCAGAAATGAAAAGGCTTGCGCAAGTAAGGTTAGTATGGGCGCTTGAGTCAGACTTTATACCCGACAGCCTTAATATGAATTACATTAAAACTTTACCTTAGAGATTCAATTATACTAGAAACTGACAAATTAACATTTAATTTTGCCGTATTGTTGGAAAAGAATTTATCAATGGTACTTATTCCCTGGCAGCTACTTAGTAGCAGAAGAGTATTAAATCGAAGAATTACGTGAATTAGATCTTTTCGTAACGTGTAATTTAGAATAACTAATTTGCAAACATTCATCATTTATCAATTTTCTGATAGGCATGAATAATAAAGTAACTATCTACTTGTAATATTTTGATATATATTAAGGAATCTTCCTTAAGAATAATCAAGGTAATCATTTGGGTAAAATCTTTCTTTAATTCATATTGGGAAAATATTGCTGCACCACAAGCCTTCGAATATATGCAACAGTCGAAACAGGATTTTCAGGGATATGCAGAACATACGGCGAAGATGAATTATAGAAGTCAAATCCAACTTATTTTCTAGTTTCAACTGTATGATAATATTTTTTTACCTAATAAAGCGGCATGCCGGACACATTCTCGCTGAACTTTATCACTTTCGAAAGAATTGACAATTATGGTAACTAAAATTCTGGGATGTCTTGAAAGAGGTGGAGAAACGCTACATGAAATGTATTTTGTTATAAATTTAATATTGAGAAACAAATAACAATAAACAGAAAACAAAGTGATTTACTATAGTTTTGCAAGTAGTTATTGGTTTATCCTCGTAGCAAATCGTCGTAAGTGTAGTTAACGTAAGTTGCTATAAATATAAATCTTATAATTTTTTTAGACTTAATATCGCATAATAATTTAATATATAATTTGCAGTCACCAAAACGCGACACGAATTTTGTATTAAAGTAACGTTGACCGCCCAAATGAAATGTCACACTCGTGGTTATTTCAATTTTGTAGTAACGGTTGGTACCATTACAACAGTCCGTAAGTAAGAGTTTGGCAGGGGGACGAGGAGGAGGAGGAGGACGGACGGCCACCACATCATAGCGCGTCCGCCGCGGGGCTAATTCACCCAATGAGGGGCAAGCTATTGGCTTGGGACGCCGCGTCGATAGTAGCACTTCAGTTCAAACACCCCCGAAAAAGCTTATTTCACGGAGTCCTAAATTACATTTAAACCTCATTTCTAAACAGAATCAAACACACTAATAGAACAACGGTTCTTTTGTTAAATGCTAAATAATCATTACGTTAAATATATCATGCAAAATCATTAATTACATTGAAAATAATTGAGAACCTTCTGTGATGTAGCTGGCAACAGACTCACCAACTCAAATCACAGACATCCCGGGTTCGAATCCCGAGACATCAGTATGAATATTTGCGCTCGTAATGATCTACAAAACTGAAGGAGAATTTCAAAATCTACCATGTGCCACTCTCAAAAATCCAGAATGTATCAACAAAGATGACGACCTGGCCACCGGCATAGTCGGTTACAGCGCTAATAAAGGAAGAATTATTATAAAAACTATCTGCGGACTAAAACACCAACGAAACGTGAAAATATTAACCTAAAATATACTCTGAGTATCTCGACAGTCAAAAATACTCTCGGTACAATTGTAGGGCTAAACATATTTTCAGTATACTAACGAAATAATTTTTTCCCCACTTAAGGGATGAATTTTTACTTACATCGTTGTTTCGAAAGGTCATATGTAAGTCAGCTACCCATTTACAATGGTTTCGTCACCAAAGTCGATAACTTGCTCGTTATTTCCTTTTGACTCATTTCCACGCCTCTCTCATACTGCAAGGTGGTGAAATTATACACAAATATTGTTCGGGAAGACAATCTAAAAGTAATTGACCTCAGGAGCACATCAAAATACACGAAAAACACCAAGTTTTAATGTTGCGAGAGATACGCTATTTGAATGCGAATGAATGTCAATCTATCAATACTGTATAAATAGGTTCGTCCAGTCAGGTGTTTGACAAAGAACAGAAGAAAGAGGGCTTATAATCTCTTCACGGGAAATCTTATAACTCGCAGTTGGTTTTTAACCGGTCCCGCTATCACACGTTTACAACGATAGATGGAGTGAGAATTCTCACCCTCCCACTCTCGAGGTGTATGTAGTGAGCATACAGTAAGAGTTGTGGAAACACGGGGAAGAGAATGCTGCGACTAGACAGCATTCTTTTCTCCCGTCATTCGGAAGGACGTAATAATAATACCCATTAGACGGCCTACATGATGCTGGTTTTCTAGGGTTTACCAAGCATATCTTTAGGAGAAACACCGGGTAGGGTTCTTAAACTATAATCCGGGGCCCTAGTCAACCTTTGGTTACCTTTCTCTACCTTCCATATTCCCCCTTTTTCAATAGGAACGCCTAATAGAATTCGTAACTCGCTGTTAGTTTTCACGCCGCTTTTCGTGTGGCAATTCAATGGGTTTATAAATATTTACATTAATATCTCATGAACTGTGCAAAATATCGAAATGAATATACATGAAAATTTAAGTTAAAATTCTTGTTTCAATCCCTGAAATTTCATTGAAATCCGTTGAATCGTTTCGGATAATAAACTGATCGAGAGTATAGGCAACCCACATTCACTTTTGGAGAATCAAACACACGTATGTCAAGTAATGTCCCGTAGAATTTTTTCATGTGTTGTTGTGGTATTCAATCCTAAGATTATTCTGATGCAACCCTCTATACTAACCTATCTTGCGCAAGTCTTTTTATTTGCGCATAACTAGCACATCCCACATGCTCCCTAATCTTATTAGCATATTCCATACTTGGCTGCCCTCTTCTGTTCTTACCCCACACACTTCACTCTAATGCTAATTTTACAAGACCCTCATGTCTTAGAACGTAGCCTATTCATCTATCCATTCTCTTGGTCAACGTCCTCCATATTGTTCGCTCTTCCCCTATTCAGTATATAACTTCCTCGTTAGTGATTCTATCCACCCATTTGATTTTCAGCTATTTTCTCCTATAGCACCACATTTCAAAGGCTTCCATTATTTCCCTTTCCGTAACTCCTATCGTCCACGTTTCGCACCAATATAAAGCCAAGATCCACACATTTTTAGCAACGATTTCCTAATATATTCCTGTTTTCCGCGAAAGCCTTCTTTTTGGTAACAGGCTACATGAGGGTGATCCTGAAACAGGCAACTCCCCTTTAATAGCATAGGAAGGGAATTCGAAAGGGGCGATGCGGAAGGTAGAGCAAGGTAGCCAAGGGTTGATTACGGCCCCCGGGCTATGGTTTAAGGATCCTACCCGGTGTTTCACCTAAAGAGATGCAGGGAAAACACTAGAAAACCTGCATCAGGTAGGTCGGGCATTGGGTACTATTCTCACGCCCTTCCGAATGACGGGAGACAAGTCTGCTGTGGGGACGAAGCATTCCCTTCTCCGTGTCTACACCAGTTTCAGGAGGCATTACGCCAAATACACTTCATTTTTATTAGGTTAAAATTTATTTTGGTTTGCGCGAGCTAAAAGCAAATACTATGCAATTTAAAGATACTCCAAACTTCCATCTGTATTTGTAATTTACGATGCACATAGTTTCAAAAATGCTTCAGTTTCTTTTATTAACCTTATGTCATTGCGAATTACATTTTTTTAACCGTATAAATTTTCATTAATATCTTACAACAGTTAATTTATTCTGAAATGTGTTTTAATTATCATAGCAAATTAACAGTAACTTAGGGTAAATTTTAACGATATGGTTATGAAAGTTTCAATTTAAAAAAATAGGTTTCTATATTCAAAAAGTATTATTACAAATTTAAATATTCGGTTCAAACCTTTTACATAGCGTACTATTCTTACAGAATACATTTTGTGGGAGCAATCAAATTTAAACATATTATATAATCGTGACTGTCAATCGTATGAATGCCACATAAACTTCTTACTTTAAGGAATATAAAAAATATGAAAACTGTCGTGATACTACGGGTACATTTTAAGTAATAATTGTTTATGGTATATGTAAATAGAAAGCTAAATTATGTATAGAATAATAAGCATTACTTCAGGGCTGTCGTCTTCAGATTGCGTTCAGAATATGGCGGCGGCACCTCGATAAAATTGCCTGATCTGGTAGAAGAAATAAGAATATAAATTCTCAAAAATTAATCCAGCAGAGACAAAAATCTGGCACGTACATTCATACTCATTGGAAATATAAATAATATGGAATGTCCCTGTGCATCTACAAACTTTGGCAAAGCAATATAAAGTCAGTAGTTACTGATGCGCGCTTTCGCAATCTTTTCCAAGCTGTATGAAAATATTTCAACATAGTTACAACTCGAGATATCCACGAAGACGTTTCACCTCTTGCGTCTCAGATTTATGTGCTATTGATGTCAACAAAGCGCTGCTTGGAAAATCCTGCTCAAAATTCTTTAATATTATGTAACTCAATAAATGTTATAAAAGCGATAAAAAATGTACTTTAATAATCTAAACAATATCAGAGACAATATTTGGATTTCTAATAATAATAACAACCATCATATCACCGTATGCTGGATCCCTGCCCACAGGAAGAATTTTGGAAATGAGGTAGCTGACCACGTAACTAAACTTACTGAAAACGCAAGCCACAATTTTATATCCGAACATACATGCACCGTAGATGACATGTGGAAGACTTACAACACTAAATTCCTGCAATATTAGCAGGAGATGTTTTAACAACGGACCGTTCCACCAACACCGCAACAATTATCAAGATTTTCACTTTCCCAAGCATCTAGTAAGCAACGAGTAAATATTAACTTCCAGGGTAAGGGCCAACCCCACCAATTTTTATCTTTCCTCCCTTTTTTTCTAGAGAACCTTCACACCTCTTGCATGATGAACATAACCATGGACCACATCATCTTCCACTGTCCCAAGTATCAAAAGCAGAGGAGAGATGATGTATTATATGGGCCTAAAGATATCACATCTTCGGAAGAAGCAATTAAAATAACTTTAAAATTTTAAAATATTTCAATTTATTTACATCTTGTGTAACTTATTTATCACAATTCTATGTTCTATTCTTATGAGCTAATGTAATTAATGTTCGTCTCTAATGACTTTATAGTTGACGCGGCCAAAATTAATTAAATAAAAAGAAATAGAATAAATTGCAGGAAAATGTTTCTCAAATTATTCAGAGTTTCGCCATACAAATACTAAAAAGACGAGCACTCAGATCTGAAGCTAATTGCTAGCGCGATGAAACCCCCGCTGCTTCCCTCTAGTGAATTTTGCATTGTTACAGACAACCACACGCAGGTATCATCTTGCCAAGAGGGAAAAATTTAAACTAAAAATATTGTTATTTCACAGTAGATCTGCAAAAATCAACGAAATTCATTCGCGGAAAGTTTAGTTGGTTATCAGAAAAAATATAATTAAACAGCAAATTATTGGATATGACTTAAACAGTGAAAGCGGACCTAGACGTAAAATACGTTCAAAATAAGTTGCCGTGGTATTTATCTTATAGTGCTTTGTCATCTTCGGAAAGATAATATTCAATTATTAATGCTCGATTAATAGCAACTATGACTATACCGTTAGTCTTTCTTCTAATTACATTATCCTGTGCTAAATTTAATAAAACTGAAAAAATAATTTCAAAATTAAATACCGCTTTCCAGCACCATTAGAGGAACATTAAATAGAAGAATTCGTAAATTATCAATTAATTTGCATACCATTTGGTGGTATAATTTCTGCTGTTTTAGCTGGGACAGCTATTTTAGTTTCATTGACGGCATTATAATAATGATGCGGATAAGGTTATTTGATTAATATTTAATTTAATTCTTATTTATTTCACACTAAACTCGAAGGCCTTGAAATAATTTCCGGTAGTACACATGCTGCGAGCTATTTTCTGGACGATTATAACACATCGGATGAAGAATTTTTGCGTTAAAATTAGGATTGGAGTTACTGACATCATGGATCATTCTGAAATTGCAGTTGGTTAGACGTATTCGGGAAGCAAATGATGGTCCATAGACACAAA
Organism: Eucriotettix oculatus; assembly: GCA_034510155.1. Taxonomy (NCBI): domain Eukaryota; kingdom Metazoa; phylum Arthropoda; class Insecta; order Orthoptera; family Tetrigidae; genus Eucriotettix; species Eucriotettix oculatus. Next base: position 159,556,194 of record CM067376.1, on the reverse strand, counting down.
GAGTTGTGCTCTGGAGAATGCAAGTCGTAAAAGACTAAGAAGACCGTCATTAGCTAGGTGAGCAGTGAGTTTGAGGAGAACGAAGGGTTGAAAATTCTGCTGCGTACAAAGCCGGTACAGTTGTAACGGATGAAGCATTCAGAATGCGTAAGGACTCAACTAAACCAGTGCAGCGAAATATAGTATGACGTATCATTATCATATCAATGTCCTCAGAGAATACATTTCTATGTTAAAATCAATTATAACAATGTTATTACCGTTGAACTGTGATGTATATGATTATCAGATACAATCATTACCATGGTACACTGTAAAATTTTTACATATTATTGGAAGCTTCTAAACACGACGATAATCTTCCTATTTTTGAGAGAAGAGTCGAATTTCAATTAAATAGAAGTGTCTGAAAATAAAATTGAATATATGTAAAAGGCAATGGCTCTTCTACTTTTGTAAACGAGATAGTACAAACGTTCACGTTTAGATTAAGTAAAAATGATATGATAGTAAAGATTTGTAGCCGACCTCCTGTGGTCTACTAGCTAGCGTCGCTGCCTTACGGCACAGATGTCCCGGGTTCGAATCGTTACATTGCTTTGGCTGTTTTCGTAATCAAGGTCACGGAAAATGGGATTAAGACTTTGTTTTATTTATTTATTTTTTTAGTTTAGTTTATCTAACGACCTACTACTTACAGTCTAAAGTAGGTCTTTTTACACATGTTACAATACTACACAATAATTCAGATATAAACAACTACGAAAGCAAACGTATTGAAGTTTCAAAAAATTTCTAGATTTCAGTCGACCCTGTAAGCCAAGGCCAGGAAGAATAATAAGTAACGATTTATTGTAAGAAGATTAGCAACAATTATGAACACACAAAAAACAAAGTTCAATATATATTTGAACAATATAATATTGACTTTATATCATCACAGTGTGCTATTTGGAGCCATTTTGGAGTTTTGGATACTATTGAGAAACTTCTTTGGTCTTTTCATTTCATTTCTACAAGACTAACTCTCTTGTTTATATTTCGTAGCTAATTGTTGGCGTTGCCGGGATTCGCTTCAAATAAGTCCGGTAAAATGAATTATTTTGATATCTATTTCTTCCGTATCTTCTCGTTTCATCCTTCAGGATATAAATAGGGGCTGAGCATGTGACTTATACGGCGTCGAGAAAGTTACTTTTCATCTCAGCCAACCTGGTATGTGCCATTTGTGACCATTTTAAATTTTTTCAATCCTCCTCTTCGACCACAGTGCAGATAAAGTCTGAGCTTTAACCTAATTGGTATGGAGAATGTCGGCATTTATCCCAGCGACCCCCACGAAAGTTGAATGACGTTCGTTTACTGATATATGATACCGTGATTCTAACCGTTACTGTGATTGTTACAGCGCCAGATTAGCACAAAATTACTCCATGCGCTTTGTGTTAACACGATGATACATACAAAAATTCAGTTTTATTTATTAGATTTGGTAGTACCAACTACGATCTCTTCGTGTGAATCTGGGATATTTTTCTTAAAATTCTGTATATTTCTCTTTTCTTCTTATATTGTTAACTTAAAGCATCATAGATCTTTAAAATTCTTAACACAACGCGTTACGACAGTTCTTAACTGGGGGTAACCTCTTCTCTTCCACAAATATGAAACTTTTATATTCGCCCAACTACACTAATCTTTGTGAAATATATTCCTTTGGAAAAGATTTTTTTCAGGTAACGTCCCTTTTTCCTCTATACTTTTCAGTATAAATCGTCAACATGAGATTAACACTATAAATTGGCATATTATACAACAAAACATCAAATAACATCATCAAGCGTTGGATGTAAGCTCATTAAGTTCCCTACAAATAAAACAATTTTTGTAACAGCATTTGAAGAACTACCTGAGGAAGTTATACATCGTGATGAATGTTTGGTTTATTTAAATAAAAAAGTCATGTCTGTAATTAGGACGTAAATGTATGCGATTTACATATTGTGAATGTTGTTGTTGTTGTTTTGGTATTCAGTCCTAAGACTGGTCAATGCAATCCTCTATGCTAACATATCTTACGCAAGTCTTTTCATTTCCTCATAACTATCACAACCCAGATCGTCCCTAATCTACTTAGCGTATTCTATCCTTGGCCTCCCACTTATGTTCATACCCCACACCCTTCACTCTAATTATAATTTTGCAATACCCTTTTGCCTTAAGACGTGGCCTATTAATCTATTCCTTCCCTTGGTCAACGTCCTCCCTTTTGTTCTCTTTTCCCCTATTCTGTTTACAACTTCCTCGTTACTTACGCTATCCACCCATCTGATTTTCAGCATTCGCCTATAGCACCACATTTCAAAGACTTCTATTATTTTCCTTTCCCCAACTTCTATCGTCCACGTTTCGCACCCATATAACGCCACGCTCCATACGAACATTTTTAACAACGATTTCCTAATATTCACACTTATATTACCCGTAAGTAAATTCCTCTTTTTCGCGAATGCCTTCCTTGCCCGTGCTATCCTACTCTTGATATCTACTATACTTCTACCATCCCTAGTTATTACGCTCCCCAAGTAGCAGAATTCCTTAACTTTCGTAAAAATATCCCTTCCCAATCTAACGCCCTTTGTTATTCCACTGTTTCCGATACTACACTCCATTACCTTGGTTTTTCCTCTATTAATCCTCAAATTGCCTCCAGAACTCCGTTCATGCCATTTATTATAGTTTCCAAGTCTTTTTCTGATTCCCCTAATATTACAATATCGTCTTCTCCTTGCAAGTATGATTCCTTTCTATTGTGTATATCAAACATTAATTTATTTACTAATAAATTATTAAGTTAGTTTGATAGCCAAATGAACCGCAAATCGTTTCGTAAAATACTGCCTGATCTTCGGAATTGTATTTTACTCTTAGTTTTAATTTTACCTACGGAAGTACTTACAATAAAGTTGGTTTTTATGACAGTTATAAGAGCAAAGACTGAAAAATGAAAAGATATCTTTTAATGTAAATTGTCAGACTACAGCAGTTGAGGAATTTCAAATACGAAATTACCTACTGACTTCTATTAGACTGATCAATGCAATATATTCGGTTAATTTTCGAACCCATTTATTACTGGACAACACGTGTTACAATCGTACCCAGAAACCGTAATAATTCTTTTTATGTCATATTTTCATAGTAACTTATTAGACAATTCCAAATAGCATATTGTGGTTATGAACCAAATCGTAATGGAAAATGCATATTGCTTTGCAAGTGCAAAATCAATTAAAACATGTAGGCTGCCGTTAGGGATTTATCAAACAATTTTGGGTAGCAGCGTTTGTAATATTTCTCAATTATCTGGCAAGTATGTAATGGTGAATAATCAATTTTGTTTTACTACCAACCAATATATTTATTCTATTTATAACGACATCAATTCTAATTTTGGTTTCCTTCTATTCGGAAACCTAACGTGAATATGACAAAATAACATTCATGCAAGAACAGAATAAATGCTTCCAATCCTAGCTCTCAGACTTTAAGGCCATTAAACGGAAATAAAGGAGGGTCTTGTAAAATTAGCATTAGAGTGAAGTGTGTGGGGTAATAACAGAAGAGGGAGGCAAAGGATGGAATACACGGTATGCAGATTAGGTAGGATGTGGTACTAATATAGAAATGAATGGTCTTGCATATAATTTGTTACCTTGGAGTGTTGCATCAGATCCGTCTAACGGCTGATTACCACAACAATAGGCAGTAATTGCAACGTATTAGATGAATTCTGATAATTTATTTCAAACTATTTCCTAACTTTCAAACGTTAAAAATTGTTTTATTTTATTAATTAAAATATTTAACCACAGAATATACTTTATAGAGTAAAATCAAAGTTGAAATTATGTTATTTATGTTGATTAACCATATTTTATTAATTTTATAATTTAGAGTATTTATATTTTAATTATCATATTCAGTAATATCAGCCACAATTTGTGATATTTGCCGTTCCGTATTCTGTTTGAACTAACCGAAACATTCCATTCAATTACCTGCATCACTAATCGTCGGTAAGATAGGATAATTAATAAGCTATTAAATTAACGTAATTCAATTAAATGAAATGTGAAAATGAATATTAAATAATTTATTGAAATATATACTGTATAAGGTTTTTGACAAATGATAGACTGCTTTTATTTTCATTTGTGAAACTGAAAATGGAAAATCTCAATTTTATTGGGACAGTAATTTAATTCAAAACAGAATCATAGTTTTTCAGAAATTGTGGTCCAAAGATGTCGCATTTTGCCTATGATTTCCGTTGCGTTCACAGGCATGTGACCTTACGCGAACGCTGTATATTATAATTATATTTATGACTAATTTTCAGTATCAATAATTAATTCAATTTATAATAGTTTCTTTTTGCGATTATTTTTATGATAAGTTTCTTTAACGTTATTGATTTAATTAAAATTGTAATAAAACTATTCTATTTATGCGTAATCACAGATTTAATTACGTAATCTGAAAGTAGGAAGTGAAATACACCATTTCGGGCAACATAGCAAGATCTGGAAATAATCAACAAACATTTTATTTATCATTTTATTACTAATATTATAGCCTAAAAAGATAAAAAATGTAAATTAACTTTCGAATGAAATTAAAACTTATTAAATCGTCAACCCATGCCGAACCGAGATGCCAGATAGTTACCGAAACTACAATATCAAAGGCTGTGTTTTAGATGCACATGAGATTCACCTTGGAGAAAGGTTTAAGAATATAGCACTTTATACCAACTGAAATCACTTCTCAAATAATTGAGAAGTTTGTAACCATTTTTTGAGACATTTATTATTTTTAAACTAAATTTGAACCTTTCACGATAAAGAACTTTAGAATATATATTCTACAGAAGTTATTCCCCGATCGTGAAACTTGAATTAAAATTGTGCTAAGAACTTTCAGCTCAGCTAAAGATATTACACACAATTAATTAAATTTTCAGCGTCATTGTTATAAAACTATGTCAAATAATTTGAACTCTGTCTTACTTCGGGTTTGCGTTTGAAATGTCTACACGACAGGTACACGTAAATTAATAATAATGAGTTGTTTCAGAATTACTATTGTTAATGTATTCGCAATTCTATGGTCAATACTTTTGGGCTTAAGAAAATTTAATTACTCATTTCCCAAAATTAATCTCATGGGTCCTTGAATGCAGTTAATACTTTTAGAAATTGTACGCTAAGTTTTCTTCGACATATTGTAATAAATAAAATACATTTAGTGCGTTCATGCTAAACTTTTTTTTACATCTGCTGTTCGAGTACAATTCAATGAAATTGACTCTATATATTAAATATATAATTATAAGTACATTTAAATAAAGAAATTACCTTCAATTCTTTTGTTGTTATTCATCGAGTGACCTTTTAATTTTCCAAATGTCAAGCATGCTAGCGAGCAACTCTTTGTGTACACTAAATATTCTACGAATTACGATGGGGCTTTTCCGTGAGGTAAAATCTACCTGTCACTTATATAACATCCACATTTAGTTTAAAAAAAATATTTAAACCAAAATAATTCACTTAAAAGTAGAGCTAATCGAACACATTTAAAATTAAGGATTTAAAAGAAAATTTATCCATAGCTTTCTTTCCAAAATGATATGTTTTTTTACTGCATCAGTATTTCTATCATATTAGATTCATATGGTATTGTTAATATGCGTTATAGTTTTCGCCGAACGTTGAGTTATTTCATTACACTGTATTAAAATAACCGATTCAAATTATAATATTTAGTAAACATTTATATTAAACGAAGCGTTAGGTATAAAATTACTTTTCAATATGTGTAACATCAGTTTGTGTATCAGAGGTTCTTTAATATGTGAATATAATATAATTATATTCTTTTATATTATTTATTATATTAATTTAGGAATTAAGTTTGATTCTTCCCTGTTTGTTGCATTAAACTTTCTTTGTATTTATATGAAGAAGTGATGTAATCGCCCATTAATTTCATTATGGACTCCAAGGCCTCCAACATTATTTCTATTTATTTGTCTATGTCGAAATTGATGCATCGGATTGGAGATTCCATATCTATATATAGTGTAGTATGAACTTTGCCATCGTTCATTTCATGGAATTACAAAATCCAGCGTGTGAGTGGCAAGGCGTGTCTGCCTATATATTCAGCCAATTGTAATTCCGAAGTCAATTATATGCAAACTTCCCTGAAGCAGTGAACTGTATGTCGCATTATTTAACGTAGTTCCGTTTCAGTTGCTATGCCAAACACGAGCGTCAACAACTAAAAGTTTTCAACAAAATTCGATTTGGCGCTGGAAAGTTTATTCACCCAATGATCTTAGTCGAAGCACGACAGCGTCGTAAGAACTGTTACTTGGAGGTTTAATAATTAACAAGCTGGCAAAAAAAGGTTTATTCTGAAATCGCTATGATTTGTCTTGAGGTTACCAACGTATGCATGTGTATGATTTCACCTTCATTTCATGCTACGTATTACACGATTTTAAGTTTCAAATATTCATCATGTAGCGATAATACCTAAACCTATAATTTTCCGTAAAAACGTAGTAATTATTAAACTAAAACATATTTCACTATACGTCTATATCGTCAGAACAAGGGAAAGGATCCTCTAATTTTAAACAAATTCTCCAGATTTGTTGTTTTATATAAACGTAATCTCATGAGTTGTGTTAAAAATGAGAAAACTATCTTGGAACTCTTAGTAAAAATCTAACGTAAGTTACAAAATATTTTTTTATAACGGCGTCGAATTTCTAATTTGAATTTAGATATTTTCCCCGATTAATTATAATGGTTTCCCATTAAGTATTGTAGTATATAAAGCAAAAAGGAAACAACAAAGTTAAATCAAAACAGCCCGTGTGAAGGAAAATTTAAATCCCAACCTGAAGTCGGAATTGCAAATGAGCATACAAAGATCGCGATCTACACCATTTATTTTAAGAAATTTTGTTAATGAAATACTTGGAATTGTTGATGATTGCGGTTTGATTTATGTAATTCGGCGGTAAGCCAAACTGATATTGAACGTTAAAAAATATTCGTGATGAGCTTAACATCATAGTTGCATAATTTCTGCTACAGAGAGGTTATTACAGGCCTTACCAATGTCGTTGTCTGCGTCCCACTGGGCTTCCGCGGCTGAAATGAGGCATAACAGGGTCCATATCGCAGCTGCCATCATATTTCTTCCACCTTCCCACTCCACACCTTCCGCTAGACTGCTTTCATTTCACAAACAATGAGATATAGGACAAGTAACGTGCTTAGGAGGTCGTTCGATTTAACCTGCATATAAATTCTGTTATTTTTTTAAAGAAAACATGTATTGTTTTTATTTGATCACAGTCACTTTACAGATGTGATATATCACGTGTTCATCGTATTCTTAGATTCCCCGCTATTTACCCCAACACACTTCACTGACAGAGTACAACTTCGTGGCGGTGGTGTAAGTTTCTCTGCTGCCGGGAGTTGGTCTCATGTTAGGGCAAGTATAGCACCGCAGGACTGAAGCGTGTACCGTGTAAATTTGGCTACGGGGACCTGCGCGCCGCGGCGCTCTGAGTGGCACTGGAAGCGACGCTCACTCTCTCCAACGCACACCCACGCTTCGGCAGGCTTCGGGACACATCGCCTGCGTTAACAGCATCTGGGCACAAGCTCCCGAGCTCATTAAATCTACCTACACCCTTATCATTCGAAACAAAAACGTCAATAACATAAAATATAACTTGCAAATAATTAGCTGTTCAATATTTAAATAACATTATGAAACCAGCTATTATTAACCAACAATGAAATATCCGTTTGTAGTTTCCACTGATTTTAAAACGTTTACAATGAGTTCACAAACTGAATTATTAATTTCGTAAATCATTCTACACACAACTTTTGCTATTAGAGTTTACATTAGAAAATTAAGTGAATTTACTGAAAGTAATGACAAGTTTTTAATTTAAATTACGTCGTTACAGTACAGATGATAGCATCACAAAGGAAGATAGATGACAAAATTTGTGGAAAGACGGAGAAGTGTGCGGGACTAAAAGAATTTATATAACATTTAGTGCATGGTAAATGCTGGCGGATATTGCACATTGCGAGTAAATATCTAAAATAGAACCAGAAGATATAGAGAATGTTGGTGAAAAATATATTCAAAATGTATACATGTGTATAGCTATTCTTTCTCAATATTTTATTCCTGTCCTCTTCAAAAATCCTTAATTGTGTTTTCCAGGGTTTTTCTAGTATTTTTCATACATTCTTCTTAATATCAAACTTTTCTTCTCCTACATACTATTTTCGTAAGTGGAAGCTAAATCATTTTAAAATTAAAAAATAATATGTCATATATATATATTGGTCGTTACGCATTTATCCTGTGCATTTATTCGACGGAGATTCTTTAGAAGAGAAAATAGTTCGTTGCACTACATTCCTTCCAATGTTTTTACTTATTATACTAAATTAACCAATTTTTATTTTATTATTATTTCAGTAATAAACTTCTAAGTGCTCAAGTACGAAGAATGAAAATTATAGAATGAGAATATTTCTTAATCAGACAACCACTTTGTGCTTATCAGAAGCCATGAAATTAATTATTTCAAAATCTTTGTATTTATAGTAGAATGTAATTAATACGACTTTATTAAACCACCAAATTGCGTTACTAATTTATTAATATTTCCCGTGCACTGAGAACGTTGGAGCAACAGACCGATAAAAAGTTCTATTAACACCTTTTGTTTTTGACTGGCGTCGTTTGGTAAACATTGTATGTAAAATGAAACTTGAATTAAGTTGTTCGCCATTCTTTCGAAAATATTCAATATTCAACACTAGCTGGTTGCCAAGCGATGCCTGGGAATTCATTTACATTAGCCCGCTACAGTATTTCATTGGGCAGGAATCACTTGATGAATGGCTTAGAGATAACTTACAGCGTGTTTGTAAAATTCCGGGAACATAACTCAGAAACCGGCTGCTTTAACAAAATGACTTCTTCTTTATACGGGATCCTCCATTTAAAATTGGTTTAGAATCTATTGAATTCAAACTAATAGGTTTAATGGAACCAAACGAAGGATATTTATTTCGATGGCGCAAAGAACTTTATCTAGTAGTCTTCTTCAATATGTTGCGGTTATAGAAGTATTAAGTAACACTAAGCTTCAAGCACCTAATCAAAACAATATATATTAAGTATTTATGTAAATATAATTTATTAAAATATATAGCTTTCCAAATGCAAGATAAGTAAAAGTTCCAAGGAGTTAGTCATAACCTCTATAGATGACTGTCAGCAGTAATTATAATAGAAGGGCAATAAAATAAAACAGAAATCAAGAAAGCAGTCAGTCGAGGATACAATCTGTTACCTATACTGTTTAACTTATATATAGACAGGCTATGGAGAAAATTAAAATTGAATTTGGAAAGATAATCAATATACAAGCAGAATACATAAGAACCCTAAGGTTTGCTGATGATATTGTGGTATTAGGGAAGTCACAAGGAGACTTCAAAACCATAATAAATGGTATGATTGAGATCTTGGACAAACTGTTCAACATGAGAATTAATAGAGGTAAAACCAAGGTAATGGAGTGTAGTATGGAAAACAGAAGAATAACAAAGTGTCAGATTAAGAAGGGATATTTTGAAGGAATATAATGAAGCAAAATTACTAGGGATGGTAGAATTATGGTAGACAAAATGAATAGGATATTACAGGCAAGCAAGGCTTTCATTAAAATGAGAAATTTAATTACGGCTAATATAAGTATGAATATTAGGAAAGCATTATTAAAAAAGGAGTGTGTGCGAAACGTGGAGGATAGGAGTTGCAGACAGAAAAAGAATGAAAGCTTTCGAAACGTGGTGGTATGGGAGAATGCTGAAATTCAGATGGGTGAATAGGGTACGTAACCAGGAAGTTCTAAGCAAAATAGGGGAAGAGAGAAGTGTGTGAGGTTGACCAAGGTTGGAATACGCTAAACAGAAACGGGAGGATATGCGATGTGGTATCTATGTCTAAATGAAAAGACTTGCGCATGATAGGTTAGCATGGAGAGTTTCAAAGGTCAGTCTTACAACTAATTATCACAATAACAACACTTCCAAGTACTTCAATCACCTTAAGCTATAATAAAAATTAAATATCATAATGAAACATTAGGTAACACTAACGTAATTGTTATGATGGAAAACTGCTTTGATGTGCACTCTCTGCAACGTGGTTTCTTTGTCGAACCAGAAGCCAGAGTTTCCGATTTTACCGAGCATTTCACGAAGACTGTTACCCACGGCTATTATAACGGAGATCTGTCTCCTCCACCGTATTTCCGCCTACGACTGCTCAGATCACCAATATTTAGTCCCCCTAACTTTTACAGTCAACAGGATAGGGCGCGAGGTATTTTATCCACAAAAGATTCAAACAATAAATCAGTCATGAGAAATGTATCATTATACATTCCAAATTCAACTAATCACTCTTCGACCAACTTGCCGCACACTCCTATACACAATATTCGTCGACAAAATAAACACTGTTCAATTGCTACAGCTTTTGTCAGTGGCTTGTTCGTTAACCACGTAATGTTTGCGATCGAAAAAAACGCGTCTTCCCTTTGCCGCCTCACGTCGGCTACTGAATTTTATTGAAACTCTTGGCTTAGACCATTTTCAATAAATAAGCTACGTGACCCCTATTAAGCCCATCAAATTGCGTCGATTAACTCTCGACTTATCTTCAAAGCACGACACGAAATCACGTGGACACTTCGTGACTTCACTTCCGCGCCTTTCGGTGGTCGCACGGCACGACAAAGGACGACATTTAACAATGGTCCAGTAGAGTCTGACTTTGCCGCTACCGAAGTCGAGGCTGTAACTTACAAGTTATAATAACAATATGAACATCACTTGCCAACAAATTACGTGATTTTATGATACTACGACAAATGGCTTCAGGTTTAGAATTAGGGATGAATTTTTCTTGACAGATTGCAATCCCGACGTCACTTATATTTTATATAGTGTTCAGGAAACTTTATTTAATTTATTGGGATATGAATTAAGAACCTATTAAACTTACTTAAAGGGCTTTAATATTGATGGCACGTAATAAATACAAAAATTGAGAATCTTTCTCAATGTCTAATTTGAGACGTATACGTTAAATTCTATGACAAACTATCACAGTTATACTACAGCTAATATTTTCGTTATTACCCGTAACAACACAATCCTGATCTATTTTATATCTTGACAAAAATTTTCACAAAAATGAGAGACATTTGGAAGTTAAATGATTTTTCAAAGAAGTCGCAAGCATATAATTTGAAAGGGATAAGTGTATATCTGGCAGTAAAAAAATACGGATGTCAGGTAATGTCTATTTCTGATGATGATCGATCCCAATATATTCTCTGATAAATATTTGAAGATTTTCTCTGGAATGCCAAATTTTTTACGCTGAAACGGAAGTGAATATAGTGGACATAGTATTATTTGTATACATTTGATCTACAACGAAATAACCAATCAAATATTAAAATGGTTACATTGTTTATTTTGTATCAACATAAGATTTATTCGTTCGTTTCAATAACTGTTACGGTGCGGAGAGTAAACTCAGTATTTTTAAATTTACTCTTAAAGGTTGTATAAAAACAGAGAATCCATTTAGATTTCACGTCAAGACACTGATGAGAATTTTCTTTTTGACGCGACACAAAAACTACCTTGGGTGCAAAATATTCCTCGCAGGATATGATTGATGCGCACTCGGAGCTCTTCCACTAATTGAACAGATGAGCGCCACGCTGTGACCCATATCCTTCCATGATTCCATTAATCCTGCTTCGTTGCGTTCTGCCACATCGCGTAGCCCATGTATCGTTATTTAGGTACCTCCGAATGGCCTCGCATTTACTGCTACAAATCATAAAAATATTAATTATAAAATAAAGAATAAAATATCGTATAATTGTAATTCACTACGAAATATTAACGACGCCAGGTGGCGAAATATTCAAATATTTTTGGAGTTGGGAATTAAATGCCATTAAGTCTTTCTTTTTTTCACTTTGGCGTATCATTATCAATTGAATACATTTTTCAGCAAAAGGTAATTAATAGTATTAATCTATGTGTCTTAGCTTGAAATGAGCAGAATAATTAGTCATTTTAAATATACAGACGTTATTTTAAATTTATAAGTTCTGTAAAAGGTTCAGTGAAGTATATTTGAATACTTGAAATTCAAATTAACTTAAATTACTCTCCTGAAAAAGGCATTAATAAACATCTCTACGCGTACATTAGTATAGACAGCGGCTCGAAATACTTTAGCAGTTTTTTGTTATTATGATTTAATTAAACACAAGGGACTGCGTTGTTATTTTCTAATTTTATCACATATTCTTACTACTCTCTAATTTTCATTTGTATTGGTAAAGAATGGTGTCCCATTATTCATTCGTAATGTTATTCAGATATCATCGTTACTTTCATAATTGTTTTATAAATTTTTAATATTAATGAGTTACATAATGGTTCCTATAATGCCTGATACAAAAATCGTACAATAATCAAGATAAATATTAAAACTCTTAATTCCCCTTCTTTCGACGCCGGAATCTAGATCAAGCTCTAATTCGTTAGCTGCATACGGTGCATAATAGGCCAGGTAACAGAAGATAATTGTTTTCAATTACGTTTAGTGAGTACATTATCGGTCAGAGAAAAGGTCGTGGGACTATGATCCAGATTCTTGATCATTTTTATTTTTATTTTAGGTGGAAAATGTAGATTAATGTTTATCATTAAATTAAAAATTAATTTCGGATTGATATGCAGATATATATGGAAATATTTCATTCAATTTAAATGAGAACTAAAACAGTCAGTAATTGTCTTAAAGGAGTCAGTAAAATATATACACACACGCATTAATTAATGTATACCTGACATCAAATAATTTTGGAATTAAAATTTTGATACACTTTATTACTGGACATACACCAAACATTTCAATTTTAAGTAAACGTCTTATGGGATATATATATATATAATATTTGGGCACAGTCAATAATATGACGATTCATAATTTATGGAAGATGACGGAGTTGCTATCCGCCGAAACGTCGCTGTGTACTGAGATTACCCGGTTGGAAACCCGAGAAATGTTTCTACATATGCTGGACAAATTTATATTATAGATGAACATACATGATAATTTCACCATATATCTTATATATATAAAAATTTCATACAATTTTAATGCTTTTAAATGCTATTATATTGTGACATTTTATTATCTGTACAACAAAAAACGATATATGTTTATGTAATGAACATGTGGAGTAATTTCGATCAAATATTGTATACATATTTCTTTGACCGCGGAAACAAACGCTATGACGATATGAGTCGACTAACAAGTGCTGGAAATTTTAAAACATTTATTGATGACCGATATTTTTGTCGATTATATATTTTGCCTGTATTAATGAAACCAATATTTCAAAGAGAGAAGAATTGCTAAAATTGAAGCTCAGACAAAGGCTATGGAATTAAATTTAGAAGATAAGAAAGTTAAAGATGTCACCTGGACTCTGGAATCGAACCTAGGACCTTCCGCTTACGTATTATTTGCTCTAACCATTGAGCTAATCCAGGTCAACTGCCAGATCAGCTGTCACATTCCTTCACTTTTGTAAACCTGAGTTAGGCCCACCTACATCTGTTTATAGTCGCATCAACTGCAAGATCATTAGCGACTGAGCCGCAATTAGGGGAACTTATATGCATGTAGGGGTCTCAAAGTATGGTTTTTCAAAGGACACAAACATCCCAGCCAATGGCACGATTCAAACCCGGGACCTCTGTGATGCGAGGCAGACACGCTAGCCACTAGACAACAGGAGGTCGGCTACACAGGTTTTGATTGGTACAAATCCGGGGATAAGAGAGTCGCTGAGTTTAATTCGGACAGAAACATGACGATAAAGTTGTTGTGTATACACTAGGCGGGGTGTGGAAGGGACTAAAACAAAATTCACGTACGATCTTAAACGGGTGGAACAATTTCAACGAAATTTTGTACTCATGATTCTTACGAAACAATTATTGTGGAGCGAGTAACACTCCTAAGAGCGGGAATATTCAATTTGGGACTTTTAATACACAAAAAAACTGTCTATATTTACGTCCAATAAATATTTTCTGGAGTCATTGATACTTCTAGTGTTTCCCTCCATGTTGTTTGTGTAAATTTTCAATTCCTTTTGACATGACAGTGGAAGTATCTTAGGTGTAGTGGTGGAATGTCGTTTCATAAAAAGAAGTCGCCGAGATTGATATTTATTTCGGAGTTATCGGTATCACTTAGTACAATTCCGACATTCCAATTTATTTTGTACTTTAGCGTCTAAGTACGGGATGGGGGTGGAAAGAGTGAAGGAAAATAAATAAAACAAAATAAGCTGATATTCATGTTTCTTACTAGGTTATAACAATCACCGAGTTACGGTTAAGTAGTACATCAGTCCCTTGGGATAGGGGTGGAAAGGGATAAACAAAGATCAGCGTAAAATTTTAATCGCGTGTAGTGACATTGACCCAAGATTGTACACAAGTTATTTACGATCTATAAACAGTCACTGAATGGTTGACAAATGTATGGGTTGAATTCAAGAATATTTTCCCTCTTTTAATTTACTGAACGTATTGTTAACTATTTTTCGGTACAGGTAATAGTTTTTAATTACTTAAGGTATGTAGAGAATTTTAATCTTTTTTAGGTACCGTAGTATTAAATCTACTGGTTTTTATTATATTTTAAGATACTGTGGTTATCTAAGGAACTATTACTTTAACGTCTCCTTTATTGTTCTGGTAGCCATGGTGTCAGCAATGATAAGATAACCTTCCGTCGGGATAAGTAGACGTGAAAAGGTAAATGTTAAAGAACGTGATACTGTCTTTACCGGTAAAATCCCGTGTTGACAAAAAGATTGCTTTCTTGACTCTGTCCGGTCGCTCAGCAACTTTTATACATTTTTGGAAAAAATTAAGTTTTGTTTCTGAGGTGATTTTTTTGAGGTTAGTAGGGCCGGGATCGTTTCGATAACTTTAAGTAAATTCAACAATAGGAATTATAGTATGAAGTGTATCCGATGACGAGACTACAAATTCATTCAAAACTGTCATTCTGGAATAGTAGAACAGGCCGATCGCACTGTGTATAAGATCGAAAAGTGTAGAAGTTTAATATTTTTGAGCTATGAAAAAAGTTAAATTTTATAAAGAAATAATTATTTGTGAAATACAATACTACAATATATGCAACCAATCAAATAATTATTAAACTTAAAATAAAACATTCTAAAGTTTGTATCCTTTTTATAAACGTCATAAAATACTTGTAGTGACATTCAAGAAATTAACCGAAGAAGACCCAAACATGGGGACGAAACGTTGTATTAATTACATGAAAACTTTATGTGCGTAATTTAGTCGTGAATTTATTCGATATATAACTATTATTAAAAACAGACGGCAATTGATTTGACATTGAACAATTCTTTTTATAAGCAGACTTCATTAGTCTTGATTTGATACAAATAGCAGGGACCGTAAGTGATTAATTCATAAAAATCACGGCCGACTCACCGCTCATAAAATTCTATCGTAATAAATGTCAGTCATACTGCAAGATAATGACCATAAATTAGGTTTATTAATATTTAGGGACGTGATTGCGAGTAGATAAACGTTCTCGTGTACTAATATGATAATGTCGCTTAATGGCTACAAAATGACCTCCTCTCGTGCAAAGTTCATTCTGACGAAAAAATATTTTAAGACTGTAAAGCAATTTAAATCAATAAGTTTATTTATATGAAATCAAAGTCAGATTTCAAGAAATGTTCCGGTTTTTAAAATATATTGTGTTTCTGCTGTATAATTTAAAAAGTTATTATAGGTCTAATTCTGTACACTAATTTAATATTTAGGTGATTTAGATGAGTTCAAATTTTACGTTCACAGGAGTACTTACTGCCGGAGCTGCAAAAATGTGTAAAGACATTAACTAAAAATTATATATTTTATATATTATGGCATGTAATTTTAAGCTCTTCTCTCTCAAACTTGTACGTATCTTCACTATGTCTATGGCTTTAAATAATGATAAGTAAGAATTAGTCTTGAATTAAGCTGTTTAAAATCTGTTTATATAAAAATGCACATATTAAAATGTTCGTGAGTAATTATACTTATCTTATATTTATTACATAATTAATTGAAACTAATATTTATTGAATTTTATTGACAAAATAATTAACAAAATTTAATAAAAGAATTGCTCTTACGGTTAAAATATAGATGCAAATTTCGTGAAAGGAAAACAAATACCAGGAATTCGTGTATTCCGTTCGTCTTTTTTTTTCAAGGGTCTGTACGTAACAAAACTAACATGACATCGATTGATTAGCCAAAGGCGCTTGTATAAAAGTTATTCTGTATAGAGACTAGTTTTCCTGGGGACAATAGCTCCGCAGGTCACAAATTGAACGCTTGTCCGGTAACTGTCATAGATAATAGTGACGCGTTCAGAAAACGCCCATTGTTACATTATACAGTGTCGCTGTCACCAAACACAGTCCATAGACTAGCGTATGAACAGATATGAATAAAAACCACTCAACAGGACGTAAGTAATTATTGAACCATAGGAGATATAATGCCTAATCACAGTCCCCACAATAATTTTTTTTTATTTATTGAACAAGCTTTCAACAACGTTCGTATTTCAGTTCCTTCTGCAAAGAACAAATTACACACAGTATTACGCTTACGAAAACAATAATTGTTTTGTCTGTAATCAGACATAACTATTTTTGTTGAAATATTAATGCACTTTGTTGGTTCTTCAAAATGGGAAATCAACGACTTTGTCAGCATATTTCAATTAAATGATCTAACACCCAAGTGGAATAGTTTTGAAAACTCGCTAAACGATTTAAATACAAATGTTCAACAATTTTTTTGACGAAAACTGTAGCGTTTATTCACAGAACGTGAATTTCAAATTCACAGAACTATTTAGTCTTACGTTAAGGTTCAAGGGAATAAATTTAAATTGCACATAAAGATATATTGGTGAAATTCATATGTATATGTGGAATGAACGAATTCCAAGTGTATAGGTTTAAATAAAATAAGTAGTGTTTCACGCCTAAGTGGCCGTAGAAAATTGTCGAAAATCAAAATAACTAATGCGCCATCCTAATTATTCACAATCTAGTATTTTCTTAGTATTCGTCTGGCACAATAATTGTACAGTTTACTTGAGAGTAATTTGTATTGCGTGGTTAGTGTATTGCGATATAAGAAAAATGCCTAGCTGAAACTAAATATTCACTAAATTTATAAAATTAGTGATAATCACGAAAGTTTCGCATTTTTTGCAACTCTAATGCATGTATTTTATGATGGTGGCTGGATGGACTGGAGCAGATGAGATGTGTTTGACTCAAATTTATAACCATGAAAATTGCCAAGGCTACTGGTGGAAACTGACAAACAGTTGAGCATAGTTCTTCAGTTTTGAGTATTAATGTTTGCCGTCTCAGCAGACAGAGGCTGTGCGTAATATTAACGTTTCTTCTACACGCCAACAGCTCCAGAAACAAGCAGTCGCAGTTTTTGACGAAGATCCAAGGTCCCCGTCGTGCCCACAAATTAATATTTCAATGTTATGTTTTTGCCCCACATTATGGACTCGGAGTTTTTAATCCTCTGTTACTTTTAATCCCCTATGTTAATTTTGATTTTAAATTAATTTTTTATAACTTTTTCCATTAATGTGTATTTTTTCTTCTATAATTGTTCATTTCTTTTGATTAACTGGCTCTATGAGGTTGATCCTGAGCCAGCATAATAGTATAGGAAGGAAATTGAAAATGAGGAATATGAAAGGTGGATAAAGATTTCACTATGGCCCCCGAACTATAATTTAAGAATCCTCCCCGGTGATTCACCTTAACAAATGTAGAGAAACCATATAAAACCTGCATCAGGTATATCGGGCTATTTGGTACTTACGAATGCCGTGCGGTCGCAGCATTCCTTTCTCAGTTTCTCTACCAGTTTTAGGAAGCAGCTGACCGACTGTTCCAATAATAATTATAAAATTCGTATAAATATAGCATTTAAGCTTCCTACTGTTGGGGATTGCATAACAAAATATAAAACGTAAATATTATATAACTTCCTTACAAGTAATGATCATTGAATTCATACGCATCTTACACGAGATATCCAAAAACAAAATATAAATTGTATAATTACCTAAAATTTTAGCCGTTTTAATAAATTTATATATTGCTCCTCGCTACACTAGGTGGCAGTTAATTATAAGCACAAAATGACAAATACCAACAAAAAGTTAATCATAAAAACGAACATTTTAGTTTTATGTCGCACTGCACATTCACTTCACCAACGCTTGCAATTCGTCATTGTTCCATAGAAAATTTTACAGTTGCGAGAAAATGTTTGAAAAACTTCCTCTGGTAAGTTATAGGACGAATTATAACCGGATATTTTCCCACATCTTCTCTTAAGTTGCTCAGAAATATGGCCAGCTCTACTATACATGCTAGCATCTACCAAACTTTTTGTAATATCTTTCCAGGATTATTGCTCTTCATACGCTTTAAAAAGAGTCCTGAAACGTAAGTTATGCAGACGATTTTCTAATATTTCCCAACCTAATTTCTGAATATTCTCATTTCCGAGACAATGACACTGTTTAAGGAATTTCGCGTCTCCCCGTTTTACTTTTTCCGATGCATCAATCTGATATTTCCCGAGCGTATACCTGAAAATACAGCCATATTCTATTAGAGAAATTGGTATTATAGTTTTAAACATTGCATGTTAATATTTTGTAGACACTTGATTAACACCTTGTTTTGATTCTCAGTTTGAATTTTTAAAATTTTTATTGTAACGGAAACTATAGTGTATAACTGACACACAAAAGAACATTGTAATTAAGACATTGTTGCTTAGCAATAGAATAATTATGAGAAAAATATAAGATATTATTATTGAAACGTCTAATTTTTGGTTGGTAAACATTTGACAGTGAGGAAAACTTGATCCCGCAAAACAATCGTAATACTTCAGATTTAAAGTTGGGATTTTACTGAGCCAATCAAAAAAAAAATTCCAACAGCTGCCAAGAATTGAGCCCCATATGTGAATGTTGGGTAAATCTTTCGCTGACCCAGACAGCTTGGTTATTTCGGCGCCGTCCGTATTCCAGGATATGTATTCTGATCCTCCAACGCTAGGCACTGATAACAAAGCATGGAGTGGGTTTAGTGCTGTTGCAGGTAGATCCGACAAAACTGTGGATTCCCTAATAACGACGAAATCCACGTTCATTTTGCGGTCCGCAGGATTACAGCGTCTGCCATCCATGCCCATGGGAAGACACTTTCACCATAAATTAAGTTACTGCTTTCGTTGCTTCCAACATACACTCGTCGCATGGCAAACAATATATAGATAAAAATAAATCGCATTTATTTTATCTTAGAAACAAGACAGACAATCGCAGAAATATGCGTGTAAAAATGATTGCTTATTAATATCTGAAGACGTATTTAAACTTCTTTACAGAAATGTTAATACTTTCAAGTACATATATCAAAGCAAGGAAATATATTTTTATTTACTGAATCTTACTTTAAAGGTCTTCAGACCTAAACTAGTATCATTATACACATTCAATAAGTACGGGAAAATAAACACACACCTTTACGATTGATATCAAACTATAAACGTAATAAATTGTTTAATTGATCGTAATCTTCCAATCATTTTTTTTTCACGTTAAAAGTACAAAATTTATGGCACAGAATAGCAATGTTTGTACACTTGTTAACAAATACGAAACTATCTTTGTGCCACCATAAAAACATTCACATACAAATGCCCAGTTTGCGTGTCAGCATGAATTTCAGGTTCAATTGAACAATGATTTGTTTTTTTATTCGATATATTTCCCTTTCCCATTGGGGAATGGATATGAAAATGAATAAAACTGTTAATGTATTGAAATGTCAACCTCCGTTATGTATATAGACTAGAAAATAAATGCTACGTATTTGGTTCATACAAACACAAGCTCTAAATATTAGCGGCAGTAAATTATTTGCCCCTCAAAGTAATTTAGTTTCATAGATTCACGTTTCATTAGCTTATTCTGGGGAATAAATTGACCAAAAATTATTTCTGAAGCATTATGCATCTTTTGATCTCTTAAGATTTTTTTAATATTACTGCTAGGAGCAAACGATGTCTTGATTACACATATTTACTAAATAATTGATCATAAAGACTAAAAGTGTTGAATAAGACTTAAAAATTTGAATTTACATTTTCAGGAGTCCTTGATAATTCATGTAATACAAATATTTATGTATAGTTTATTAATCAAAAATATATTACAAGAAAGACTTCCTATTAGGAAATCACTAGTAAAAAAAATATATTATGGAGTGTGGTGTTATATGGGTGCGAAACGTGGACTGTAGGAGTTGCAGAAAGCAAAAGAATATAAGCTTTTAAAATGTGGTGTTATAGGAGAATGCTTAAAATAAGATGGGCGGATAGAGTAACGATCCTGGAAGTTACAAGCAGAATAAGAGACGAGAGGACGATATGGAAGACTTTCACCAAGAGAAGGGATAGATTAATAGACCACGTTTTGTGACCTGAGGGTCTTGTCAGCATTGGAGAGAAGTGTGTCGGGAAAGAACAAAATAGGGAGCTCAAGGATGGAATATGCTAAGCATGTGTGATGTGGTAGCTATGTAGAAATGAAAAGGCTTGCCCAGAATATATTAGCATAGAGGGTTGCATCAGATCAGTCTAAGGACCTATTACTACAACAAACTGTGGTAAATATAATAATTATGCATTCTATAAATTTACGATGCGTTGGTAAAAGTCCTTCAAGGTAAGGAAAATTTAGGTTCAATTTTGTTGATATTGTTGACTAAAATTTTACAAAGCTATATTATATCAACTAAAATCAACCTATACAAGGGTTGATTGCGGGTTTATGAACGGCAGTAAAACGTAGATATTCTCTACTAAGCTTTATTAGTTGTTTCCTTATTCCTGAGGTTTACTATCAAATAATCTTCCAAAACAAAACTGTTTCTGACTGATTAAATATTCCCTGAGTGATAGTGTTGCGATTCGTTGTAGCTTGGGCACCTGTGGAAAGGAGAAACTTAAAGATAGTTAATTGCACATATAAGACTTCCCGAATTCACTTATTTACAAATCAAATTGATTTAAGGTTATCAATCACGACGAAATTCAATAGAATTCATTCTACTATCTCTCTAAATCTGAATTAATAAAATTCACAACAATTATTTTAATCATTTTTATTTAATTTTAGAGTCGCCTAAACAGTGATGGGTAATTAGCGATTTTTTATAATTTTGGTTACTCATTTCGTAGAATCAGTTTCACGGCATGGAAATTCATACACGCACACAATATCCATGCCGGTAACAATGACAGTTTTCACTTTTATTAATTGAAACAGCAGTACTATTTCTTTACACAGGGTTAAAAGATATTCTATAACAGTACACTCATTTCTTTAAATATTTTTCCGTGGAACCAATATAACGTTTTCACCAATTTTTTAAAATTAATTTTTTATGCAACATTGTCATAATATATATATATATTTATATTTATTAATTTTATGTTTAAATTTCATACATTCGTTTGGTCATCACATGTAAAATCCTTCAAGGTTAAATTCGGTTTTGATAATGCTTCTATCCCCCGTGAAGAGAGATCCAGTTTTAAAATTGTAGAAGCAAGGCTTATTTATTTAAATAGGATTTTTCTTTACTTGATAACAGAAATGAGGTAACCAAAATTGATCCACAGTATGATGACATTAAAAGTAGGTTACAAGTATATATCTCAGTCCTCTGCCTCTAAAGGTGTCGTTTACAATTATTAATATTTGAAACGAGGTAACAAAATGATTTTATATTGTTCGATTATAATTTTTAATTCAGACGACGACGAATCGCGTAGGAAAGTTATTGCGTTAATGTCCATGCTCTGTTGATATCTATTATCTCAAGTGCTCGATTAAATGGATTGTTTTTTGTTAAATGAAAATATTTTGGTAGTTTTCATTTGGTAAAACTACCTGGTGCCCTATATAAAATAATTCCGATAGCTTATTATTATTCGACGAGCTAAGCTGGTGTCGTAACGGAAGATCGAGTGAAACCCTCGATTTTCTACTATATATACATTTATAAACGTAAAAATATCAGAAATGATTTACAGTTGCGAAGTTCTTCAGGATTGTAAGATGAATTGGCGAAGGTCTTTGAACCATGTCGTCGGCCGGTAACGACGCCATATCCACGAGCACACACAATGTGCGGCTATATCGCTCTTGCGCTCTTCCGTATTTGGCTGAGTATCGCAGTGACGTTTTATTCATTTCCTTCCTTCAAGGGATCTACTCCAACATGATGAATGGTGGACTTTCACAGAAAACGCACCCCGTCCTGTAATAAACACTTTCCTCGGAGCAATAACTCTTCCAGCACAGAATTTTAGAAGTTTTTATTTGCCAGATTTAAAAAATACACTGTTATGACAATATTTGTAGCACTATCACACAAAATAAAAAAACCAACCGACATCTTGTTCAGTGATTCGTAATAAAAATTCATTCCGTTGGTATAATGTTCTTTAGATGTGTTGTCGCTTTAGATTAACAGAGCGAAATAACGTTCTGAATTTTATGACAGTGCCGAAGTTGGAACTTGAGATGAGAAAGATTCGAAGTGTATACGGAACTTATGTATGTAGTCATTTCCTCTTTCAGGGTTTCTGTAAGATAGACATGTTTCATTTTGGAACCGATTCACTGAGAATAAAAAACCGTCGGTTCAAACGTGGAACATTAAAGGTACTGCAATTAAAATTCAGGTCATTTTGTTTTTCTCTAATTTATAAAGAAAAACGTTTAATTGTGACAAATTATATACTTTACTATTCATATTCCTGTGATTTGATAAATTATAAATGTATAATGCATAGGAATTCAATGAGGCCTAAATATATAAATTTGATTTTATAAAGCTTTAAAGTTCATTCTTATTAACTAATATCTGCTAAAAATTAGTTTGTGTTCTCATTGGTCATCTGTTTGGTTAATCTATTCAATTTATTTTTCTTCTTCTTGTTTTAATTCGTCTTCTTCCAGATTAGTTAAATAATGTTCAAGTCAAAGGAAGTAGAAGTGATTTAATGATGCTCAAGTTGGAGCGTATAGTTAAGGGAGGCATGGAAAAATGTCAACCGCACCAGGGACTAGAATCTCTGACCTCCCGTTTTCCGGGCGGGCACTCTACCACTGAGCTAATTCGAGTCAACGTGCGATGGCCTATTCAACATCCCTCCATTCCAGTAAACCTACAATTCACTAATAGAATTCTTCACACCCTTAATATCTAGGAAGTACGTGAAGAATGGACATTGCGTAAATTGACCAAAGGTGCATGGGGCTCAAGTCAAAGGAAGTTGAAATGTTTTTATGAAGCTCATGCTGGAGCGAATAGGTAATTCAATTAATTAAATAATATTATTGTAAATAATTCACTGACTTGGGAGCAATGTTGCATCGGATCTGGCAGTCGACGTGGACTAGCTCAGTAGGTTGGAGCCGACATTTTTCCATTCTCACCTTCAAAGTTTAGTTTCATGGCGTTACGCTGAGCTACAATTAATGCAATTCTTCTGTCTTTGAATTGAAATCCGTGTACCTTTGATCAATTTAAACAATGACCGTGCTTCACTGAACTAAGGTGTTAAGAACGTGATTAGTAAATTGTAAGTAAGACTAGCTCAGTTGGTTAGAGCTCCGCCACGAAAGCGGGAGGTCCCGGGTTCGATTTCCGAGTCCTGTCGACAATTATGCATTCTCATATTCTAAATTTAGTTTCATGGCCTTTGGTTGAGCTTCAATTGACGAAATTCTTCTCTCTTTGAATCATATTATATCATATTTTTAACGAGAGCGTTTGATATTAAATTTGGTAGTTGAAAATATGTTACTATATATAAGATTTTACTAATTGAAAATCTTGATTAATAGTTATTCACTCTGGGCAGAAGAATATGGTCAAATTATTGACCGAATGCTCTTTTGTTAAAACTTTTGACGTAATTAATAAATAAGCATTTATTTGAAAAGTTTTGAATATTATTGAAACTGATAAAACCCCCGGGTAGAATAATATTTTAGAATTAATTTTATATTACACTGCTCTTTAGAGACAACGCTGCCACAATAATAATAAATTATTAAAATTTACATATTTGGAGGAGGAAATTCAGTATAATTTCATTTTCATTTAAAATTTAATGGCAAACATGGTTATAATTTGAAGATTTAATTATTTTTGATCCTGAATACGAATTTTAAGAAATGGATTAAAATTTACGATCCGAAAAATAGACAGTACGAATTTAATTAGATGTGATACTAATTTTACAAATGGCAGACGTTTCTAGAAGTCCGACTGTTATTCTTAGAGGGAAACAAGCATCAGTTTCCAGAATATACACGAAATTCTAAAACCAAAAACATTTAATATCTTCTACTCCTGTATTAAAGACGGACAAGGATTGATCACTTTCTCTTTTAACAAATCCCAATTAGGTACTTTCTCAGTTTATTATTCGTTACTCTGGCAATAGTCTTATTAGTCACGAATTAAAATAATATTCAAACGAGTAGGACTATTTTAAAAATCAAATATAATGAAATCGGAATTCATCATTCATCTAACACTCAGTACTATTGAAATTTCCGTCTGATATATTAATTTCAGTTCTTTTGATTTCTTGACAACGATAATCTTTATGTAATAAAGTTGGTGTTTGTAGAATGATACACAATTTATATTAACGACTGAAGTATGATTACTTCCGTTTATCGAATAGAACTACTATTGGATTTTGCTTGTGAATAGCATAATTTAACGTGTTCTGTCGAATAGATTTATATTCATTGATTCCATTAGTTCAAGTCATAATAACAATAAATACTTCGTAATAATGTACATAAAATTAAATATATTCGAGTAGGAATATACATCGTGGAAGTAACACACAAAACTGAGAAAATACATAATACAAACAATCACTAATATATTCGCAAGTGAAAAACATATATTAAAGCACGCTTTTTGAATGAATATAAATAATTAAAATAAATTAAAAACGGCCAAAAAAGTCAGCATTAAATATACAATTTATTAACAAAGAGACGTTTCATCTCCATTTTGAGACGTCTTCAGGCGTAAAATTTAGCAATACATCCTATTTACTCCTTGACTCCCTCAGTCGAAAAGATTATTGAATTTACATGTGTAGAATTCGGCCAAATTTGAAGCCTAAAGAAGTGTCAAAATGGAGATGAAACGTCGCTTTGGTAATAAATAGTTATGTATTTAATGCTTATTGTTTTGGCCGTTTTTATTTATTGTAAATATTCAAGTCAGAAAACTATGATAAAATAAATAATTTTCCAACATACCTGACTGTAAAGGATTCGAATGTAAAAGAGAATAAAAAAATATTGAAAATATCGAAAACATAAAAATAGTTATATTTGTGAAAAGAGTATTAATAATTAAAGTTTTCTTTTCCGAATATTTAAATTATCATTGTCATACTTTTTTGTTTACAATAAACTGTTCATCTATACGATAATATTAAAGTACAAGGTCTTTCCCGGTGAACGGCATATATAAATTCCTCTCGAGTTTCCAACGGGTCACTTCGCTCTGAAGATGATGGCAGAGCAAGCCATTGACCCGGTTGGAAACCCAAGAGGAATTTATACATATACGAGAATAGTTACGAGTTCTCCTTATGTGGCGTGTAAGAAAACATATTAAGTATAAATATTTAGCATATGAATTACAGTTTATATTTATATTCTGATACTTTTAGCGGTTTATATAGCCACCAGTTTCCTGTTAAATTGGAAATTTGAAACAGGCTTGATAAAGTTTAAACCAATTTTCATCTGTTCCAGAACCAAGGGATTTTCGGTTTCTTACTCGTAACTCTCAACTTGAGGAGTAGTTTTATTGAAAGTTAATATTTTTAAAATGTATGTGTTAGATAAGGCTGT
The DNA here is from genome assembly GCA_034510155.1 of Eucriotettix oculatus. Lineage (NCBI taxonomy): Eukaryota > Metazoa > Arthropoda > Insecta > Orthoptera > Tetrigidae > Eucriotettix > Eucriotettix oculatus. The sequence continues at coordinate 159,529,803 of CM067376.1, read as the reverse complement.
AGTATTTCACATTGTTTTAAATAGCGGTCTACAAGGTGTTCGACAATTCTTTCACGCTTAATTTTCGAATAGTAAGTTCTAACTACTATGTTAAGTATTGCGGATAAAAAGCCAGTTGTCCGAATGATTCTACTAAATAATTTCCGAATTAATCCGGTCCAGTGCCTAATTCAGAAATAATCCCTTGATCAAAGTGTATGTAAGCAATATGAATGGATAGTTTTACATTTATGATCCCTTACCTTTTCTTGTCCTCTCTCTATTTAAGCTGACGGAATGATTATTTCATAAAAGGATTGATAACTGAGAGTACCTTAATCAAGTAAATCTCCTGCAACGTAATTGAGCACAGTAACTAAGAGGAATCTAATAATCCAATTCATTTAGTTCTCGTGCACATTAATAGAGGTGAAAATATTTCCCCGTCACCTATAATAGTCGAATATACTCCCAGTATCTCTAGAGACACCATAATAAATGGCATGAACGTAGTCCTGGAGAAAGAGTTCATTAGAGGGAAAACCAAGGTAATGGAGTGTAGTATGGGAAACAGAAGAAGAACACAGTGTCAGATTAGGAAGGGATATTTAGAAGGAATTTAATGCGTTTTGCTACTTGGGAAGCATAATAACTAGGGATGGTAAAAGTATAGTAGATATAAATAGGAGGATAGCACAGGCAAGGAAGGTTTTCGTGAAAAAGAGGGATTTACCTACGGGTAAGTGTGAACATTAATAAATCATTGCTAAAAATGTTTGTATGGAGCGTGGCGTTATGAGTGCGAAACGTGGACGATAGGAGTTGGGGAAAGGAAAAGAATAGAAGCCTCTGAAATGTGGTGGGTGGTTAGAATTACAAACGAGGAAGTTCTAAACAGAATCGGGGAAAAGCGAACAATTTGGAGGACGTTGACTAAGAGAAGGGATAGATTAATAGGCCACATTTCAAGATACGATGGTCTTGTAAAATTAGAATTAGAGGGAAGTGTGTGGGGTAGTAACAGAAGGTAGAGATTAGGGAGGATGTGGGTAGTGCTAGTTATAAGGAAATGAAAATGCTTGCGCAAGGTAGGTTAGCATGAAGGGTTGGATCAGACCAGTCTTAGGACTCAATACCACAACATCTCTAGAGTCTAAAATACTGCCTGTATAATGGAACAGTCAAATATACCGTACCATAATAGAGTAAAAGGTACTTCCACAGGCTAAAGAGAGTAAATAATATTACCAGTACTACCAGAAAATAAAATAACTAGCACTATTCTAAGAGAGTCATATTTATTATCGGTAATCTAAAGAATCCGATACACTCATGAATTCTATAGAAAGGCAAAATAACTCTCGGTAGCTTAATAGAGTAAAAAAATAGAGTCGTTACCCAAATATAATGAAAAATACGCCAGACTCCCAGCCATGTAGGTACTAACGGTGTTTCACCATCCCAGTGTTCAACTGGAACCTCACATGTTTGCAAACGTCGATAGAAGTTGCTCCAACTGTAAGCAGAACTTAATTTCTGCCCCTTTTAATTTCACTTCTATTGGCTGAACTACAACTTAATCCGCACTCGAAACAGTCTGGTACCTATTCGGCGAACCATTCTTCCACGTCTTGTGTATAATGACTGGTTACCGCACATTTTGTTTCTTGTAATTTTATTGTAATGATTCTCGCAGGCGCTTCATATTTTGATCGACGTCTTACGTTACGTAAGTTAATTGTTGGTGATGAGCTGTGTTATATGTTTATTGTTCGCGAAATAATTTATGTTAAAAAAATAATAAAACTTATTTCAATCAAATTTGTTCATTATTACAAAAGTATTATTTTATGATATGTAAAAGGTATTTATTAGATAAAAATTAGTTGAAAAATGATATTAAATTTTTTGTTTTATAATATCAAAATACTAATCGCAGAAGTGTTCTTTTGTGCTTTGCAAAAAATTGAAGAACGGGTTGAGATTTTAAAGAACATTCATGATTGGATGGAGCGAGACAGTGGAGGGAAGTGAGATGTATTTGATTGGAGTGTAACACAAACGACATAAATGGGGAGGGCGCTGCGGGAGTTTTCTCGCAGGCGCTTCAGCCCAGTGTGACTGCGGGGCTCACCTGATTATGTCGGGGATGCCTCGCACTCTCTCTGGGTACTTTTTATCAAAGTTCTCATACGCCGAGACACCTTCACCTATTTTAGGAGGTATATGTACCGGGGTTAAAGACCTTGGGCATATGGCAAGAGCTGTCCGCTAATCCCATTGGATCAGTCGGCCAACTGCCTCCTGAAACTTGTGGAGACACGGAGAAGGGAATGCTGCGTCCCCACAGCAGACTCGTCTCCCGTCATTCGGAAGGGCGTGAGAATAGTACCCAATGCCCGACCTACCTGATGCAGGTTTTCTAGGGTTTTCCCTGCATCTCTTTAGGTGAAACACCGGATAGGATCCTTAAACCATAGCCCGGGGGCCCTAGTTAACCCTTGGCTACCTTGCTCTACCTTCAGCATCCCCCCTTTTCAATTCCCTTCCTATGCTATTAAAGGGGAGTTGCCTGCTTCAGGATCACCCTCATGTAGCCTGTTAACCAAAAAAAACGACATAATATAATTTGAGTTCAGAGGGCTACAGCTCGTTGTTTTATAAACGTTCAGGATCGAATATTAATTCACACTTGAGCATTTTTCCTTTCCTTTCCTTCCCTGGCTCCGGGTAACGACTTCAAATTTTCGTCGGAAACGGCTTGAGCAGAGGAGACGGTCGTCGTTTCGTGGTTTCTGGATGGTCCAGTAGATTGGCCAGCGGACAATCACTGTAAGATTTTTTATCTTACATTTGTGATCGACTTGTTGCGGCTGTTATTGGAACGGAATATTGATGAATGAAAACTTTGTTTGTTGAGATATTAGTTGCGGTCAAAGACCTTACCGAAAGATTAAATTATATTTCTGTTTCTCTTTTTTTACAAATGTGTAATTTCTTTATATTTATAATTCCTTCTCGTTCATTTTTTATTGGTAAACTTTTTTTGTTTGCGTGAATGTGTTTCTACTCAACGAAGTGGTGGTTCCCTACCAGTAACTTCAATTATTATTAATATCACTTATTGCAAGAGTAAATATATTATAAACATTTTTTTGTTTCTTTGAACTTTACTATCATTCCACACGCTCGAACCGGCAAATTAGCTTTGGTAATATCCCTTGATATTTCGTTTACACCAATTGAGATTGGAAACCGAACATAGTCCAGCAGTTTTGCAGGTGGTGAAATATGCGAGTGTAAGAAGAGGGGGTGACATATATATATCTTCCCTTCCAGGAATAATGTTCTTGGAAATACGTTCTCCAAAATATTTTAATTATAAGGTGACATGTACTTCTTATATGAGAGACAGAGAGAGTAGACTCGGAGTCAACTTTTGAACGAAGGTTTGTTATTAGTACTTGTGAAGTATGACTGAATCCTTCTGTTAATATTTAACAAACGCACAGTTTCTTTATTATAAAACTATAATAGTATACTCCCGGGAAAAAATTATTCACTTCTTGGGAAAGATTTTAATAATGGACTTCTTTCACTCAGGTTTGTTTTTACTCAGACATAAATGGAAACTTTTTCATTATAATAAATGTACTGTATATCAGCGGCAAACATCGTGTCGTTATAAAATAACAGGCAGGAACTAGACTAAGCTCCGTCTTTCACATTGTACATTTTTCGTGGAATCGAGGGTGAACTTTAATGGCAAACAATAATTAACTTCATTTCACAGCATCCCGGGTAGGGACATGTACCTGGAAGTATATAACACAACATGATTATGACTGGAATCGTCAGCAGTGCGTGACAGTTGATTAACGGAAATGGTGTATGGAATTCAATTTGGTTGTAGGAATCTCAAACTTTTGTAAATGTTTATCGCCGCGTTATTCACTAACAATCACCAAGTAAACAATTAGTTCATGTGATCCGTGGGCGTTCACAAAACACATTACAGTAATTTCCACTTTACCTTACCAATTAATTATCGGAATTGAAACCTGTACAATAATAATGAAATTCAGATTATATCCAAATTTGATGGTATAACGGTCGAAAAATTATTCGTAATATATTTCTGCTCAGGAATGAATTTATTATATTTCATAAGGCGAAACCCTAATATATTACATTTTTAACGATTTCCATAGTAAATTAACATTTTTGGCATATTTTCCGAAAAACTTGAATTGTTTTTATTGAAAAGAAAGAAAGAAATTACTTCAGCAGGAAAATAAAACATTTGCAAGTGAAATGAAAATTTTTAATTTCTTATATTAAAACGGCATAGATTTGAAATAGAGATTGAAACTGATTTCTTTTCTTAGTACTTAATTTCCTGAGCCACACTATCTCGCTGAATTGATGGCTTTTATAAGAGTTATCGTTCAAGTGATATGAATGTTGTCCTAAAATAAATTAAAAATAAGAATGGAGCACACGTGTTTTCTTATTGTTCTGAATTCTTTATGTTTTTCACATTTCTACATATTAGACGCTGCGGATACGAAGCGATTATTTTTTTGCATTTCTGGGTTTGTCAGGAAATAGTGAATAGGTAGCTAAAATTTTTTTGTTCAGTTCGTTCTTCCTTATCATATAAAAATAGAACTAAAACTATTTTTTAAGCACGATAAAGTTCCGGGCACGAAGGGCGAACTGACCCCTTCCCCCCTTTCCATTAGATCGCTGCCCGCCACGTGTTTTGATTAGTTTGCTATTTACTTCCTTTTTTTTCTTTTTTTTTGGTTAACAGGCTACATGAGGGTGATCCTGAAACAGGCAACTCCCCTTTAATAGCATAGGAAGGGAATTGAAAAGGGGGAATCCGGAAGGTAGAGCAAGGTAGCCAAGGGTTGATTAGGGCCCCCGGGCTATGTTTTAAGGATCCTACCCGGTGTTTCACCTAAAGAGATGCATGAAAAACCCTAGAAAACCTGCATCAGGTAGGTCGGGCATTGGGTACTATTCTCACGCCCTTCCGAGTGACGGGAGACGAGTCTGCTGTGGGGACGCAGCATTCCCTTCTCCGTGTCTCCACCAGTTTCAGGAGGCAATTGGCCGACTGATCCAATCGGATCAGCGGACAACTCTTGCCATATGCCCAAGGTCTTTGACCCCAGTACATATACCTCCTAAAATAGGTGAAGGTCTCGGCATATGAGAACTTTGATAAAAAATACCCAGAGAGAGTGCGAGGCATTCCCGACATGATCAGGTAAACCCCGCAGTCACTCTGGGCTGAAGCGTCTGCGAGAAAACTCCTGCAGCTCCATCTTATCGCTATTTACTTCCTTACGCAAAATGCTCTTATTGCCTCCATGTGAAGTTTTGGCTAGGTGTCAGAGAACACAAGACTTTATTTCTTCAAAACCATACGTCAAAGACTCAGACCCAATGTGCCAAATTTAAGGAGGGAAAAATATTTGTATTTTCCAAATACTACAAACAGGAGTCTTACAAAGATTACAGTTTTAATGTAAAAACAATAGTGAAACTTCAAACTGGAAGGGCCAATTGTTATATCTCATCCAAGTTCAATTTGTTGAAAGTTATACAGTTGTCCTGTGCCTTTAGCTGCAGAAAAATTTATTAAATATTCAAGATCCGCTGCCGCCATGTTCCATGTACTTCACAACAATAATTCTCGGAAGTCAACCTGGGAATCTTTACGCCAAACTTGGGTGATCCTAACAAAACAGAAGAGCAAATTGATTACTACAAGTAAGTAAAAATCTATATTTTGCTTTATCTATATTTTGACTTTACCAGTCAATAATTCGGATGAAATCTTCACGGTTAACCAACCGGGTCAGGCTTTTAAAAACACGCAACGTCTCTGCTGCCGTCTTCTACTAGTCAGCTTTGATGTTATCTCCATGTTTACCAAGGTACCGATATCCGATCTGATACACTACGATTACTAAGAAATGTATTCCCAGCAGATATCATATTACTGTTTAAACATATGCTTACCTATACTTACTTTCAATATTCAGGACAGGTTTTTAAACAGACCGATGGCGTTGCCATGGGCTCTCCACTTACACCAGTTGTGGAATTTTTCAAGGAGAAAGCCTTAACGACAACCAAAATAACCCAAATCCTTTTTTTTAGATATGTGGACGACACGTTTGTTATACAGAGCCACGGTATTACTGCGTTATCTGAAATCTTAAAGCATTTAAATAGTATACACCAAAACATCCTGTTTACAATGCGAATTGAAAAAGGAGGCTCACTACCGTTTTCAGGCATCCTCATTTACAAGAAACCTGGAGGAGAATTAGGACACTCAGTGTCCAGAGAAGCTACACATACATATTTATTTTTGAATACGAAAAATTTTCGTCACCCTGTACATAAGAAAGCGGTATTGCAAGCCTTGATACATAGAGCACGTTCTATTGTAGATGAAGAAAATTTGGTCTCTGAAATTGCACATTTGCGGCAAATATTTATCAATAATGGATATTCGAGAATAGGAATTAACAGGACGATAAACAGAAAGCAAAGGAAGGAAAACGTGAATTACCACCAATAGTCCTAGCATTTCTTCCATTGCAGCAAACATATCGTCTAAAATCAATAGAATATTGGTCAAACATAACATAAAGACAGTTTTTCGTCCACAAAATAAAATAGAACAGTTTCTGTGCTCCGTTAAAGAAGACATTGGCTTGAAAACTGCTGGTGTACCAAATTCCATGTGTCTGTGGTCAAACCCTGAGGACGATTGGTCAACGTTCCACTGAACACCAAAGGTACGTCGCTTGAAACAACCTGACAAATCTGCTGTTGCTGAGCATGTTTTGACAACGGGACATAAGTTATATTTTTCCGAGACAATTAAATGAAAACCCGCTCATAAAAGGCGTGATAGTGTGATATTGGAAGCCATCGAAATTAATACACGTAATAATCTCATAAACAGAGACTCTGGCTACCATATCAGTAATGCGTGGGAACCCATTATCACGAATATACGTGATATACTAACGCAGTTGACTGTCAGATCTTCCACAGGTGACGCACAACGACCAATCGGATCGCAGCAAGGATCAGGTGACTCCGAGGTTTTAGCCACATGAGGTATCACAATTACGCAGGTTGAACTTAAATAACAATTTGACTTTTAGAGAGCTGCAGAACACAAAAATGCATTAGGCTCAGGATGCAAACGGGGAAACAACAATGCAACACTCGTGCATGTGCTTATCTAGAACTGTTTCCGTTAATTATTAGTCTGCAGCGCAGTACGACCCCTCCCCAATTTAATTCAAATTTATTGATTTTTCAAGGAAATAAAAATTCAGCAAGAACATTCTAACTGGCGACAGGCAGGTAAGAAGTGTTTTTCCCGGCGCCAAGGTAGCGGACGGGGGAAATGCCAGTCTGCAGATTTATAATACTAAGCTCGTTATTCTGAACGAACATTAACCCTTCAAAATTTCCGAAGGACACTGCTCCCTGTGTCATGGAAAATTTCCCGCACTGGACGAATGAGTCATGAGGATTGGTAGAACAAACATCACGTGGGATAGCGTTTTACCTTGGAGAAGGGATATACGAGATAAGCTAGGAGGCTAGGGACCGTAAAATATTCAGAATGCTTCTAGACGTTGAGAGGTCGAGGAGGTAGAGAGGGAGAGTGGTTCAAGACGTTGAGAAGGCGAGGTGGAAGGGTGGAGAGTTGATCATGACGTGGGAAGAGAAAGCTGAGAGCGGAACGGATGTTAAAAGGGAGTTGTAGAGTGAAACAAGAGGTGAAAGTGAGGTGTGAATTGTTGCTCTTTTTGTATTGAGAACAAGGAAGGCTATAGGGAAAGACGAAAACTGGGTTTTCCTCAATCACCGACAGTAAGAGGTTCATCCCATTTTCCGCCGGCGGGGGAATATCTTAAATTCAACCCGAAAGAAGAAGGAAGGTTGCGGTCACCTAGTAAGCTGAATCAAGACTTGCATGAATATAAAACAGGTTTGTCAAGTGAACGAAATCTCTGCTGCACGTGGTTCCCCAATGAGTAATTAACCCTGATATTTAAAAATCGTCCCCTTGAATTAATTTATTTATTTGTAACTGTGAGCAGGACTTGTTTTAAAGTAATTGTTCACAAAGCAAGTAAATTCATTAAATAATTAAAATAATAATATCCCCTATATCATATCAGTTTATGCTATTAAGTTTTATAACTTTATGACTCTCTCTTATGAACACCCTCTATAATGATCGCATGTTAAGTCTTAAAACCATTCATTCAATTTTTCACTCCTTTTTATAATATGTAAATTCACTATTAGAAGGGATTTCTCAGATTCATTTTGAACGACAAACTAGTCTGCTAAACAAGACAAACACTTGAAGTTTATTTCACCACAGAGCTCTTTTGTAAAAATTGAACATTTGTTTATTAAATTTGTTTGAAAATTATTTTTCGTTTTCTAGTTTTGTTGTGGAGAAAATATAGTATGCCATTAATATTTTACCCAATAAACACATGCCAACTAGCGTCAGTGCTGTATAATTTTGTTTTTGAAATTTTATTTTGACTCGCGGAAACACTCAGAGAGATGCCGCGGAAGCCCGACACGCAAAAATGCTATATTTATATTCCAGCCGTAACTCGAGCTCATATTGTCGGACGCCAAGTACGTTCTCCCAAGTCTTCCACTATAGCGTCAGTGTTTAAGTTGGCGTAGATATGATGTGCTTTACGGGTGTTGGTGTGACGGTTCAAGGACCAGAGCGGCGACGTCACGTCCGCTGGGGTCGTGACGTATCAGGGTGAGATCTGCTGCTCTGCTGCTGACGTCGCCGTGACTCAGACTCGGAGCCGGGCAGGGGGATGCTTATCACGCACCACACCCAGCTATGGACGGACATCTCTGGCGTCTTTAATCTACCTCGCACACGGCCTACTTTTTATCTTATTTCCTTCCATTTTAATCCTTGTTTTTATTTGCTTTTGATGTGTGTACTTTTTTCCCTACTGGAACCACCGTATGTTACAAAAAAACATGTTTTTAATTTAAGTGTTTGAGAATTTCTTTTGGAGAAAAATAGTTTAATTCAAATTCTAAGATAGACTAATAACGGATGTAGGCTTCAGTGTCGCAGCCAAGAACTTTCTCCGATCCCTCTTCACAATTTTTCTCATTAACCAACCTTTTATTTTAAACATTGTTCTCCATTGAGTTCACTCATCCCTAATTCAGTTCAAGTTTTCCCGATTTGTGCATAGATTTACCTTTATGACTTTCAACCTTCTTCTGTAACATCACATTTCGATGATATAAATCCTTTGGCATGGTAATTTACGGTGGCCCTTACAGATGCGTAGAAAATTATCTGGAAGAACTTTAGTAAATTGAACACGACAAGGTCGCTGAAGCAGAGCAGCTGTATGAGAACAGTTAAGTTCTATTCACACACGACAGTGACGTGACAGTGCAGTGACGAGTTTGTTATTCCGCCGTCCGTGATTTTACTGTTTTCTATTTACACTGGCCAGAATTAGTTGTGACTTTTTTCAGCGCATTTCAGTATTAGATATCGCGTTGTTTTAAGAGGATAACCTTTTGATGGTTACTCTGATTTTGGACGAGCGAAGGAAAACCCGGATGTCGATTCACAAGGCACGGAAAATCATAAAAACCTAAAGGAAGTATGCCCCGTTTTAAAAAGAAGATTACTCGGACCTTATATGACAAATCAATACCGCAGGAAGAAACCGCGAAGTACCTGGGAAAGAACTTAGATAGGCGACTTACTTGGAAAATCATGTATTCTTCAAACGTAAACAAATGGGTTTAAAATTCCAGAAATATTGGCCCATGGGACAAAATTTAACTTCCTCTGGAAAGTTAAATATTGCTATATAAAATAACTATCCGGTCAATATGGCTATACGGGATACAACTTCGGGGAACAGCTAGTCGATCAAACATAGACATTATCAAGCGATTCCAATAAAAAGCACTGCGATCCTTGGTAAAGACCACATTGTTTGCTCTGAAGGAGGTCATTCGACAAGATTTAGGGTTATCAACTGTTATACATAACAGCTGTGTGCGCTACCATGACAGACTAAGAATTCATCCAATAAACCTGGTGAAATATCTTTTAAACTCTGGTGACCAAGAACTTAGACTTAAGGGATTCAAACCTTTCGATTTAATTAGAAGATTCTCGTGAAGTGAAGGAAAAAATATTTCACAGTGTCAATCATTTAATTTTAATTTTGAAAAATTTTCGATGGAACGTTTTTCACCATCTCTTGTAATCTGAAAGTGAAAACAATTACTAAATGCCACTCTTCATGACAGATTGTAAGTTATAAATAACGATTTACTGAAGTATTGGTTTCGTTTAGCCTGGACCTCGTCGTCACCTAACACATTCACTCTCAAGAAAGGATTGGGTGACAGTGACACAAAACACCGCACACTCTATAAAGCAGTTTCCCAACATTTTTGTTCCAGCCCCACCTAGTTCTTATGATGCCACCTACGTAACATATGCAAATTTTTAACTCATAAACCGAATTATTCCCTTAATGAAGCCTAATTACATCTTTTTGATGATATGCAACCACGACGAGATTATTAAAATAACTGTAAACATATTAGGGAATTAAATTCAAGTACCAAATGAATTATCTGAAAGAATTTTCGATAATACTTATATTTAGGAATCATTATTTAATTGTTCAATAATTTCAACATTCAAGGTTAGGTTTTATACGGATTAGTTAGAGACTTTGTGGTTACTGCAGAGAGTTTCAGTCTCAAGACTCCTTTTTTTTTCATAAAGGCGATACGCATTGCACATCCCACTATCCACTATTAGGAAGAGGAAACAATACTCTCTGAGTAAAATGTAGTTCATAGGACTGAAACCTTCTTAGAGTGATTTATAAATCTGAGATACCAACAATGATCTTTTTTACAAATATAATCGTAACTGTGGGCAAGGTTTAAAATCTTAGGAGATCTCATTTTCAAATTTCCTCCATCAAAAATCAAACTCTTTCCTGTGGGACCTACTTTGGGAAACAGCGATATAAAGGCAAAAGTGGCAGCAATCAACAACAATAACATAAATCTCCAATCTTACAACAATGAAAACGACTGCCCCAAAAGTTATGATAATGAAAAGTAGTGATGAAAGACACATTATTTTACGGGACTACATCTATTATAGCACTGAACTAGTTCAACTGATCCTAGATCGAATTGCGAACCTTTCTTTAAAAGTTTACAAGTACTTTACATTCATGAAATATTAAAGTTTGTAATGAGGAACATAAATTTGTTTCAAGTATTTGGGTTTACACCTAGACCAAAAAATGACAAAAAATGTCCAAAAAAGCGACAGCAAATAAATCGAAAATTAAGGAAAATGCCTTGGCTAATGGGTCGAAAATCATAATTATCCTTAGACAATAAAATTTTATTATACAAATGCATCATTAAGCACAAACGGACACGGCATAGAATTGTAGGGATGCTCCAAGCCATCAAATCAAAATATAATTCAAAGGATAGAGTCAAAAATACTCCGCACAATCAATCAGCTACGCACCACGGTTTGTTTCGAATTCCACATTACACAACGATCTCAAGATCCCATTCATCACTGAGGAAATCTAAAGACTTACTAACTACCTTGAGCGAAGGATGGACACCGAAATAGGCTAATCTACCATCCTAAAACACAGAGAAGACTAAGAAGATCGTTGCCTACAGATTTGATTCAGCCAGACAGAAACTAGTCAAAAAAATATACACCATTGAACTTCTAAAGAATCGTCATTGGACGATTACCCTACTCAGATTTTAAAGAAAACTTTTATAAAATTTACTTATTGTATTGCACTGCAGAATGTTAATTAGCAATTTAAATAAACAAAAAACAACGAATAGCAAATTTCATGAATACGCGACTATAAATCGCTCAGCTGTAAAGACTTGTTCGCATTTGATAAGTAATTTGGTGGAGTAGCCAGTAATTGAGTAAATAAACATGTCTGAACGACTACAATTTAGTGGAGTAGTTAAGTCAGTGGCTAACCCACTAGCCAAGTGTGAACCTGTGATTTTAGTCCACTTCAATAACTCATAGCTGACGTGCCACCAACATGTCGTTTCATTGAAATGAAGTTTTACTTTTAAGTTTATTTCTAATTATTTGTAACTTGAGTGGCTATGGAATGTTAAATATATGTCTGTGTTCTTCAACTACATACAGTAGCAAGAAAGTAGAACTACCTGAAATTTTGTTTTTTCGGGAATCGCACTTCTCAAATAGGTATAATATCGCTGAATTTTTGACATTTATTCTTGAACAGAAAATTAAAACAATTTTCAGTCACGATCAAAGTTTCAAATATTATTTAGGATACAGCATTTCGGTCCCTGACGTTTCAGGACCAACATTAAATTTTTGTAATATTTTAATTAAAGAACTTAGGGGGTTCCTAAATGTCGAAGGACGAAACCTATTCTAATTAAATTATTCCGTTTCCGACTTTTGGGCACTCTTTGGGTTTTATTATTTCTCTTATTTTTAATTAGAAAGTACTTTTATTAAATAAAATACAGACTGTACTAGTATGTCGTTATCAATAAGAACAAACACCAATTGTGCCCGTCCTCAAGTGTTTTAAGCGTGGAGAATGCGCGCGGGTTTTCACACACCGACAATACAAAAAGTTGTATATTGTTGTAGTATATCGGTATTGTTGCTTGAATTTTATTCTACCTTTTTGATCGGCACAATAATTTCTTAAAAAATTATATTTTCGATCTCATTACATACGTGAATTAACGGACGACAATTTTTAGCCAAGGTTTCTTTTTCTCGTTAATTCTATAAGTAAAAACACAAATATATTTATATATACTAATATACGTACATAGCAGATGATCCAGGTAGAATATCTTTTATTATTTTCTTCAGATTTATTTTTTGTATCGTATGAACAAAAACAGTAACCGTTTAAAACTATTTCTTAAAGGTTATTGGTAACATGGGATGATTCTGACGAGGAAATTAACCAGAAGACTAAGAAAATTTATAATGAATTATTTAATTCACTTGCCATTTACAGAGAAAGTTGGTCATATTTGACTTCTATGTTTCTGAATGCATTATGGTTATAAGAAAGGAAATTTTTTATGTAATTGAATAAAACTAGAGTGAAAATGATGGTCCTGATTTATATGTATGCATATACTGAATAGTCGGTTTGTCAGACCTCGTGTTCGAAAATGTTGCGCCGAAAACAACTGGCAAAGATTTTGTGGTGAGCCTGCAGATATACTTTAAATATAAAAATTAATAAATTGGTTAATTTAATTTGTATTTACTTCTTCTTCCTAACTTGTTCGTAATATCTTGCTAAACTTGATCTTTTTTTGTGGCCACTTTTATAATATCCATGTTTCATATTCCATATATATCCATAAGAACCGACATGTTCTATTAATTGTTCGTCTTCTTTGCAACTAAAAGGTGGTTTCGTTCTTCTTCCCGACATTTCCTACAACACAAACACGATCACAACTCTCGAGATACGCAGCGTAGGACGTAGCAGACTACTCTGAACGCAGTCAGCCTCCTCACGACCGACGTACAACGCTTGCCTGGGACGCATTGCGCTCTGTAGGTGAACACTTCCATTTTTTTTGTTTATTAAGATATTTACAATCTTTTCGAAAGAACATTTAGCAAATTGGATGGATGAATGACTGACACATGAGGGGAGAAGTGGTCCAGTAACCACGCTCCGTGATACATGAATAGAATAAAATTAATCTTCACAGATCTGTTGGCCGCTTCCTCTTCAATCTGCGACGATAGGTTAGTTCATTTTCTAGATGTCTGACCTCTTCGTTATAGTGTCCTGGGAGGTTTTGGCGATAATTTCTGTGTATTTCCTTTTCTATAGTAGATATGGCTAGGTCTTCATGTATGGTTTTGTTGCTGATGAACCAGGGTGCGTTTAAGATGGTACGAAGGATTATTGACTGGAGACGTTGAATAATTTTTGTGTTTGAAGGCTTGGTGTACCCCCATAGTTGGTTACCATATGTCCATATGGAGTGTCGCAGGACGTATTGCGGCGGACGCGACGAACGAAACACGCCGCCTAGGAAAACCAGGCTTAATACGCATTGTTGCATCATCTCTGTCAGACAGAACCCGCTAGTCAGTCATATTGTAGTGACAAGAGGTCCGGTTGTACAAAACTATAGATTTACCGCAGACCGCCCCTTCCGTTAAATTCAGTGACCGAACTGAAATATTTATATAAACTGTACTTGTTTTACTTTTCACCCGTACATTACAATAATGTGGCTTTCTCTTAATTGTTGTTTTCATTATTTATTTCATAGACTCAATATCGTCGTTTCTTTTGAATTAAAACTTTCGGGACCTCCTCAGTACATTAATTAAAATATTATAAATTTCGTCTTACTGCCTCAACGTACGGGGCCGAAATGTCAGATAAAGCCGTATTTCTTGTGCAGAGTTAGGTTCGCGTGTAAATAAACAGTAAGTGATATTCACACATGTATTTAGGAAAACAAAACTTTACGGAAGCACCATAGTAAGACGTCCGTGCAGCTACATACATTACATCATCTAAAAGTCAATGATCATTGTAATCATAAAGATATTACACTTGCAAAGATAAGACAATCGAATGTCCTCTGTTCAACGAACGTTCAATAGTCCTATATTTGAGTACAATACTTGTGTTTCGATCCTGACAGAGGTTTCGTCATCATGTCGGCAATCATCTCTTTCGTAGGTAGTTATCGAAGCTCGTTCGGGTGATTTATCAAAGCTTCTCGGATGAAGTGGTAGCCAATATCCACGTTTCGATTTGTTGTGAAATGCTGAATTTTTAGCCAGTTTCCAGCACCTTGATTGTCGTTGTAGATTACAATCTGTTGCATATGAAACTTGTGGAATGTTACTATTACCAAATCTTCTGGTAGATAGTCGTGGTGGAATATACTTTTGCACCCCTCCTTCCTTTTCTACAGTTTCTTTCATCCCATCACGCTTGACATTCAAATCATTAACTTCAATCACCGTTATGTACTTGTTTTCAGACAGTACCTATAAACGAGTAGAATTTGCAGTGTTCATGATTGTTTTAGATCCTTCGAGCAATCGACAAATATAAGTTTTCCTGCGCAGCACTTTTGTTGATTAGCGATGCAAATAAATAAGTACGCTTGTTTGTGTTTACAGGATTATGTTACACGTAATATCACTTTACTATGGTTCACTTGTGATTTTCTTGCTTCCTAAGTTTGCTACGGTTCGTGCTTTGTTAATAATTTCGCCGTTGCACCGTGTAGCACATTGTTTCCATTTTCACTACACTGATATCAATACCGCTCGCTTATATCTGGGCCCGTAACCGGTTGTGCAGAGTTAGGTTCGCGTATAAATAAACAGTAAGTGATATTAATACATGTATTTAGGAAAACAAAACTTTACGGAAACACATAGTAAGATTCACGTTCGTACAGCTACATACATTACAACATCTAAAAGTCAATGAACTTTGTAACTTGCAAAGATAAGACAGAGATTGTAAATGTTCCAACAGTATTCATTCAAGTAATTTGTTTATAATTCTTTGATGCTTCGCCTCATTTAGAATCAAATGCATTTTTCAATTCCTATGTGTCAAATTTTGTACATTTTTATAGTACAAACTTCATTGCAATTTAGTTATATTTTTGAATAACTTTGGTATCAATGACGTTATTTTTCAATTATATTAATAAAAATTATGGTAATCATATTCATAATATATTAAAAACATGGTTAAATATTTTAAAGTCCTGAAAGTTGGGGACGAAACATTTCAATTCAAATTAAATTTTTATATTTCTGACTTTTAACCATTCTTTTATTTTCTTCATAATATTAAGTCAGATTAATTTAATTACTTTGCTTATAATCGTCGAATCTTCTTTGCGTTTTACAAAGCGAGTTGCTCTTCGTCCGAGCTCATATTTGATAACAGTATGAAACAAAAGTTAATATGAAAATGCTTCAGACAAAAACGACCAGGCACGACCGTTCAGACAAAGGTATCGCGTCCTGTATGACGTCTCGAAATCGCGTCCCGCCACAACAAACCACTTTCTGTGTACCCGAGCCTAATTGCGCGTTTTGCTCTGTACATGAGTTTCTTGATCGTTCTGCTAATTAAAAATTAAATTAATACTCCAACAAAAGTGTTAAATGTGTTACTTTGCAATATTACCCATTAAATAACGTTAAACGAGTCTTTTTTACATCTACGTTTGTGCTTTCTATTGTGCAGTATATTCAGTGATTTTAAACTATATATTATTTATTTCTGTTATTAATTTTTTTTAAATTAATCATATAAAAACTTTAATCTTTACGTTTATAAGTTAGTACAATAATTCATTCTAGTACATACACTATTAAAATAATTAATTTACAAAATTAAAATAGTGTATATAATTCACCTGTAAACATGAAGGTAGGTTAGTCGTTTGGTTAACCAACTTTGGCAGATGAGTTAGGTTGTGTATGTGTGTGTATCTGAGAGGCATACGACGTGGGTGGGATATGTGTGAACTGATTATAAGATTATTTGTAGTTAATTATGTACTTTATTTTGTTATAAAGATTATATGTTATTTGTAGATCTGCTTGCTGGGAAACTAAGTTCAGCTTGTTATTCTCTCAGAACACTAATGCAACACGTTGACAAAAAGTACGTCAAAATGGTTTATTTCGCGTATTTTCAACCAATTATGTGCTATGGCATCTCTAATTGGGGAAACTGCTCTAGGGGTAATGAAATATTTAAGTTGAAAAATTGTGCCATTAGAATACTTTCTAGTACGAATTCTAGATCGAGTTGCAAACCTTTCTTCAAAAGTTTTCAAATACTGACTTTACCGAGCGTATATATATATATATATATATATATATATATATATATATATATATATATAATCTTAAAGTTTGTAAAGCGGAACATAAATCGTTTAGCTGTAAGGTCGGACAAGCACCGCCAGAAAAGTATTCACAATACCGAGATAATTTTATACAACAGCCTTCCTCCAGAAGTTGAAAACAATAATTACAAAAGTTTCGTGAAGCAGAGTAAAACTATTGTATTAAATGGTGCGTTTTGCTCTGTACAGGATTTTCTTAATCGTCCCTCTAATATTTAAAATCAACATTCCTGCAAAACTGTTGAATGTGTTGCCTTGTAAAATAACACACCACATATCTAAACGTTCTGTACACTTCTGCTCTTTTGTTTGTTTGTTTCATGTATTGCCTGTAACTACTACGGAAGGACAGTTTCCTAGTGCGCAGCTCAAAGTAGCCAAAACTGTATTGTGTGTGTTTTTCTTATTCACAGATGGATCAAAGTATAATGATGGGGTAGGATTATCTCTGCTGAATTCAATGACAATTAACGAGTATGCTTCAGCCACAACGACTGAAATATACGGGATACTGGTGGCTTTACAATATTGCAAAGACCAACCATCCGATTTCATGTTGATTTTGACCGACTATCTCATGATGATCAACTCACTGTCCAATCAACGGTGTAGAAGTGGTTTCATCAATGAAATCAGGAACCATCCTAGGAGATAAAAAGAAATGGCCAACAAATCACCATCTGTTGAATCCCGGCTCATGCGGACATATTAGGAAACGAGCTTGCAGGAGGCCTCCTTGCAAATAAATCACTTGGACTGTCCTACTTGTTCAAGGAAAGACAATGTTCGGGTGCATCAACCTTCTAAGAGAAAGTTGCATTAATAATAGAAGAGGATAAAACGTAGGAATCCTCTATAATTAAATGGAGTCCTTCGAGGAAATAACCCATCCACTTAGTATCTCGCGAAGACAGGTCGTTGTTGCAAGACAGATCTTTCCACTCCCGCCTTATACATTCATTTCTCTTTTCTAAGTCCCCTCTACCTTTATGCTCCGATTGTAACACCGCACTGACTGAACCGCATATCTTTTTTGACTGCCCTCGCTATAACACCAGCAGAAGATCCATGCTTGCTAAAATATTCGAGGCGGGAACTGTGTGAATCCCCAGTGGCTGTAATTTTATTATAGAGATTGGAATTTCCGAAGAAATCTAAGCAGTTTATATGTGCAATTGCCATCGTTTTTTTCTGTTCTAAGAGTCTATTTTTTCTCTCTCCTTGCATTGTATTATTAGAAATTTCTAAGTAATTCATTGTTTCTTTTAGTAAATATTTTTGTAGTTGCCAATAACGTTCACTGTTGACGCAACTATGTTTCAATTAAAAAAATACAGTCAAGGTTTTCACTTTCTCTGAACGGTAGCGGTTCGAATTCTGAACGGTGACGTGACTGTGCCATTACTTGTAGGCGTGAATAGAATTGGCGTAAACAATTTTAGCTAAAAAGATATCAAAACTCAAATAGATTAGCGTAGGAAATCAGCTTGAAACTGAGTATCTTAAATATCAGTAATTTCAATGCAGTCTATATTGTAAAATATTTTTATAGTGTTGCATAAAGTCTTGCAAAAATCTATTATTATAAATTTTCTAATTAGATCCTAATGTAGATATGTTACAAATTCAATGTGCTCCCATAACTACGAGGATTATGAAGTAAACACCTCAATCAAGATTTTATTACTTCGATGATGACAATGTGAAAGTAATGAACGCCGAGCACCTGTAAAGTTACTATGAGGTGCAACTGACCGCTGAAATGTGTAGCTGTTTATTTTACTGCGCATTTTATGTTCTCCATGCAGTGTTGAAGCTGCGCCGCGGTAAGCAGCGGGAGAGGAATGGACTTCGATTGCTTACCGGTCATCATGATTTGGATTGTCCCAAGCTTTACAAATATTTCAGGTTAATCCCCTAACCCAAGTTCAATGTCCATTGTATTCAAATTTCACAAAACAATGTTCCTGAACGTTGATGGATATATAGTGCCTAACTATCACTGGCTGATTCTCCCTTTCCAGTTAAGAGTTTAATCTGGGTTTCTAATTCTGGTTTTAAATGGCCGTTTAGTTTCTCCGATGTAAACAGCTTGTCAATAATAACAAGAAATTTAGTATATTCTGCTACGTTTGTTATATGTATTGACAAGGATCTTGATTATTGTCAATATGGTCAAATGTAACTTCGTCCCCTGATGAATTCCAAAAAGCATTTGATGAAAAGTTGTATATCATTATCATAACTTCTTGTCACATTGAGGGCCGCGGAACTTCTCCAAAACGAAAATGAGAAGATCGCGGCACATGACAGAACAGCCAATGAATTTCTGGCCGTATGAGCTATCGCTCCATCTTGTTGGTAGATTAATTCTTCTTCGAGGCACGGGTTTCAAAAAGGTTTTTAATTATAGCAATGTAATGTTCCTAATTTACTCGGCCTCTACGTCCTCTTCAAAAAGATAATGCTCATTATGCAAGTGGAAACAACAGAACCCTAAATAGTTAATTTTTGAATATTAAGTCTATTAAGAAGACTTTCATGCAATTTTGCATACCGTCAGTTATCCTTCCTTCACGTACCATTGCGATGGAAAGAAAAACAATATATATTCTCTTCCAACAATCATGGATAAGAAATTTTTAAATTTTCTTTGAGTACTATGTTGATATAACATCGTATCTAACTCGTAGAATTGCTTATAAAGCATAGTCACTTTTGTTAATCTTTCGTATAAATTTATATTGGTGTGTTACATATTTGAAAATAGTTATTGTGTAAATAAATAATAAACTTAAGTTTCTCTTCTTCTGCTTTAAAACCCAAAAAGCGCTACTTTTACATTGCACCTTATGGAGCTATGAGCAAAGTGGTCCGAAAGAGTGGGGATAATAATCACGCTGCCATCCGTAGGGAACCAGTAGCTCTTCAATGATTCTACTGTTGCTATTACACTCTGACGTCTGCAACATTTGTATAGAATCTGGAGTGCCGGACAAAAGTTTTGTTTTTACCGTTGATCAGATACATTGCTTCCCCGTGTCTCTTGAGTGATTTTGGGTTAGTTGAGCGAATATGGACAACTCGGCTATTTCAGCTATTGCGATCATGTCAGACACGTGCTATAAACTTTTAAAATAAGGCGGAAACAACAGATATGGTAGCGGAAAGAGACTTGCGTCTCCAAAGTGGGGACGAGAATTTTGTTAGGACAGCAAATTATTTTGAATTTTTTCTAAACCTTGTTGGCCCGGCGATTAAAAAAATTAAAAATTCAAGAACCGATTTCTCTTATCGAAATGTTAGCGAAAAGCCTTCATTTCTTAGCGACATTTTTTTATTGAATGTACACAGAATAAAAGAGCTCGCCATTTCAAAATTATACCTGAAGTGTGAAAGACCATTGTTGCAGTTTTGGAGGATTTCATTAAGATAAGAACTGTTAATAGGATTTTTTATCAATTATTTATTAATAATTGTTAACGTTTTATACAGTGGTGATTTTACTTCAGAACATAAAGTATTAGAATAGAGTAACTATTATTAGGGTAGGCTGAACGTTCCGTCACTTGATGGTTAGGTAGGCCAGTCACGAAACAAACACTGGCACTGAGATATAATACTGAAAAGACCAAAATTTTTACTGTTTTCTAAGGCTTGGACAGCGACTGTACTGCGCATGCGCTTTCGCTGGGACATAAGACAGTCCGCTTACATTGGTGGTAGCACAATTTGTACTCCACGATCATTTAGATTTATTTTATCCATATTTAGAGTGGCATCAACTATATGTTTATTAGCGAATACGTTTTCTTGTTAATGGTAATGGTTTCGCATCCATGCCCATTGCATCAACTGACCCCTTCAAAGACCACCTGAATTAACCCTCTCCCGTTTCTCCCCATCAAACAAGGACAAGGTTCTTTCTGTCCCAACATATTTATCACATTCCGGTCAAAAAATAGTAATTTTTATGGCTATTAATTTCAAAACGTAGAAATTATAATATTTTAATAAATAATTCGTGGTTTATTAATAATTCGTGTGTTAATACCGACACTTTTTAAATTTCCGGTTGGCTTTGGAAGAAAATAGTTATTTATTCAACGCCTTTAGTATCTAATATATGAGGTCAAATTCTTTACGTTCAGAGTCGAATGTTACACACATTAAAAAAAGTAATGTTTTACATACATAAAAAAATCAGTAGAAAATATTTCCGATTCGACACATGATAATCTTTTTGCAGTCAGTGCCATTCTAAGATATAAAATTTAATTAATTTTAAATTTACTTTCGGATTCTATAATGTTAACTGAGCGGAACTCATTTAAATTTTAAACACACTGTATTGTTGTTTAGTTGTTACGAATGTTGAAATTTCTTAAATTTGTTTGTTACTTGTCATATTTTATCTCAAGCAATAATGCTATGTGCTTAGAGTTTGGAAAATATTTGTGACAGATATTGTTTCATAAAGTGGGTACATTAGTATCATCCTATCAAAAAATTTATTTACATTTTTCATATCAGTTTCATATAGTGTTAGCTTTTTACAAAGGGATCTGATTTCTCAGTAATGCTCTTTCTGGACGCGTCCCCGCATATAGAGGCGAAATCGGTTCCCTGCGTAGTTCGTTCTGCTTTTAGTGTGTTTGGGAGCTTTTTTGCGAATTTGTTTGCACAGCTTCGCTATTTTCAATTCTAAGAATTTTTTCGATACTGAAATATGTGACAGTACATTTCACACTCATTGATCAATATCTCAACAGTTATTGACCATAACTGTTTTGTTTAAAGTTGGAACTTTTATCTTTTCTTGTAATTAAAAGTTTCTTTCACAAGTTTTTGAAATACTTTTTTATTGCAATTTCCATATCACACAGTCCTGTAGAATGATTTAGTTATTACGATATGATTATTTTTCGACATTTATCAGCTTTACGACGTACTTTTCTTATATGTTAATGAATAGAACTCAATTTTTATCTGAGCTTTTCGAGTATTTATTCAATCCATATGGAAATACTTTTGGAACCGTCATTATTCTTTACGAAATCTTTTTATTGCGAATTTATTTGGTTTATATAAAAATATCTGTGTTGTCTATATCTGCAAAATGCTTTCCTTCGTTACGTAATAATACGATGTAACACAAGTGTGTGGAGCTTGATGAAGGCATTTGATACATGGCAACCAATTGCGTTCTAGAATGTGATCGAGCTTATCTGTTTCCGCAAGGGATGGTGCGTAATTGCTGGCGTCGTTAAATTTAACATGAAATCTCGTGCTAACCGCTCTGAATAAAACGTTTATAAGTCAGTGCCGTAATGAGGGTCTTGTAAGTAATGAATAGCCAAGTATTAGTTTATGCCCTCGGACGATGCGAAATGTTACCATCCTTCAACGTCTGTTGTGATTATGCAGCAATTAGCTCTCAGTTGTAGAGTCAAATGAGATAATTAGTCATTTGTGAACACTCCATTGGACAGCGAGCAAGAGTTTCTAGGAAGCGAGACATGTTATTTTATCAAACTTTGAGTTACGCAATTAAATGTTTCAACAAAACAAGACTTTTTAAAACCAGCAAATATTTACTTTGAGCCACAACTATGCCAAATGAGGGTACATAAGCAAACTACGATAATTGACAAACTCAGAATCTGTTCTTTTACCACAATTTAAATTAAAGCTGCATCGCACCGTAAGTGTTGAAGGTTTAAAAAATATATAGAATCAATTCATGTTTAATATTGGTGGCTGATAAATTCAGTTTTTTAAGACACAATTTGAGTTGCTGACATCTTTCGTTGCATTCAAAGAACTTCAAAGTCTAGAGTACATTACATGTAGTAAGACGTATTCATGTCAAATGCAACAAACTCAAAACAAAAAACTAAGAAAAAAATGACTGTGAGATGTAGCTTAAACTTGGTACAGCATTATGCACGCCATATTTTCTTCTTTTATAAGCGGAAACTTTCTTCCTACAATATTAACAATAGTTCACATAACCTTTCACAAGAATTACAGTGTTGTGTTTAGTCTGACACTTTTATGACACAAATTTAAAGAATAATTTAATGCTTCATTTAATTTTCATCCATAGGAAAAGTTATGGAAGTTGAGTAAATTGAAGAAAAACTTTTAAAGTAGAGTCGTAATTTAAAATCTTATATATATCGTCATTATGGAAATAATATTGAAATAGGAACTAATAAAAGACTCGTTAAAGATACGTACCTAAAAAACACGTTTCCAGTCCATATAATTCCATTGCAAAATAATAAGTGAACGCCACAGTGAATCTGTACAAAACTAACTTATATTTAAATTTACATACGGTGAGATATCGTAATTAATCAGTTTTTATTTTTCCAATTAAATGTGACAACTAAAATTGTGGTTTCGTATGTAATGTAAATAACATATTGAGGGTACATTAATCAGGTTGAGCAGTTTTGAGCTATCTCAACGTTAAGTGTATTAAGTGATCATAAACCGAAATTTATGACACTAAATTTGTTCCCTTTTAAGAATAAGAAGTTTGTACTGATTTAAGGTAAGCCCTTTTCGCTATAATATAGAGACGTAAGAAGATTCCTAACCATATAATACTACCACTCGCTACCTGAAAACAAAAAGAGTGATTGTTTTCGCATTTCACACAAAAATTATCACACGTTTACTTCCCAGACATTTATTTTTGATACAGATCCGTAAAATAAATTCAGAAATATTACAATATAATGTGCTATATTGCAACATGATTTTAGCTGAATGGACAGGTATGTTTTCTGTTAACACAAAAATAGATTGTAATGTATTAAAAACGCGAAGTGAAATTTTAAGTTCTGCATCTGCGTTTCCTAGCTGTGAGTGGCGCTCGCATTCCTTAGGGCACAAGGATGGCCCTTCCGGCTGAGTGTTAGAGAGGGCCCATTCACGATAAAGGGATCGCCGTGAATAATTAGGGGGTTGATTTTCGCTGAAAATTTGGAATCTCACAGAGAAACGCTAAACAAGTGCAGTATTTAGCCTCAGCAGTTGGAAATTTTCGTATTGGATGCAATTGTTACAGAGCAAGCCAATAGAAGTCTGTTGAGGTTAAAAGCTTAAGGATGGAATTAAAGCCGAGGTTACGAGGGAATGGATTTTGAGACGGAGAAGACAAAAGTTGTTGGAAGACAGTTGATATAGATTGGTCGGAGAGAAGTTGTTGCGACATGGAAGACAGTTAATATAGAGAGGCTGGAGAGGTGTTAGAAGACGAGAGACATAAGGTGCTGGGAGACTTAAAGGAGTTGATGCAAAAGTTAAATTGTTAGCCGCTGAGAGGAGAGGGGCCGGCAAATGCTGTCCTAAATCTAACCGGTAGCCGCCTGAAGGAGATAAGGGAGTCTCCTCCAGATTTGCCCACGCGTCCACGAGATTTCAGCCCGGACGGTGATGAACAGAGGTCATCCGCCAATGCAGCCATCATTATCATCCACGCAGACCAGGATGCAGACGCAGAAACTTCGCTGGTATCATTGTATTGAATTAGAAAGAGTTTACATTTGCCAGGCCTATTGCCAATAGAATCTAAATTTCTTCTCACTTCACCACACAGAGTATTCTGATTTTCAAGTCTCATGCAAATTTATAGTTTTTAATATTGATTTTCTTTGTATTTTATTTATATTAAATTCAGAATTATTAATTTAAATTAGTCTTTTCTTTTCAATAATAAATACCCATCATATTATAATTACTATAAATTAAATTCGTCACCCCATAATCCCCACCAGTAAATAAACATTACAAGATGAACCAATTTCCCCTAAAGTGGTGAATAAGATTGAGTTTTCTTAAACTGTCGTTCACCTATTAAAAACAAATAGAAATTTAAAATCACCTCTGTGGTCTAGTGACTAGCGTCACTGCTTCGAACCACAGAAGTGACGGGTTCGATTCCTGGCAACGGCCTTGATGTTGTGATTATGATTGAGTTCGCCGAATGGTAAAAGAATGGCAAAAGAAAATAAGTTTACTAATTCGCATTATCGTTTAAGACCTAGTTGTTAATGCGACTCTAAACTAATTAAAAATACTTAAAATTACGTCTACTTGTATTTCTTCTCCTTATTCCAGGGCATTAGCTGGTAACCACTTTTGGCATGATATTACTAGAAGATAAAACAGCAAAATTAGTTGAAAGTAATAAAATAATAAACCACCATAAAATGTCAAAACTAGGCACCGTACAAGATTCCAATATTAATCCCAACATTAAACACCATATATAAAGTAGGGTTTACAATGACTAAGAATGTAGATTGTGTCACCTAAAACTATTAACTGCTATTAGTTTATTTGATAATAGGTTGTCATAGTCATCTTAAGTAGAATTAAATATGATTTCGTATTCTTGTATTAAAATCTCATTGTACACTGTGGTTTTGACGTGAAACAATTAATAATCACGA
The DNA here is from genome assembly GCA_034510155.1 of Eucriotettix oculatus. Lineage (NCBI taxonomy): Eukaryota > Metazoa > Arthropoda > Insecta > Orthoptera > Tetrigidae > Eucriotettix > Eucriotettix oculatus. The sequence continues at coordinate 159,504,268 of CM067376.1, read as the reverse complement.
AACCTGCGAGGATCGGACTATGTAAATAGACAGATTACTGCATCCGGCAAATTCCAGTTGGATGTATTTCAGATTCACCAAATTTAAATAAAAATGTTACATAGAACAAAAAACTGAATGCATGGCTCAGAGAAGAAGAAACAACCATACCGCTCAATTACCTCAATAAAACTGTAATTATTATAACTATTCACCTTTTCTATTTTTCCTGCACTTCACTTGATTTAAATGACTTACATATTAGAATTAAATATCAAAGACAACACGCTCATCACACTACACAAGTAACATACAATGGATAAAGAAGGGAAAGTAACAAGTGTCATTGTATATTATTATTAAATATGTATTATTAAAAGAAAATAAACGTTCGATCGTGCATAATAGAATGTGATCATGTTTTTACAATAACAATAAACGCCCGTATAAAACTTGGAAATCATATTTATTAACGACCCGAATATTAGACGAGGTCAGTTAACGGGTCGTATATTCTTTTTTTACGTTAATAATTCAAATATATTTTTTCTGACATTAAGTTCAATAATAAAAAATTAAACATACAACCAAATAAGTCACTACATAAATTTAATTAGTATTTGATTATCATAAATATCATCCAAATTTGTAGAAGACCTTGGGCATATGGTAAGAGTTGTCCGCTGGTCCCATTGGATCAGACGGCTAACTGCCTCCTAAAACTGGTGGAGACATGGATAAGGGAATGTTGCGATCCCTCATCAAACTCGTCTCCCGTCATTCGGAAGGGGGTGAAAATAGTACCTAATGCCCGATCTACCTGATGCAGGTTTTCTAGTGTTTTCCCTGCATCTCTTTAGGTGAAACACCGGGTAGGATCCTTAAAATATAGCCCGGGGGCCCTAGTGAACCCTTGGCTACCTTGTTCTACATTCCGCATCACCCATTTTCAATTCCCTTCCTATGCTATTAAAGGGGAGTTGCCTGTTTCAGGATCATCCCCTCATGTTTACCCCCCCAAAAAAAGATGCCTGTGGGAGTTTTCTCTCGCAGGTATTTCTCCCCAGATTAACTGCGTTAGGAATGCTTCGTACTCTCTCCATTTTTTTTCAAAGCTCTCACATGCCGATGCACCTATTTTAGGAGGTGTATGTACTGGTGTCGAAAACCTTGGGCATACGGTAAGAGTTGTCCACTAATTCCATTAGGGTCAGTCGACCAGCTGCTTTCTGAAACTGGCGGAGACACGAAAAAGGGAATTCTGCGACCTCTCGGCAAACTCATCTCTCGTCATTCGAAAGGGCGTGAGAATAGTACCCAAAATCCCGACCTACCTTATGCAATTTTCCTATGGTTATCCCTCCATATCTTTAAGTGAAACACCGGGTAGAATCCTTAAACTAAAGCTCGGGGGCCCTAGTGAACCCTTGGCTACCTTGCTCTACCACCCACTAATCTCGTTTTCAATGCCTTTCCTATGCTATGATAGGGGAGTTACCTGTTTCAGGATCACCCTAATGTACCCTGCTAACCCCCTCCTCGCCCCAAAAAAATACGCCGTTAAATTTTGGCAATGGAAAATGAATACATCTTTAATAAGAAGAGAGAATCGTACACCTATGCAAATTGCTCGTATCATATTTTACATTGAGTACATGAAGGTTGCACCTGATATATATCATTTCGCTCATCATTTCTTGAGAAGTAAATACTTTCTTCATCTACATTTTGCCAATCAAAATTATGATTATTTCTTATGTCTTTCGACAAAACTGTGTGTTTCTGAATAGCGAATTTACGTTGTTTATATATTATTTTATGCCATATTTAATGCTTTTATAAGTTTGTCCAATGCACAGTGCATTAAAATCTAAACAATTAATATTATTATTATAGATATTTGTTTTTCTAGTAAATTAATTTTGTATTTAACATTTTAAACAAAATTTAAATGATTAATTAATTTCAAAATTAATATATTTTTTATTTTTTTGGTGTATTGTTACCTGAAGCAGTCTACAAAGTTGGATGAAATATTGTATTATATTTATTAAGCAGTAATTAAATTTATTATCTAGCTTATTTGGTCGTATTTATATTCATTTATTACACTTATGTCTTTATTTACTCCGTTGAAAATATTAGTTTACGTAAGCGTCAAACCTTCGAGAGGAACCTTTCAAAATCCTATTTCGCCAAATGATATCTCATGAAATTGAACTTTCCGGGATAGATTTGTGTGGCAATCCCTTTGCAGATAATCTTAAAGATACTTTTGAATTGGTTTGACCGTCGTCAGCATCTTGCCTGGAATTCACTGCATTAAAGGCGCATTTGGCCAAGTCATATCAATCTGAATAGCTTTCCTGTGAAAGTGAAAATATATTAGAGGCACCATCAATCGAATTTATTATTTACCATTTTTTTATATTCTCTTAAATTGGAGTAAATTTGTGTGTTATATTTGTGGATCAAGTGGTTAGTTGGTATGGAGTTTTAGTGCATTGTTGTAACCTTTATTTCCATCTTGTTGTTTGTTGGTCTCATGCAGCCCTCAATGCTAACCTATCCTGTGCAAAGCCTTTTCATTTTTACATGGTTACCGAATCCCTAAGCTGCTAAGCAGATTCCATCCTGGGCCTCCCTCTTCTGTTATTACCCGACTCACTTCATAAAGCAAATTAGACCAAATTTTGTGCACATGTTTCTTACTAGGCGAAAACAAACGCTGTGGGGTAAAACAAAATTAGAAACCTTAGGGACTGGGATGGAGGGGGCTGAAATTTTAAAGCATAAAATAATTAGAAAAACAGGGCTTTCCCGATGTAGATGATACATAAGCAATTCTCGTGTTTCCAGGTGGGTCAATTTAAACACATTTCCATGGCTGCGCTGCCATCTTCATCAGGTGTACTACACCAGAGAACTGTTTATGTATCATATAATAATGTCTGATATTTGCATCTTATACCCATTTTCTCCCGATCTATTTTTTGCTTATAATATGAACGCCATTTTGCATTAAAGGAATGCAGAAATTTTGGTTTGGATGTTATAAGAAGAGGACGGGAAAACAATTGCCATTGGTGACCATTCCGGAGTTGGAAGTCACTGGGTTCAAATCTGCCATTTAATACGCAACTTAAGCTGCACTTCAGCCCAAGGCTCAGGTATTGGGCTAATATAATTAAGTACCCTACGCCGTGCATCCATAATAAATATAAGTTTCCGGTTTTATATTTTTACGTCCTAAAATAAAGTTGGTTGAGTATTTAAGAAATCAACCAAATAAATTAACAATTTGAATAATTTCATTTTATTCTGACACCACTCTATTTTACAATTATTCACATGAATCCACAGTAATGTAAAGGTTACCAAGTAAAACAATTATAGAGAGAAAGAATTATTAAATTATAATAAAGATATTCTTAACTGGATCAATTTCGTTCTAGGGTTCTATATACGAATAAAATGACCAATTAAAATTATCAAAGCTTCAGTTAATTCAAATGAAAAGAATTTTTCCTTTAATTCGACTCAGAGGATCATAGTAATACCAATCAAAATATGTTAGGTAGTAAAAGTTTTTGATTTAATGTTAACATTATCATTTTATTAATGATATGGAATTATCAGAGAATGACGGTAAATAAAATGTTATTACACTTGAAACGAGCTATTAATAATGAATATTTATGTAAGATAATAAATATATGCAGAATCACCCTGAAATGTAGATTGTTTCGTTTAATTGTAATCTGAGAATACTGCGCAGGTTTTTGGGCTCGCATCGTTTTCTGGGCTCGTCCTAAATGTTTTGTTATTTTTAAAGCGAGAGGAGAGCCTAAGATAGATTGTTATACGTCGAGGGCCGTGACGTGACAATTTCCGGTAAGGGCATCTCGGCAGTTCTACTCCATCTTGGAGTTGGTTCGCTAATGGGTCCTGTCTAGAGCCTCGGTGTAAATGACACATCATCCTTCGTCTGGTCTTTGATTTATGTAGTAAGGTGAAGACCTATCATCTTCGCACTTGCGTCAGACGTATGAAGAAATACGTTTATGGGCCCCGATTATTATTCTGCGCACCTCTTGAATTCGGTTCAAACTGCATGAAATATTAAAATTACAATAAGAATTAAGATGTTTCAAGCTCGCGTAATAAAGAGTAAAAACAAACATCAAGAGTCTATAATATATATATATGGTTATACTCAACACGGGTTAATTTACTACTGTTGCAATTCAGTTATTATAAGGTATTGTTGCAAAAAGTTTAATACTAATTTTTAGATTGCAATTTCAAAATAGCGATTGGTTGTAAAGTATTGATTATCGTTTCATGGAAGTCAGCAGTCAGCTCACGAATTTGTTCAGACATCAAGAGCCCTGAAATTCCGAAGCAGAAAGAAGGGATTTACTTTTAACCGATTTTCTCTCTAAGCTCAGTGTATCAATACACCTAAACGTAAGTTAATTGGAAACTGAATGTGTATCTCTGATTTCAAAGCCAATGAAAATTCACTCTAACGAGCAGCTCTATAAAGCTATGTGCTTTCAGTATGTACACACGTAATCTCTTAATCGCATAACTAAATAATTACCACAAAGTAGCAACATTAAAAAAAACAGATGATCGAAGTAATAGAGACCAATAAAATGATTCCTTCCTATGGGTTCTTTTGACCTAAGTATTTCATAAACCTCAAGTAAAACTTCATTGGAAGTTTGTATTAAATTTACTTCCTTATTAAAAATTTATTTAAATTAAGGTGGTCTGCAGAATTATTTTTCAAAGCTTGAATAAATGAATTTATTGTTCCTGCAACTGTCTCGCATTCGATGACAGCTAAAAACAATAAGCATAAAGTAGAAAATAACAAATGTGAATAAAAATTACGAATAATTTCCTGCAAAATAAAATTTGCTTAATTATTTTGAAATTTTACTACACTTTTATTTCAGTATTATTTATCGAAGTCTCGTGAACCTTATGGCGATTAGCGACTATTATATTTTTACACTAAATATTCATATAGATAACGTTTAATATTAAACATGTTTATAATTTCTTACGGAGCTTTAGATTGATAATGAATTTTATCGCTTAGTAAACTGTGTTTACAATATTGAAAATGACATCTAGGTTATTGGTTATTTGATTTGTATTTCTGTGGACTTGTGCTGAATTACATTCAAATATTTACCTTTTGGTTATAGGACTATTACAAGAATTCGCTAAGCGTCAACTTATTTTTGTTCATGTGTTGGTTTTGAGAGACCTATTTGTTTGTTTTGATAATTTTAAAACCTGAAAGTGCACCTTGTGGAGAATGTGAGACCAGTTTTTTGAGTTTAGTTATCATTGGTTACGGAGTCGAAAACAGTTGCCAGTTGAGTGCAGAAACAATATAATATAAATATTTAAAAGTACGTATTGCCTGCGGGGCTCACCTGATTATGTCGGGAATGCCTCGTACTCTGTTTTTTTAAAATATTTTTCACATGTCGAGACACCTTCACCTATTTTCGGAGGTATATGTACTAGGGTCGAAGACCTTGGGCATAAAACAAGAGTTGCCCGCTGATCCCGTTGGATCAGTTGGCTAACTGCCTCCTAAAACTGGTGGAGACACGGAGAAGGGAATTCTGCGACCACACAGCAAACACATTTCCCGTCATTCTGAAGGGCGTAATGATAGTACCCAATGTCCGACCTACCTAGATGCAGGTTTTCTAGGGTTTTTCTTGCATCTCTACCTTGCTCTACCTTCCGTATGCCCCCTTTTCAATTCCATTCCTTTGCTATTAAAGGGAAGTTGCCTGTTTCAGGATCACCCTCATGTAGCCTGTTAACCCAAAAAATATATATATTACTTTCTTTTTTCCACTCCACTGTCAACTTTATCATTCATGAAAATTTGTTACCTGTCGCACCAGATATTTTTAGTGAGAGATAAATCAAGAATTTACCGTTTACCGCGATTGAATATTTGTACTGTTTTTCTTTGCATGAGATAGCTAATACGACTTCAATTCCTGTTCATGTATGAAACTAATGCAGAGCCCATTGTTGGCATACTTTATAAATTTAATAATACCTTGACCACGTTTTAGTATTTCGCAAGTACTCTAATAGTCTTGCCAACGTCAGCTATCAAAACTCACTAGAAAGTGTTCAGTGTTTCCAACATCACCTTGCAAGTAAATTGAAATCTATAAATATTGGAATTCTTACAAATTTGCCATGGCCACATGTCGCCAAGCCCTTGCATGTCTCGATGACGCACCTAGGCAGAACTCACCCGCATCTCAAAGTTTGCTGCTGAGTTCAATCGAGATACCAACAGCTTCGAGCTCCGCAGTCGTCGCTAGCGTCTTAGCGAGGAATAGAACATTATTACCGTGATCAAGATGAGTGGGAGGGTCTGATGTTAGGAGACGAACTTAAGCAATGCCAAGAAGATAGACTTGGATATGAGCAGATCTTTTACAAACTGCAAGAGGACTTCCTCATGCTCCAACAAACCAGCAGCTGCTCAAATACACCTTTCAACCATCATCCTGCCAACCTTCGATAGCGATTTTAGCAAATGGGTGAACTTCCTCAATTCGTTTAAGCATCTTAAAATTCAAATTGAAGAATTGGCTCATTTTCAGAAGCCACATCATTTACCGCCTTCGCCTTCAAGGGAACCACGGAGTTTAGTACAAAATTTCATTATTTGTGATGTCAATTCCAAACAGCCTGGATCCTCATAAATGGCACATATGAGAATCCATGCCTAATTCCAGTGTGCCAAAATAATAGATTACTTACCTATTGATTATAGCGCATCTAGAAATCTATTGTATGAAATGGCGCCAGATGTCGGTGTGCCTCTAGACGAATTGTTAATCATGTATCTTGTTTTGGACAATGTTGATACTTTTCTGCCTCTCACTGTTATTAAGTTATATCATTTCAAAGTTGTCAGTTCTTCTGAAACACTCCAGTTCCTGTCTAATCTCCACCATGGTTTTTGTATCTTCCGCTTTTTATGCGTCATAGTACCAAAGTGTATTTATAATTATCTTTGTTCCCTCTATTCAAACGTTTACTCTTTTGTGGTGTTCATTGTTTACACCATCAAAAATATATTGTTGATACAATCAAACGAACAATAATGATAGTAATAATGTAATTAATTTGAATAGAAATATAACTCAAATTAAGTTATAGTGGAAAACATATAAATTTACGATATCAATTTAATCATTAGTTCAGTCAGTAAAAGCAAAAATAATAATCTACGCAGCTTCTTAAATGGCTGCTCCCGGGAACGCGGGTGACGAACGATATAGTTGAAAATTAAAATCGCGAATCAGACGAAAATGGTTTGTGTGGAAAAGCCGGGTAAAATGCCTTTACCAGATGTTAACGCCTGATGACGTCGTTCGTCGTTTTTGTTCGTATGCCGGTTGTTCCTTTCCTGGGTCACGTCTTCTTCATATTAAGATTCTCTAGTGCCTCTCCTTCATATCAAATGTTGTCTTTTTATTTTCTGTACTCCCACCAAATGAATCTCCTTTCTTAAATGTGCAGAAACTAAATTTTATACATGTCGCCTTGTTCTGCCACTGCTTCGTCTCTCCCTAGCGTCTCTCTCCGGCAGCCTCTCTGCAACAACTCCAATCTACAATCTACTCCAGGCCATCAACAATGTTGCAGACGGTGACGTTTTCCCGCCTACTCGGCCCCACCAAGCCATTCTCGTCTTCCGTCCTGTATACGTAAATAACAAAAACTAAATTATTTTTGCTTTACCCGACTGTAAGCGTCATGAATCACCACACTTTGGAAGCGCGCTGTTGGACTACTCATTATTCAGTAACATTTAAAAGTAATTGATTTGATACATTTTTGCAACTTTTTTTTACATCAGAGTTAATTTTTGTATTACATGTTGATATAATGTTTCCCATGTTATGGTATATATATTGTAGTGAACATGTGTCTCTACTGGAGTAATTTATCGACACTAGTATTGTTCGAGATTATCCAAATCCTGGATTAGTGAAGGAGGCTGATTGGGCGAAATGGAGACATTGAGACAACCTCATGAACGTAGGAACGGAGAAAATTAGTAAAGAGTCACAGGAGGTAATTACCAAGTCGGCTTAATGCAGGTTTCAGCTTCTTCCTGGTTCGTCCTCCCTCCAAATCAAATCTGCCAACTACCTTCCCGTTTCAGGAAGAATTTCAAATTCTTCCTTTGCCGCAATTCCAACCAGTCATGAGTGAGAAGTTTAGCTCCACGCGGAATTGCCCACCAAATATGTACCAGCTCTCCCGTCTCACTCCTCCCGAAAAATCTCAGGAAATATGCTCCAAAAAATCTGCCTACATCACTTTCTACAATCAATCAGTCGAACAATCTCCAATCTGTAAAATCTCCACCATAAATCTCCTAAAATGTCTCCTCCTGCCTTTTTTAAAACTTCCTCCCCACTTCTTTACTTTCTATCACCAAGATGGAAGGGATGGATATCCACCAATAACATTTCGGTTGGTAATTGGGAAAATACACCACCAAACGCCGCCAAATTCCCACAAAGATTGGGAAATTCCTAAACCGCGACGCGTTGTCTGAGCTTTATTGTCCCTTGAGCTTAACGGCTGTCTCCTTTCTTTTGACTCCATGCTACCAAAACCCAAGCAAACGTGTTTGTGCGTTACAATTATATATTATAGCGGCAACTTCGATCCTCTGTCCTATTTCCGTCGATGACTGCTCAGCTCACCAATATTTCGTCTATTAAGCTTAGACAATTTATAGGGCGCCAGGTATTTTATCCACAGAAAAACACAAACAGATTAAAAAAATAAACACAGTATTCATTAACATAAGAATAGCTCATCTCAAACAGGGCGTGATCATTACACCTAACTCGGTAAAGCACTCTTCGGCCCATTCGCCGGACACTCCTAAAACCAATACTCGTCGTCGAAAATAAACACAGTTCAACTAACACGGCTAACATCACTTACATTCTGTGACTTTTGCATCGAGAACCCTCACGAACAAAAGGTATGTGACAAATTTTACGCGCACTATTGGTGTCTCGCTTGCGCTAGCCCGCCACTTCCGACTTCCGACACTACAAAGAACACACAACAATTAAGTCTGGCCGTTTGGAAAGCCGACTTTGCCGCTTCCGGGGTCGAGGCTGTTGCATATATACAATATATGACTGAAAATCCCGTTTGGATTCTGTAGTATGAAACTGCCAACTGTTCAGATCCTGTTTTATCAGATTAACAGATACTCTTTTATATGCTGCCGGAACGAACCTGATTGTTTTTCTCAGCTTCCTTGGCTATCGTCGATTTCCAAAAACTTGAATGGCTGGCTCAGGCGATGATCTGCTTCCGTCTCACGAACGGTGTAATCCTCTAGCAGTTACATGCTCTTGATTGCAGGTCATTGGTTTTTCACTCCGATTATTGTAGAGGAAAGCGAATCTTCAGAATAGTGGAAGTTATTTAGATCTCGGGAGAAGATTTTACCTGCGTGTTTCATGACATAACTATTCAATCCAACGCCTCATGTTCTGTTCCTAAATTGTTTTTACAACTTCTGATCTAAACTCAATTGATATATTCATGTCTCTTTTCTTCCCTTCTCCAGATTTCCTCATCCTTCCTACTTCAGATAATTACTGCCTTCTTCCTCTCCAGACTTCCTCTTTCTTCCAACTTCCAACGAATACTGACTATTCCACATCCTCGCTAACTCCAAGTCAATCTCTTCTTTTATCCCTCCACAGGTAAAACACCACCTCACGTGACGTGTCTTCGCCAATCGTATTTAATTTTCAAAGATAGCGGGATCCGCAATTTAGAAGGGAAATTTTCATGTTCCATAGTACCCTGGTGGCTGACTATCATTAATCCTCTTGTAGGACGATTCTTCGTGATGACTCGGCGCTTCTATAATCCTGGAAATTCGGCATCGGCTCTGCATGTTTCTGTATAGTTTTGTTCAATTTTCTGAATATCAAGTCCTAAAAGACCAATAAAATTTGTGATGGTTCTTCTGCCCTACAAATTAAACTTATAAATACTGAGTTTGTGTGAAAATAAATATTAGCGTTATACGATATTGCGTGTCAGGCGTTATGTTAAGAACTATAAACAATTTTGTTATAAAAGTATCACTGTTTATCCTTTAAAGTGGACATATATCACTTTATATTTCCTGATTCATTAATTTGCTAATCTGATTTCGGTAATTTGTTTTATTAGTTTTACTTGTAGCGAACTGAGTAATGTTAAAAGATTACTCTCAATTAAGTATGCAGTTGCCGTTACTTTTCTGACTTCGTTGGTTCCAACTCTCGTTTTGTCATTACAAATTCTCGTAATGGAAGTGCCCACTACCATTTAAAATTTATTCTCATCCTCAACTTGCATATTTCTGGTGCCATTTTAATAAAGTCCTTTACAGTAACCGTCCATGACGTGTTCCGTTTAACCTTGATAGGAAGGTGTTCAATATTTCTTCATTATTAAACATATAATGGTAGATTCTTTTTGACTAACTGATCCTTTTTCTTTTCTGATTATCCTAATACTGCTGGACACAATATATTAAAGGATATAATATATTAAATGTGTTGTTGATGGCTAAAGGAATCGGAAAGTGGAGAAAGATGCGCAATGATAGTGTAAAATGAATTAAAAATACATCAAGTAAACAAAATTATTTATTATAGTGTTTTAATTAATATTTTTATTTTTCTAGTTTTGTTTTTAAGTATTAGTTTGTAGTTAAGATGTGTCTAGTAATAAGAACAGTACCCAATGCTTTTAAGTGAGTGGGATGCAATCAGCTGAGTAGGAAAGCTTGCTCTGCCTTGTTGTACACGAAACTAACTTGCGTGATATCTCTTACAAGCTTAAATCGAACCCACCTACGTCCTCCCACTCTGGGTCATTGCATGATTCAACGCAGGAAACGCTAGAAGGTCCACACGTAAAGCCGACCTTTTCTCTTCCGTAGGGGTACTAGTGACTCAACGTATGACTAACATTTCCACGAAACCGACATTCAAAATTTAAGTTAAGCTTACTTATAAATTTTCATGCTTTTAGTTAGTAGTATCAGTAAAACAGTTTCATTGCCACGAAATTTATAAAAGATTTCAATTTCGTGCATAATTTCGAAATGCATTCAATAAAAAAGCGTCATTCTGAGAGACAAAGAACTCAATGAAATCACCAACGAACATTAATAGAAAAATTAGTTGAAGCAATAAACCATTACTTGAGCATAAGAAATAAATTGCGAACTAAAAGATACACAAATAAATAATAAAACTGAAATCAGTATAATATCAATTTTCGTGTACTTATCTTGGACATATGTTATTGTATAGCATGTAAATAATCTGAAATTTATATTGTTTTATAGAAGTACTTAAATAAAATGAAATATAATGTTTGAACTACATGGTACAGTAGTTCATACTGACTATTATAAATCTGCATTTTTATACGATTTTTAATTCTATTCATCTTATGCCAGTAGATTGGAGTGATTTTACAAATATATGTTTCGTGTGTTCTGACGTTTTGTCACTCTGACAATGTTAGCTTTTCACAAAGACACATTCTGACCGCTTTCCGTTAAATTTTATGATGTTTTTATATAATAATTTTATCTGTACACATATGCCACATTTAGGTCTAAATGGCGAACTTTTGCAAACTAAATTTTATCTGGTTGGATACGTATTACGTTTGCATTACAGGAAAGTGGGTAAACCATTATTCCCCGACGCCATTGAAGTTAGCTTTGTCACCTGTCATTTGAAAGCCTAATAAATTAAGTCCTATGTTTCCATTTTTTAGATATCATAACAATCTGTTGTGAAGATTAGTGTGCGTAAACCAACAAGTAACAAAGGTATGAGACCATATAAATTTAATACAGCAGAAACTGAGTTAAAAGTTTGAAGAAAAGTTGGTAGCCCTAAGCCCTATACTGTCAATAGTAGTCTGGGTAACCCAATATGCTACAAAGGTTACCGACAGACTTGTGGAACTCACACAATGTATTTATTTCCCCGTGAAAGGGGGAACTCAGCTAGTTAAACTAAATAAATGTATAATAAATAAGAAGACGGCCAAAAAGTCAGCATATTAATTTATCACTTTTTAAGACTTCCTCGGGCGTAAAATTTAGCGATTCATCATATTTATTCCTCGACTCCCTCAGCCGAAATATTATTGAATGTAGATGTGAAGAATTACATGAATTACATGTGAAGAATTTTTTGTCGCGGACCAACTCCAGGGACGGTTACGGCCGAAATGCTCACTTATTGGCCTTTTTTTATTATTGTAACTTTTAGTCAGAATAGTATGTTGTAAATAAAAGTATATATCCTCACTGCATAGGGACATTTTATACATATTATGACTTCACACTTGCCTAGTTAAATAATTACAGGGACAAATTGATGTATAAAAATACCTTTTGTAGCAGGCGTTTGATGCTTAACTAATTTTCGGTTGTTGTCACTGCGATAAACTGAGAATGACTGACGAGTAAAAATGTTTCGTACTATTACCTGAATATTGCATTCAACAATGGCGTGTGCGCTGGAAGTTTGCACATTACTTGAATAAAGTTATTATTTACCATGATATATACCCTAAATATCCAGTTACTATCGACCACCAGCGCTACATACCAATAGTTGCTATAGTCAAGAGAATGCTCGACGAGCTAAATATAAAACATGCGTAAATAAAAAAAGAGCCATCAAACACCCACCATGGATATTCAGACTGATTTATCAGATAGCAAACAAAGGAATATGTTAGACGACTGCAACTCTGCGCTAATAAGATCTCATACCCTGAACGATATGTTGAAATATTCCTGCAACAAGATGACAAAGAAATGGCACCATATATGAAATCCAGTGATCTCCACAAAAACGCCAGAGACTTCTATAATCTAAGTAACAACACCGATATTGGAAGGAAGGAACAGGTTGCCATCACCAGAATAAGAACTGGACACTGCAGATTAAGCCACACTTATCTACTGAATAGATCCATCCCACCTTCAGTCTTGTGATCTGTGTAATTCCGCCTTAAATACAGACCATATCATCAATCAATGCCCCAAATACCACCAACACAGACAAAAATACCCACAGGGCAAAAGCTTACAAATCTATTTTGGACTCCCATGAATACTAAAAAGACATTATTAAATTTTGTAAGGACAGTAATATTTTTGATTTAGTTTAAATGTATTATATTCTGTTTTCTCTTTAGTTAAAATATAAAAATCAAATGTAAAGAAGATAAATAATTAGTTAGTGGTAACGAGCAGAAAAATGGATGTTACCAGTATTTTATTAAGTAAATTCATAATAGTAAATAATGTGTATATAATTGTATAATAATATGTAAATAGTTGTCAATGTGGTCGCTAATGGCCAGGCAGTCGATGCGACCGTTATAAATAAATTTAAAAAAAAGTTAAGCTAAAATATTTTTTTGAAACCCCAGTATTACCGTTGAAAGTTGCAGTAAGTTATGACACAGTTCATAGCGTAACAAGCTTAAGTACAGAAAATAAGTTCAATATTGGTCCGGAAAGAGTTACAACAATAACACAAGGTAATAAGAGTCGAAGTATGTTTAGATTGCGAGAACGTTATAAAATAGAATTTGACCTCTATTAGACATGATTTTGGCGTGCGATGAAACTTGAGTTCATTTTTTTTAGTCTGAGTCCAAAAGACAACGCATAAAATGGAAGAAAACCAGCTAATAAGTAATTCAGAACGTAAGCATCTTTGGAAAAAGTCATGTTGACCGTCTTTTGGGATCGTCGAGCTGTCGCTTTTTGTGATTATTTGGAAGATCAGCATGTACTAACTAGTGCCTTCTAGTCAGACAAGCTGATGAAAATAGTAAAACCAGCAATGAGAGGAAAAAGTCGCGGATCTCAAAGAAGAGACGTGATATAACTCCACGACAATGTTCGCAATCACCGCCAAGCTCACGCAACAAACTATTTAAAAAAAGGACTTTGAAAACCAACTAATCCTACCTACATTGTCTAACATTAGTTTTATTCATTCAAGGAGCCATTATCCGAAAAAAAATTAGCATCAAAGAGAACGTCAAAGAATTTGTGGGAACCTCGCTAAAATAAAATACCCTTCTTTGCAACGTTGTTTGGATAAGTATATTAATATTCCTGCAGTAAAAGTCTAATTTTGTGAGCATACATAGTTTTTATTACTGAGCAATTATTCACTTTAGTTATTGATAATCCCTCGTACCTTTAAATGCGAATTTCTCTACTCAGCATAGGCTCTGTTAATGAGTCTGATTTCAAAACGTAAAATTGATAATTAAAAATTTATATGGCTGCTAATAATTACATGAATTAGGAAACTTAATTTCATGTGTGAACCATGTTAATTATTAAATGTGAATAAAATCCTGATACATATTCAATGAATAATATTAAATGATATATGGAACCAATTTTTCAATATAAATGCGAAAACAAATATTTAGACTTTAATTGAATACGGAACAATTTATTTGGCTATAATTTTATCTGTTTTCACTTTGAATTGAAATGATTAAATGCCAACATATTTTACACTATATGTACTTTTTAACTCCAGTACATTTTTTAAGGTGATCCGCCTGTTACAGTAAAATAAAATGGTAACAGTCTATCTTGTAAATTCGTTCATGCAGGGTATTTTCATTTCAAGCATTTCCCCTCTTTGTTTTTTAACTCGTTTCCAGAAAATATCCCAACAGTCATGAAACAGTACATTGTCTCTTGCTAAATTCTACATTTGCCGCGAGTTGCTCGTTCAAACAAGTGCATGCGTTTTCTAGTCACGACCTGTTTGCAAATAGTAGACTCCGTATATGTGCTTTACGTCTGTTGTCAGCTCAAACTTGTTTTACAACGAACGTCGCATAAACTGCGGCTAGTATTGATTGTTTTGAATTATAAATACAAATGAAATAAATTTTAAGTATTATTTGGCACCCTAAAACGTCCAAACATTCTAGATTCCTTTGTTTTTGTTTCTTTAAGTCGTTGAAAACCCCATTAATCTTGGTTAGTCATGTACTAAGGTTTATGCTTTTTTTTAAAATATACGGGATTTATATTATTAATTTTAATACAGTTTTTTTTAAAAGCGTGTAAGTTTACAGAAGATCCCTTAACTTTTTCATAAAATAAGTAATATTTCTGTAATATCTAAACATTATTTAGTGTATACACATGTTGATAATGTTAAAATAACGTCACGAATCAAGTTAAATACCGGTAGTAATCAAACAAAAAGTTGCAGCTATTACCTGATAAGGTAGTTAAAGTTTTATCATCTCAAAGTTATTAAGATAGAAAATCATAAATCTCTGTTGGGTAGAAGGGTACCTAATTGCCTTTTTTTAATCAAAAATTTATGGATGCTTGTTATTCATTATCCTTAAAATGAGAACAAGGGGGGTCATGTGAATATTCGAATTGAGAAACTTGTACAAAACCTTGACATGAACTGAACTGTTTTATTTTGTAACCAATAATAGTCACATAAATGTGTTCAATTGGTGTTGAGTGGAGTACACATAAAATCGTATTCCTCAGGTACTTACGAGAACACGTGAAGATATCATTCGTGTCTCGCAGGTTTTGAAAAGTTTTTAAATTTCAGAAGACAACTACTTTCATGGTTTCAAATCGTGCTTGGATGTTCTCCAATTTAATTCAATAGAATTAGACGAATAACCAAAACAGTCTCATAAAATATATTTATATCATTTTAAAATATTATTCTAATCATCCGCGATATGCGATTTTAAATGTATCAAATAACATTATAAGTAAAGCAATTGATATTGATGATATGAATTATTTGAAAGACATTAAAATTAAAATAATGAACATATTATAAAATAGTTTTTTCCCTAGAAGTGTGATTAATCGACTATGGATAGTTAATCTAAATAAAAAATACGAAACCAATAATATTAAATGTATTAGAAATTGCGAGAATAACATTATACCAGCAGACAATAACAGTGATATTAGTAATGTAATAACAGTAATTCCGAACTTACAAACGGGTATAATGAAATATTTTCCACCTTTCTGCAAGGACAATAGCACAAATGCGAATAGTATTAGGAAAGAAACAACCGAGTATATAACCACAAAGCTTCTTAATAACACATATAAACCAAAATTTATTAGTTTAACATACATTAAAGATTTTCCATATAAATCATAGAGGTTTTCCAAAAGTATAAAATTAATGACTTCAGCCTCACCATAAAACCAGTAAATCACATCAATAAATTTTTGACGCAACTGAAAGACAGTATTGCCATTTCACAAAAAACTTAAGTAGTTTATAAGATTCCTTGTAAGGAATGTAATAAGTGTTACATAGGCTTCACAACAACTAACCTCACGACCAGAGTTTATCACCACCAAGCAACTTTGAAGCCTAAATATAAGACAAATACAGGCTTGTCGGTCCATAGAAAAACGGCAAACCAATATATTTAGATTTGATGACATTATCATTCTGCACAAGAATAATATAACTCAAAATTGGTGAAGCAATTTATATTAATCTTAATAGAAATAACGTAGTAAACAACAGAAATGAAGGCTCGGAAATAGAAACTCAAGGTGCAGAAATCATTAATTTACTTAAACTTAAATTATATATATATATAAGTATAATATCAATATGTGGTACATATCGATATCGAAGTTGGCAATGCTGTCTGACGGCAAACAACCCTGCAGTCAAGACAGTTAACATGACACAGTACGACTATCTGACTATGTGAATACAAATTGTTAATGACGAGGCACTGGGTTGCTGACAAATAAAATTAAGGTATACTATGCTAATTTATTAATATATATGTGCAAATATGAGAATATATGTTTGTTTGAATATTAGTCAGTTACTATTGTATGATGAATATGACAAAAGGTCTAAGGCTTCTTTAAATGTTGTAAATACAATAAAGACATTTTATGAGACTGTTTTGGTTATTCGTCTGATTCTACTTCATCATTCAGTCTATTTGATCGACATGTTCTAATTCAATATTGTTCCTCGCTCTTAAAGATCAATTCGAGACCTGTAACAATACCAGTCCTTCACATTTATTGTCCATAAATTTGCAAAGGTTTTTATACTTTCCAAACTTAATTCTGTAATGAATAATAACAATTACAAGTAATTATTATATTTAAAGGTTTTTAATGAAAAATGGTATATTTTAAGGCTTCTCATTTCTGAATTGTGGTCGCATCTTGAAAACGCTTTTAAAGCGAAATCCGTGGTGAGTGGAGGGCCGCTGGTCTCTAAGCAAAGACGCCATTTTGAAAGCTCTCGTATTATATTCCTTATCAGCTAACATCTATCTTGTGCAACGACCTTTCTGGATAGTCTTTTCCTAATAGACAGTTTAATAATGCATCAAGGGCTTTGGGCTATTTTTCTCTGCAAGCCTGGACTAAACTTTCTTGACAAACGTAAATAATCTTCGCCACCAGGTTGTGTGTGTACTTATATAACATTCATTTTGGAAATAATAGTTTAAAAAAATTGTCGACATAAATTTTTATTTGGGCCTCTAAAATTTACGGAATATTCGAATTGAGAATATTGTACAAAACCTTATCATGAACTTATATGTTTTATTTTGTAACCATTAACAGTCACATAAATAGTTTTAAGAGGAGTATACATACGTGTATATGTATATATGTGTGTGTGTGTGTGTTTTATGTGTCAAGAAACACAATTGTGTACTAATTGTTTCTTTTCACTTTAGCAGTCAATTTCAGAAAAAGGTACATAAAAATTAGTACATAAAATTATTTTTTATTATTATAGTAAATATATACATATATAATTTTTCTAATTCTTTAGAAATCCTCACATAAGCTCACACTTGAATTTGTTATTAGTTATTACCAGAAAACTTTAATTATATGCTTTATTTACAATTAACTTTACCTTCAATAATATATTTTATGAAAAATAATTTACTCATTATTATGTTAAGCATGAATGCTATTATGACAAGCGGTATAATATTGGGCAGAAGTATTCTGATTGTTCTAAATACATAAATATACTTAAGTTCAAAATATGTTTTTTAATAACTTTACTTGTAAAATATATGGATAATTGAGCTTATGGCAGTTTTTATGAATTACAATTATGAATTTACTGATAAACATGAATTTAAAACCAATTAGGGGATTTTGAAGCTAATTAACATAATATTGTTTTGAATTACGTAATATTGCATTCTGGGGGGTATAAATAGGTCATCATTATTACCAATTCAATTCACGAACAGAAGAAATGGTTTCAATTGAATTCAAAGGTTTTCGATCAGAATTGGAAAGGAAAATTTTCAACTGAACTATGGATAATTACTTTTTACGTATAACAAATTATGAGTTATAGATACCCTGGGCTGATTGAGGTTCGATCAGAAATTTTAATCCTGATCCTTTAATTATCAATGCGAAACAATTATTCTTTTTAGGATGTGTCCTCTACCGTAGGTCATTGAAATTTTTTTGTAAAACTGTATTTTCCTACAACTCGTTTGTAATATGACAATAAATAAATTTTTCATATTGATATATCAGAGAAATGCATACCAGTACCGATACAAAATCATTATTTTGTACATTATTTTATCATTAATAGTTCTATGTTAGTACACAAGGCAAATTCTTCATAGTAATGCATTATAGAATTGCAATACACTAAAACTACACGAGAAAATGTCTGAATATCTTTGAGGTATTATTTTGTTTGCGCGTGGACAGTGTTACACCCTCCTTTGAACAATGTAAATAGGCCTTCTTTGGACAATAGCAGAAACAATAGGTGTCAGTTTCTTAAACGAATAGTATCCGTCCCTAATTCAAGAAAGATTTGTTCCTGTCAAGTTGGAAGCAACGTGTAGCTGATTGGAAACAGCTACTGGGCGTAACTAATGCAAAACATACGTGGAAACATTCGTTCACATTCGCAGCTAAAATTTTTCCTATCGGCTGCAATTGTGTAAATACCAGCCAATGAAATTGCAGCCGATTGGCTATAGAAAAGGAAGTGCGAAATTCAGGGCATACTACGCGAAATAGAAAGAAGATTGGTGGAGAGAGAATCGTTAAATTTCGTGCCGCTTTCGAGACCTCAGGCGATTTAGAAATTTGAATAGAAGTTTCTAATTTTCAGAATCTTCCAAATCGTCAACACGGAGCAGACTGCCACCAGAGAAAACAGATACAGTCTTCTACGCTATCGTCAATATCAAATTTCTAACTTTCACATTACCAGACATATTTTCCACGGAAATTTTGCTTCTTTTCATTCACCCCACAGATGATCTTATTTTAACGAGTCTCATTTGGTAAATTATTAATGTCCTACCGTTTCCGTGTAAATTAATTTTGTTTTCTTATGGGTTATTTCTTGTTAAAATAAATGACTTCTTTAATTTTAAATTCATTTCTGCCATTTGTTTTTCCTTCAATAATTTAAGTGTCCCAATAGTAAAATATAATAACTTAAATAATAAGTGAACCCCATCTCTTCTATATTCTTTACATGATTATTTCAAAATTTCAAATTATTTACTCATTTAAATTTATATGCAGTTATATACCTTACAAAAAAATCTTAATATTCAAGACAATGCATTGTAATACATTATTGATTGTGTCGACAACTTTCCTCGTTAACTAAATGAAAACGCTTCCGAAACAAAGTTTTAAACATTAATTTTAAAGGAGTTTAGTGGAATGGCCCATTACGATACTATAGTTATTTTGCATTACTTTAAATAGGTTTTTATATCACTTGATGTTAATTCATACTTCAAAATACAGTAATATTAAATAAATACTTTCCAAAATACCGTATTCCTTTATGCAAAGCAAATGATCTTAATACCAGATAAGACCCTAAAAAAAGATCTCATAACTGTCAATGATTTTATTGTAACAGAACAATTGAGAATGTTTATGATATGAGCATATAACAATTAAATATTTATAACTCGTTAATAACGTGCTGTATAGTTTTCCATATTATCTGGGAGAGTTTTTCATATTCTGTGGCAATAAGTATTTAACCATTCTGACAAAATGTTTTGCATCGAATGCCATCTTTCCGACAGTTTGTAATTATAATCAATATGGAAAGCAGTTTTAAGCTGAAGAACGGAAATACGATAAATGGAGGCTGGGTTTGTGTTGGGGCACGATTCAAAGAGGCTGACCGCTCCTCCTCGGCACTCGCTAACGAAGCGACAGCGATACGCTCTCCCGGGGACTAATGTCGTTAATTACCGGATCTCGGACTCTTACATTTAATTAACTTAAGATATTATCCACTGACAACGGCCTTAATTGGGCGAGAAACGATTCTCTTAAGCAAGACGCTTTTGCCTTAAAATAGAGACAAAATATTTGAGCAATTTCCAAACGAAGCGCGACTGATCAGTTACAATTTACAGTTTCAGAAATATAAATATTTAAATTATATTCTCATTTCTGTTTATTAACAACTGTAACCTCACATATGAGGAGTTGTCCCCTTCAGATTTTCATCTTTATAATTTTCATGTTCCATCCGTAGTTTAGTGATACTATTCTGAAACACAACAGAAACATAATCACTTTAAAATAATTAAAACTGTTCTTCTTCTTGAATACCTATAATTGTTTGAAAAGTTAAATATAAAATTTATCAATAAAACATTCTTATACAAGTTTATGTATATACAAAGTATAGCTACGAAAGTAAATGTATTACTTATAAGATCGTTTTTATCTTTATTTATAAAGGCAACATCGAATACCTGGTCATTATCGACCACTCTGCTAATTAGTTACATATTATTATATCATATAGTTACTGCCCAGTTTCTGTTCATTAACGTACATGTAAAAACTTTAATTTTGGTCTTTAGGTACCTTACCCTTAAATTCTAGCATGTATCTTACTTTCGTTACCAATTATAATAATATATTTTTGGTATTGATCGTAATCTAGGATGTATTTGAAGTACTTTCGTCTGTATTGATGGCAGTTGGAACATTGATTAATAACATCGACTATATTTATAGACGTTATTGCACAGGTCGCATAATGTGGGTTGAATATATCAGGTAGATTATGGCTTAATCGGTAGTGATGAGTACTCATCCTTTTTTTTTAGTTCGTTTTAAATCACATCAACAGATAAAGTCTCCTTTAACATTTAGGAGATCTTATCTTAATTACAAGAGTTACTCTTTTTGGGAACACTAAGGCGCACACAAACTCCCAAGCCCTTGCCAGGAATCGAACCCGTGACCTCTGTGGTACGAGGCAGTGACGCCTTCCACTAGACCACGGAGGTTGGCTTCTCATTTTGTAATAGTTGCCTGTTCGTTTCTTCCAAAAGCTGAGTTATTCCTGAGACTGTGGAGATCGCTGAAGTTGAGGGTTTCTGTTGCACTAACTTTTTTTATCAGTTTGCTGGTGTCTCATCATATTATTCACGGTATGGGATATTGCAAGCACTGAGTAAGTCTCCTCTCTCCAATAGGGTTTTTAATAATTCTTTAGTGTCAATACCAACGTTTTACCTGAAGTAGTTATGTCATGGTGCGTTTCATGTATGGCGTTGACCACTTCCATGTCATAAGACTTTATTGTAGACAAATAATAGAATTAGATTTTAAAACTGTTATTGTGCTGCATAATAAAAAAATTATAACTTGACACAAATTAAATCTAGAACACATTAAACAATGTCAGCAGGATTTGCGTAGTGGTTTAAAAAAGTACACAGGCTTACACGGAATCACATTTATTAAGTACCGATAACATTTACATACGCACGACAGAGACTGGCTTACGTCGCTCGCCCGGCGGTGTTGCCAACATGACACTAGACTCGTACAAACAACATTATGTCTACCAAACACAAATTACACATACGTCAATGAGAAATGTTGTGCGGTATTTATTTTATCATTACTTTATGGTCTGTACTTTGGTTATTTCTATTTGAAATATGCACACTGTAACCCGGACGTTTATATTTAAAGTTATTAACATTGTTATATTTTGTTATTTATAATTTAATCAAACCCTACATTTGGAAGCCATTTATAATATTTAATTAATTATAATTTTTAATATTACGAAAATTATATCTCAAAGGAAAAAAAATAATAAATTTTACATTTAATCAAAAAATGGTGGATGAATAATGAGATTTGTGAAAGAAACTAATGAACTAGTAAAACTGTAGATTTTATACGGAATCTAGTTGACTTTTATAATCAGGGTTACCTGTAGGGCGAACTAAAATGAAACTGTCTTTAACAATTAGGACTGGTAATGTGAAAAGGTTTGAAATGATAATTCAGGGATACCGAAAGGCTGCAGCTGTTTGATGGCATCTGTCGGCCATGGTGATGCCTATGGGCGTGTTGCTTAGTGAGATCAACAGATAAGCAAAATCGGATTACCCACGAGGCAGAGGCAGAGGCAGAGGCAGAGGACTAGGCGCGGCATGGAACTATCTCTCAGCACCTGCTAATGTACTACGGCTGGAACTCATTACAGAACCTGCACTCCTTGACCACAGTGTTTTGGTCCCGACTTGGGTCTCAATTTCTATCTCTCCTCGATCGTGACTGAGAACTCAATAGCTCGACTCTGCTCTAGCTCGCGGCCCGCAATTTACTGTCGTCGTCAGAATAGTTCAGCCATGAGTTTGAAGCATCCCTATGTCCATTCGGAATGACCTACGTTATTGACGCGGAATTTAATGTATCTGAAAGGAAAGGGGCCAGACCAGCGTGAAGGAGTGCCACCCTACTTTACACTCCCGCTCCAAGAAACATTTTCTTTCTCCCTACACGTTTTAAAAAATGTTGGAGAGTTGCTTCACCAATGAAGCTTATATTCTATATTTATGACTTTCAACCACTACAAGAAAAGCTTTGTCCCACTCTTCTACGAAGCGCTGTCCAAGAGTTAGTCGAGGTCCCCTAATTAATAAATATCAAAAATATTAAGAAACGCAGACAATTCAAACTTTGTGGATATGTTTGGAAGGATTTTCAATGTCTTCTGTTACATTTTAAAACCATTTGAAGCAATAGTTTGAAATCTATGAGTTTTCAAAGTCGAGTTATATGAAAAAAGACAAGAAAACACTGACGTTTTCAGTTTTTTCGCCAAAACGCATGTATAATTTTTTTATATTTCCTATGTATATTATAAAACGGCATTAAATTCTACGATAATAGAGACCTTTCTCAATAAAGTAGGTCATTTTAAATGGGCACAGGCCTACTATTTTGACGACTTATTTCCCTCTCACCGCCTATAGCCTAGATGTCTCATTCAAAAATTTCCTTCCCTCTCACCTCCTCTAGCCTAGAATTTTTCTCCTCTTTTTCCCAATACCCAATCACGATATATTTTTAATTAATTCCACTGACTGGATATTTTAGAATAACAACCAATGGGAAAATTTCCAGCAAACGGATACTAGCAACACTTCGTTTGCAAATTTTTTAGTTAGTTGCAGCAGCTGATGTTTGAAATTAGTTGTGCCCGTTTCAAGCTCACAGGTAAACCAGTCTTTAGCAATTGGTAGAGACACCGTTGGGCCGCCTCTGTGGTTTAGTGGCTAACGTCACATACATTACAGAGGGCCCAGGCTCGATTCCTGGCGAGATTAAGACTACTGGAGAATTGATACGCTGACCACGTGCCACTCCAAATTCGGAATGTGTCACGAAAGATGACAGTCAGCAGTCGCCCCGATAGACCCAGGCCCTCCATGGGCTGCAGAGCCAAAGAAGAAGGAGAAGAGGAAACGTTGTGTAAGTATGTATTCGTAGTTGTCTAATAAGATGAAGGCTATTTTATATCATTCGTAGTATTGCTTATATAAAAAGAAATTGAGTCGGTAAGGATTCTTTCATATATTCTATCAGCTCTCGAATTAAATTCAACTTGAATTGATTTCAGCCTCATAACACAGACTACATCATCATCAGTGAAATCTATTTACTACTTACTGATATCCAACGCTACTGCACGTACCCTGAGGGCAGGGAATATTGAAATAATGATATAAGCTTGTATCCATTTTCGGGGCATGTTAAAGTGCATTTTGCCAGCGCTACTTACGTTTTAAATAAAGCTAATAAATTTCATTATTTAACGAAATTTCGCTGTTACATTTTATTTAATATCCCGAGGGAGTATCGTCATTAATTAGTGTTCTCAGTAACATCCGCCCGAAAGTACTTTTACGTACATCAGAAACATTTATCCAGGGTTGAGCGTGTAATTCCCTGCGGTTCAATGAAAACGAAGTTACAGCCATGTACACCAAAAGCTTCGGTTTGTAATGCTCAGCCCTGCCACCAATTATCGGTTGTAATACGGTACAATAATGCCCACTCATAATTCAACGTTCCCAATAAACGCTTTAATATCGCAGTTAATTAATTATAAAATTCAATTGAAAAATATTAAGCTTCATTCTACACATGGTAATTTATAGCATCACTCATTGCAAATCCGATATATTGTAACGATCCATTGTTACGCACCCCGCACGAAATTCATATCGCATCGCAGGGATGTATTAATTTTAACAGGTAATGTTTTTCTGTTCTTTTACCGAGGAATACATTTTTTTTCTTAACTAGGTAAAAGAAATTTGTGAAGAAAAATCTGTGAGTTGTTAAATTTGTCAAAGAATGTAGTAAAACTTTATTTACATATATTGGTAAATACTGAAACTTTGTTATTGTTCAGTGAGCCATATACATCTATTTAGAGACCCAATGTTTTGCCTATTCGTATCATGGAAAAATCTCAATTGTGGTGCATTGAAATTATTGTGTTCCTGGATGTATCAATCAATACTTGTTAATTATGTTGAAAGAACTCTGAAGTAGAGTAGTTTACAAAAGGAAATAAACATGAGGCAGCATTTGATCGAAGTGCATAAAAAATTAAAGAACTGGTTTTCGAAGATTAGTTCAAATCGCATTACACTTCCAAGTACAGAAAATGTAAGGATGACGTATCCTATTTCGTCTGCCGAGAACTAAGCGAAAAGTCAATAAATATAAAAGGTGGCATAATAGAAGTATTAATAAATTATTGAAGCTAACTTGTAAATAATTTGCTTCATTATGTCAACGAGTGGCATAAAAGATTAAGAGGTTAGAGATTTGAAAAGTTACAGAGAATTAGATTCAAATATGAATTGTATTTGAGTTGCAGAGATTATTTAATTTTATTGGGTATTGATTTTATCGTCTATAAATTGCAAATATTTAGTATATTCTAATGTGATTTTACCATAATTGTTCAGTACGTATTTATAGTTATGCGACTTTTGGGAGGCTACGTTTTACAAATTTTTACACTACAATGTACTAGATAAAATGTTTTGTTCGTTATTACTAAATTTATTCAAACGTTTCAATTTAATAGGAAACTGAAAATTGTTTTATATATCTCAAATCATGTTTTCTCGAATAAACAATGACGCAGCATTGATTATATTATTAATTTATGTAAAAATTAAAACTTTTTATGTGCAGAATGATTTTGTAAATAGGCATAGAAATAAAGTAAAATTATAAATAATAATTAAATAGTTAAATGTTTGAATTTTTTAAAAAGCAATAATTAGCTAAATCTGGTTAAAACTCTCTTGAAAACTAAGAATGTTCTGCCTTATCATTAGACAATAAGTTATAAAATAAACTAGAAGACTACTAGAGCCATAGAATATGTATATTTGAATGTTTGTGAATATTTACAGCAACATTTTCACACATAGATAAGACAGTACGTAGGGTTTAGCTATTTTTGCCGAAATATAATGTTTTATGAATTTAGTTTTAACTCAATAAAATAATATTATGTTTGTCGTTCATGTTAACTGGAACCTGTTTATTTGTTGATTGCATATTGATCAATCTACCCAACCACATAAGACTATGCAGTTAATTAAATTCAGCCCTAAAAGCTATGAAACTGAATAAAAAGCATAAGAATGGAAAATTTTCGATCGTACAGGGAATGAACCCAAGACTAGTTGTTTAACTATTCAATGAGTTATGAGACAAACTGTAGGAATAACTTGTTCATGTTTTAAGTAACGCACTTAATTCTGAAGACGTTTGGGAGGAAAGTAAAAAATTGGTTGTATGTAATACTTTCAAAATATTACTGTATATTTGAATTTGAAAATTTCTGAATATGGTTGCATTAAAACTGAACTCGACAGACGACCATATAATAGTAGGTCTATTTCATGATAGACTGTTAGGAATCGTGATAATCCTTGTTTCCACTACAAACGTCTTATCTAAATTATATCTAATAGCGTCTTAGAAATTAGAATACTCGTAAAACGAGTATATTTTTATTTTAAATTTCATTACAAAAATAAAACGTTTTAAAATCTATTAGAAAACATGGCAAGCTATATATCAACTCCCACGAATTTATATAAGAAGAATCATTCAAGCAAGATTTATTAGGGGAACTGATGCAAGAAAAATATCATTTCCAAACAGTACAATTCAGGATTGGAACAAACTTAAAAAGTGCTTGCCCGCTAATCATGAAGCAATTCAAAAGAATTTTAATGACACGTGATGGTATAGACTTAAATATTTAAAACTAATTCTGATATATAAGTTATTGTAGTTAAGTCACTTGAAGTGCAGGGCACAGTGAATAAGTGTAGAGAACATTAGGACGCTCTTAATAGCTATTAGTATTATGTTGGTTGGTTTGGTACTAATTCCTAAGACTGGTCTCATGCAACCCTCCATGCTTACCTATACTGCGTAAACATTTTTATTTCTACATAGATAACACACCCCACTTCCTCACTTTTCTCCTTAGCGTATTACATCCATGGCCTCCCTCTTCTGTTCTTACCCCACACACTTCCCTCTAATGATAATTTTACAAGACCCTCCCGTCTCAAAAACGTAGAATATTAATCTATCCCTTCTTCTAGTCAAAGTCCTCCAAATTAGAATCAATATATTGAAATGTATATGAGGGGAATATACAATTTTTAATATTTAAAATTAAAAAGTAATTTATAAATGTGAAAAATGCCTTTAATAAACATTTATTAATTTAAAATATTCAATGATTGAATAAATTTTAATTCCCAATGCTGGTCTTTTTAATGATTAATACTAAATACTTTTTACATTATTTATAAACATTAGATATCTTAAGAACTGGAGACATGAGTAATATAAGGATCGTCTTTCTCACGGTACAGAATACATACACAAATCCTACGCGGAATTGGCAGTACCGGGAAATCGGAAAATCGTTACAAACAATGTAATTACCCTTTTTCCTTGACTTAGCCTGTAAATTGCCACTGGAATCAAAGATGACGTTCGGTCCCGCCGCTCGACCCAACCGATTTTCCTCGTTGCTAATTATAGCTCCTTGCTTATTTAGTTTTCTTCTTGTTAGGTCACGGAATAGAGCCAGTCTTCCGCCCTTTATTCAAATTTCCATAATGAGTACAGTCTCCAATATTTTACTACTTTAACAACCACGGATTAATGCTTAATATATCTAACTGCAAAATTTTAGCGTACTAATGCTCAATCACCATTATCAAAATCCTGAATCCTTAGTCACTTACTGCTCAATCTCAATGTTCACCATTACATCCCCAAAACCATTTTTTCTTGGTATTTTAATATCTTCACCTCAATTCATTATTTCTTTTCCTTAGGTGGCGGGGCCCGATTCTATATATTAAAAGTTATTATCTGTTGTCTCTGGGAGGATCATTTTACCACACTCCATCAATGTTCTTTGAAAACACCATGTTCTCTCACAACCCGACGCTGCAGAATCTCAAAGACTTTAGAAAAATCCAGGCCACGCCAGCTGGTCTAGGTTTTATTAACTTGTAACTTTCTTCAACTTCTCTCACGCTACATGCCTTTGATTTTGTTCCTCCAAATTTCGCATGTAGGTGTTTTTTCCATTACTATATATATATAGTTTTCAAGAGGTTTCATGTATCTTGTACATTTAAATTTTTCAAATTTAAAAATTGACATCGGTCTTTTCCCAGTGCGAATAGAGTAAATATATCTATGTAAACATAGAAAAACAGAGCGGCTATAAAGAGACCACGGAGTTCATGAAAATGTAAGACGCGTTAATATAATTATGCATATAGTAACTAGGAATGTTAATGGATGTCAAAGACTAGTCGAATAAAACGATTTGCTCCTTGTGAATTAATAGCAAGAAAGCCCAGCAAAGTACTTGATATAATCTGGAAAATGGCATATACCACTGGGCTTATGTATACGGTATTCCGGTAGTATGTTTCACAATAGATATTTCTACTTTAAATGGAACAATTTATGTTCATGTAATAAAAGTGTAATGCAAGTTCCGCGATGTGTGCGAGTACTTACTGTTTGAAACTGCTCCTTGCAGCGGTGTCTCACAAAGTGAGCGTAGTGCAGCGAGAGTACTTTATCATTATTATCGGTGAAGTTATTAAACGACAGAAAAAGTTGACTATCAAAGTGCTGTTTTAATAAGGCACGCAGCGATGCCGAATCCAGCCAGCGGATGAGGCAAGAGAAATAAATTTAAATCGTTTTAATCGGTGGCTTAATTAAACGGATCGGGTCGTGCGGTCGCTGTAATTGCTGCGACGCTGCAACTAGACGGCCAGCAATTAGGAAGGGGAAGTTCTTATTAAATCTGCAGCAGTTGCTGATGCACGGCCAGCTCCGGGGTTAATTACGCACTATCTCAGCCTAGCTGAAGAAACGTGCCCCGTATGCGTCGCCGACATGTTGGCAACGACGTTATCGGATGGCCACCTACTTTCTCTTTTCCAAGTCTTAAAACGAAAACGTATTTAGAGATAAACCATTCTCGATTCGGTTGAAAAAATATTGCATCTGTATAACAGACGAAAAAAAATAAATTCCATAAATTTTTACAAAGATTTTAAAATTTTCTACTTCTACATTTTAATTAAGATTTTTTTGTTTATCCTCGACATGTTTTGATCCGTTTTTCTAAATTGTTCCAGTGTCAATTACGAGAAACAACTAATTATTAAGATTATATTCAATAAAATCGTATTCTCCAACAATTACAAAACGAATTGTGTTACAGAGAAAGAACCATTTCAATTACAGGAATACGAAAAGCTATGAGACTTTCTATTTAAAATAGCTCACATGTAAGAAAATCGAGTTAACCGTTAATTTAAGGAGGTTTATGAGTAAACTAAATAAAAAAAGTAGTTACAGCTAATTTATTAACATTTAATCTAGTAGCGTACATTTGATGTGGTATTACACTAATTGAATAAAATCTCTCGCGGGTTCGTTGGCTGATTGGACATAATCTGAAAAATAGCAATTTAATAGATCGTGGTTTACTGTTCCGCCAACTAAGCTTAGTTAGTGTGGTAGCTCTAGATTTGATTTGACCCTCGTCATCGGTGCGAATTTTTCGTAATCTGCGGCTCTGCTGAATGACTTGTTTTGTCCAGCATCCAACTTAGGACTGAATCTACTTTACCTTTATAAGGGGTAGACCCATAATAGTCCTTATACTTTCTGGAACTGGGTCCTAAGTTATAATTACGGGTCCTTAGCAACTATACTCATTGAAAGGTTGGGCCAAGCCTCTTTCATGCCATCTCGAATATACCTTGCCGCATTCATCTATGAATGCTGAATTTGGAAAAGCGTCGCACTGGCAGGTGAGGAAAATATACCCTATGGAACAATTCGCAAAATTGGACATTTTAACGGAACACTTGGCCTATTTTTAGGTTCCGTAATTCATACTTCAAAAAAATTTAAAAATCATTTTAATTTATATTTAGTAATTATTTTTAAATATAGAACTGTAATACAATGCAAACATAGAAACACAAATGAATGAAACACTTAATGACTTTAATGTTTTGGGTCTTTGAATTGCATATCTTGTTTTATATTATTATTATTTGTAAGTTGAATTCTAATGCCTGGTGTGGAGTCGAGCCTATTTATGCACTTCGACTTAATTACAGCATAAATAGGTTGTAGAAAGCGGATGTAAAACAATAATAGCTTATATTGAAATATTAGGATACTGTTCTGACAAAATCGCCCAGAAATCGCTTAATGGCTTATCTATGTATTTTTGTTTCAAATCAGAATCATTGAATAAATCAATTAGATATTCATAGTCATTTACACTTGAGTGGTTAAGCTGTCACGGAAAATGGAATTTGAAGCCAGAAATCGTCCTTACTAGTTTTCTGAAAAGAGTTAATTCCAAGTTATATAGGTTTTCTTCTTCAACTGCTTTAAAATTTAATTAATTCAAACATCCATGTAAGGAAAACAATTCAAATCAACTGAAATCGAAAATTATATATATTAAAAAAAGGATGTAATAATATCTGTTGTATTAAAAATTGTAATACGTTTTTCTTATACTGGTAATTTAATTTTATTGCACTTTGTAAAATTATCTGCTAGACATGCAAGATTTGCTAAAACTTCAACAAAATGTCTTAACAACAGCAAAATTTAACAGCTTATATAAGAACATATTTTTAAATGATTATGACAATATGTAGAAAGCTTTCGAAATACCTAAATTGTAACAATATATGTTAACTGTAATATTAAAAATCATCTTTTGCGGACCACTAAACTTATCCTGATTCCCGTTCGATACATACGGAGTTTTCGTCTTACTAACTGATAAAGTAGTATTATAACATGATATTATAATTCATGGTATCGATAGAATCACTCCAAATTTTTGCAGAGCACCTATTCAGGTCCCGCGAAACATATAAAGGTACTTATCGAGATATTAATTTATCGGTGGATTAATCCAATATTTATATAAAAAAAATAGAAAGCAAGATATCTGAAGATTGTCCTAGCTTTTAAACCTAAAATCACGAGATTAACAGAGATTCTTGACGTTCTAGAATAATCTCGATTAATACCCCAACAATGACCATTTATTTACTGAAAATATTACTTTTATTTATTTACTATTTGAAATCTGTATACAACAACAATAAGCAAAAGTTAGATATGATACAGTGATATGATATAATGACATGAGACAGAAACCCAACGGCTTACTGTAAAGTAGATACTTTTGCAGTCTTACTTGTGATAATAATTCCTAAATTAGAGAAATTTATGAGGTAAGTCGTGCGGTGCAAGTCAATTGAGCCTTTGAATATTTGCACTATTGTCTAATAGTTTTTTAATTAACTCTTTACAATGATGTTCAAGGTTATTTTTCACTATACTTTGTGATAACAGTTTTAACCGTATCAGTTTTATTGTCACTCAAAATGTCTGCGTTTCTTTCAAAATCAGCACGTAGCTGAAATCTTTCTAAAATTTTGATGTTGGAGTTTGCAGCTGTACCCCACAGCTGAATACTATACGTAGATGTAATAAATATGTAATTACGTTGTATTTAGCTGGTCAGTTACAATATTAAGCAAGTCATTTTCGCACGTTGTTGAGGATTATGAACTATGAAGGAATACCTAAAGAAAGTGTTTTTTAATCAAGAGATAATGTGGTAAGCCGTATCCACTTTTTAATCTTATAATGAAAAATCAAGTACAGTTTATTGGCATATGAAATAAGCGGAATAGAAATCCTATTGAAATAAATGTAAACTGGTATAAATGAGATGAATCTATGCATAATCCTGTGTTATATCTTAAGCAGTATCTTCTTCCTCATGCCCTCATGTAAAATATCATTGTTAATTAACTACCTTAGTGACACAGCAACATTGGGCGGAATATTCATGAGTTGTGTACGTGGTCCCACAACAGCAGAATATTTCTTAATA
This sequence comes from Eucriotettix oculatus, assembly GCA_034510155.1. Lineage (NCBI taxonomy): Eukaryota > Metazoa > Arthropoda > Insecta > Orthoptera > Tetrigidae > Eucriotettix > Eucriotettix oculatus. The sequence continues at coordinate 159,472,229 of CM067376.1, read as the reverse complement.
ATTTCCCTGCAGTTCAAACTGTTTAATAAGAATTCTTCATATGCCTCTCGTTAATTATAACTGTCTTTAATTTCTACAATCCCATTTATAAATACATACCAAACATATTTCTAAAGAGGTTCTTCGTAATCCGTATACAATAAATAAAGGTGCTTTGACATTCCCGTACCACACTATCCTGACTTCAAATAATTGCAAAACTATTTAGCGTAAAAGTAGACACACATGAAAAGTCATTGAAAATTTTGGAGTTTTTCAAGCTGAAATGGACCTATTAAGAGACACTCGAGCGCTTTATGTGCATATATAAGTCAATGTTGTAAAATGAAAAATAAGAGACAAATTTATTCTGAATAAGACATTTTGTTAGCCGTAGTATATTAGATAAGAGTTTTTTTTATCAACAGTGAAATTATGCTAAACTAGCTTCCCTTTTACGTATGCATTATTTGAAGCAACGCAGTTCACGTGCCCAAAGGAATCTGAAGTTAATGTAGCTTTAAAACCATGGAATATTTAGTGTCTAATTTAGTGAGAAAAATGTAGACCATTTGTAAACGTTATTAAAACCGACAAGTGAGTGTTTATTAATTTGTTTCAGCGTTGGAGGATAAGTCCCTCTTGTTACCGCTCAGGAAGCTGTGATGAGGATTGTTTAGATACGGTTGATAGCACAGGATAATGACAAATACTAGGGCTGGTTATGCGGGTAATTCCACACGAGTCGACATAATTCCGCTCCCACGCGAGCATCGAGCCTGATTTTGGGAAACCGCCATGGAATATGAAGGGTTTATTATTGAGAAATGGGACGAAATGTTGGAATAGGTAAATATTTTACACTCTAAAGATGTGTTCATAAAATATTTTCGGCAAAAGTATATTGTGAGTTTGCCATTTTTTTATTGATCTAGGTTCATGCCTATTTTAAATGCTATTGAACTGAAAAAAATTGTGAGATACAAGCACCAGACGTAGAAATCTCGTTCCCTTAGTTTTCGTTTCAGGAACAATACAATACCTAAATAAAATTTAGTTTATATATTACTGTAACACGGAGACTGACCAGTTGTCTAGGAAAAGTATGCTACCGCAGCCCTATCTGGCTAATTTAAAAATAAATGATCCGCGAAGAGAAATGGAAGGAATGAAGGGATATTATTCGGCGAAATGGAAAGCTACAGCGACATAACTCTTCCCAAAAAATCTCAAGAATCCGCACCCAACACACTCAATTAACACATATTTTCCCATTTTCCAGCTCACCACAGTCTAAATATACTATTAACAGTTAAACACATCCTATTTGAATGCTAAAACACTGGTAACTCATACAAGAAGTGAATCAATCATCAGTAGAAAACCACACCCTGCAACACAGATCTTGACAAGGATATCTATCTGACTGTCATAAGCTTCATTAACAGAAACAACCCAGAAAACATGGACAATGGGACGCGAATAATGTTATATATGTGTATCATTTAATAATTGTACTTGCAGTCGTTAAACAGACGTATTAAATACACTTGAAAGCCAGTTTCTTCAGCCCAGAATGAATGTGGGGCTCACCTGATCATGTCAGGAATGCCTCGCACTCTCTCTGGGTACTTTTTATCAAAGTTCTCATATGCCGAGACATCTCCACCTATTTTAGGAGGTATATGTTCCGGGGTCAAAGACCTTGGGCATATGGCAAGAGCTGTCCGCTGATCCCATTGGATCAGTCGGCCAGCTGCCTCCTGAAACTAGTGGAGACAAGGAGAAGGGAATGCTGCGTCCCCACAGCAAACTCGTCTCCCGTCATTCGGAAGGGCGTGAGAATAGTACCCAATGCCCGACCTACCTGATGCAGGTTTTCTAGGGTTTTCCCTGCATCTCTTTAGGTGAAACACCGGGTAGGATCCTTAAACCATAGCCCGGGGGCCCTAGTTAACCCTTGGCTACCTTGCTCTACCTTCCGCATCCCCCCTTTTCAATTCCCTTCCTATGCTATTAAAGGGGAGTTGCCTGTTTCAGGATCACCCTCATGTAGCCTGTTAACCCCCCCCCCCAAAAAAAAAAGACTGGCCACAGACTTCCCTGGATATAAAATTGGTAATTGAACAGCCATAACTGCGTTTACAGTACAGAGGTCGATAAGTCCTACAGATCATTCTCAAAAAACTTGGCTATCTGGATTACTTTTTTTGAACCTGAGCTGTAGAAAAAATTTTAAACCTCTTTTACCTATTACGTTGTTAAAAAATCGATAAACATAATCTCCCCTGCAAATTACACTATACAAATTTTAAAAAGCAATAGTTGTATTTTTTTATAACAGCTTATGAAATGTAGAAACGTTTCTCGGGTTTCCAACCGGGTAGTCTCAGTAAACAGCGACGTTTCGACAGATAGCAACTCCGTCATCTTCCAGGCTGAAGTCTGGAAGATGACGGAGTTGCTATCTGTCGAAACGTCGCTGTTTACTGAGACTACCCGGTTGGAAACCCGAGAAACGTTTCTACATATTCTTCACCGGGAAAGCCTTCGTTCTTTAATAGCTTATGAAATATTCGCAAAGTACTAGAAAGTTTCAATGTACCAGTAGGTAGGAAGTGAAAAAAATTCTGGTTGATAAATCATTTATCACCCCGGCAATGGTCTAAATAATCTTTATAATATATCATTATATAAATACCACAACGTTTTTTAAAGGGAACCAACATTACAAAAATATAATCTTTCAAATGTTGGCCCAAAAAATTTGGAGAAAATGATATCATTACATTTTACCAAGTTATTGACTTAAAGTACTTTTGAAAAGGGCGGGAAAGCAAGAGAGGCGAGTCCATGAACTATGAACCATCGGCTTTAGTTTGATTTTTATTGCCTGCAAGTGAAGGCCATCTCAAACCGAAAATCGTGGTGTGTATTTTAATTCAGTGTCATTCATGTTACTATCATTACTTAATATATTGTTAAATTATCATCTTGTTGGAAGAATTTTTAACAAAATTATTATTTTTAATATAATTTTACTTTATACAATTATTAAAAAGGTTTCTTTAAATTATTAATCATCTGTCTTGTCGAATTCCATAAATCAATAATCTGAAATTATTTGACTTACTGTGTTATTTCCTTGGTTCGCAATTAAAAGTTAAACGGTTCAACAACAGTTTATTAATATTACATATTATCTATGTTTTTACCAAAATTGCTGGTGTAATAGTAAAACACAACGAAATATAGAATTTGGCGGTACAAAATAAAAGGCAGTCAGCTCAAGAGAAATGAAAAATAGTTGCAAAACAGGGTAATAAAACCTAGACAGTTTGGCGCCGGCCTAGGGTTTCTAAAAATCATACATAACCTATTTATTTATTTATATGATTAATTACATTTACAATTCAGTAATGATGGATGTCATATATCACGGCATGGAATCAGTAAAGCATCATAAAAATTTCGGAAAGAGACTGTTTAAGTCTCCACAGTTTTCTAGTTAGCAAGTAATGGCCCAAATGTTTCTGGGGAATGGAATAATTTGGCCCATTAAAATATTTTCAGAGCTAAGATTGTAAATGAAACTGAAAATCTAAATATTTTATTTGATTTCAATATACTGACACATGCAAAAATCTGAACACGTTGTTCTACTACAAAATAGTAATTCTCAGATCTTGAGGATTTGGTCTGATTAAATTGTAATTTACACACTGATCATCCTTTTCTGGAGCTAAGTTCCGCGTCTTTAATAACTCAGATTCTTCATGCACCTAGATGTAACAAAAAGAAAGGTAAAATTGTCAACTTTTTCGAATGCATTGCGGTTTTGTCAATTGCGACACCTTTTATTGAAAATATTCAAATTTCAAAAACGATCCATTATAATTATTTTAGGTTTCCAAGCTAGAGAAAGCTGAAAGCCTTTTTTCAAAAATTCTTAATATTTCGTCTGTAAAATGTAAGTCTGCATAAACCACCAGATACGCAATAAATTAATGAGTACACACGCTTCAAAAAAGAAGAGATTATGGAATTTCCGATGACTACTAAGAATGCTTCAGCGATCCTCAACTTATAAACCATATCATAGATTATTTTAAAGACTTGACCACATTAGATAATTTACCTGTTTTTGCTTTATTAAATCTTCAATAATTGTAAATCATATAATATAATAAGCGTCAGAAACCCTTCACAATTGATTTTATCATAATGTAAACAAATTGTAGCAGTATTTGTAAAGTGAACGAGGTCACCACGTCGGTTGATATCACAGTAAATACAAAAAAAATGAAATTATTTCTTTCACAAGTTCCAGGGCCGAAATAAGGGAAAACAATGGCCATCAAACAGATCAATACAGATTATTTATTCAAAAAGTCTTTTATATTTGCAACATGTTCTTTAATTCGGGTTTGAAGCATTCTTTGAGCAATATAGTCGAAAAACTCAATTGTATGTTCAAAATTATGTTAGTATTTTAACAAATTTTTAATTTATTATATGCTCTAAATATTGCCCTAACATAGAACTATAAGAAAGTAAGTTTTGTGATTATTTTACTTGATTGTTGATAATATGGAAGTTGTGTAAGCAGTCTAAACATTTACTCTTGAAAGTTTTCATTTAATTATTTCTACAAATTTTTAATTATGTAAGAAGCCATGTCATACTACGTTTATTTTTCAAATTTGAAGTCGATTATTGTCTATGTCATTATATTTAGTTATTTGTTTTTAGACACACCCCTCCTACTGAAGAGGGTTCTAAACTTAGACTTAAACTTAAAGTTAATTTAAACTTTTAATAAATTTCTGACTTTGGCCAATATACTGTTATTCTTGGAAAATGATCTTTAAGAAGATAAGGGCGAAATATATTATATCATTTTTTCACGAGGGGCTAGAAAAAACACAGATTTCAATCCCTCCGTATTATTTAGTTTATTAACGTGTAAATGTCTAATTAAGAGCATCTGCGCAAGTAAAATATATCCTGCACACGTTCCATACTTGTTTCAACATATAACGACTCTCTATTTCATTTACAATTTGTTTTTCTGAGTATTGAAATCGAAGTTAGCCAGAATTCGAAAAATAAATATTTTTCTTTTTTACGTGAGCGACAAGTTGGTCTCATTGTCAGCATGTGTTAACAAACAAAATTTGCGACATACTCATAAAATTCAAATGAACCACTCCGTTCTTTTGTTCCACTTCCAAGAATTACTTCAGTACAACGATCAAACTATAAAAGAACTATTCACAATAACTAACTTTTTGATGAAGCAGCCCTAATTAAGTCCCAAATTATTGAGTATGCCAGTCAAGAACTTTATTTTGAAAACAGTGACTTTCGAACTTATTTTTTCAAAATAAAATTCTTGACTGACGATGGTTTTTTTATTCATATTCACTAATTTGAGGACCTAAGTTGGTTTTTGTTATTTACAGAGTGGTAAGCGGCCCACTGAAATGTTCTATCCGGCCCGCATAGTATTTTTGTGAAAGGAAATAGGTTTCAGCAAGCAGCTAGCTACACATGCAAGTTATGTATGTTGTAGCATACAATATTGCTAAAAGTAACAAAGCTCTATCCGATGGAGATATTGTTAAACACTGCATGCTCAAAGCTTGCGATATTTTATATCCTGATAAAAGAAAATATTTTGAAACAATAAGCTGATCTCGGAAAACAGCAATAGATAAAAAATCACAGTTGGAATCAAAGATTGACCAATTTAAATTATGCTCAGTTACTATGGATGAAAGCTGTGATATAAATGATACTGCACAGTTGCTAATATTTTTAAGGTGTTGATGAAAACTTTTGTATTACAGAAGAAGTAGCACGCATGAGGTCGTTGAAGGGACCTAGAAAAGGGTCAGATTTTTTCATGAATTTATGAAAGGAATTTCAATTTTGAAAGTACCTATAAATTGCATATGCAATATAACATCAGAGCGAGAAATATCACGGGAAAAAATCTGTATTTGTTGGGATATTGAATGAAAAATATCGAGATAAAAATGTTATATTTCTAAATTGCTTCATCCATCAAGACGCTCCGTGTAAATCTGCAGTGTTTGACGTTATTGTGAAGCTGATTAATACTATTCGATCTCGAGGGCTTGCTCACAGACAATTCCGGGAGTTTCTAGAATCCATGCAATCTCAGTACTCTGATATATTGTACTACTCGCAAGTAAGATGCCTTAGCGCAGAACGTGTCTTCAGCTATTTGGCAGCTAAAGGACGAAATAGTGATATTCTTCCTTGAAAAACAGGAGTCTGTAGAATATAAAATCCTGGAAGATACTGCATGGCATTCGGACATTACATTTTTACGGATATTTTTTGCCACAAAACAAGTTGAATGCTAAGATGCAAGGCAAAAATCAATTTATCGATGGTATGTGGGGCCATCTCAAAGGATTTAAACTACAACTTGTTCTATTCCCGAATTAGCTTGCTAAGAATGCCTTCTCGAGGTTGAGCTCAATAGCCCCGGTGATGAAGAAAAAGCTGAGAGTTACGAAGATAGTTTGAGGAGACTCCATGGTGAACTTGAGTGCCATTGGAAAAGACATTGAAATTTTAAGTATGGATTTTAATGTGAACTGTGTAACAGTGAAAACGGACTTGCAATTTGAAATGATTTCAACTCTCAACAGCTGTTTCTTAATGTTTCAAAATTAGAGTTCTGCGAGTATTTGTCAAATCCACATTCCAACATCTTATATCTCATGCTCAGAAAGTTACTGCTCGGTTTGCTTTATCATATACATGTGAGCAGGTGTTTTAGACAACGGAACTTTGACAGAGTTGCCTTAGAAACAGACTGACAGGTGAGCATTTAACTTCTCTTCTAAGAATAAGTCCATCCCAGTTCGAACCAAATAATGAAAAACTTTTAAAAATGCAGTCAAAGATTTATTCACCACATTTCCTTCATAATATTTCAGTCATTAATAGGGTTTGGTATCATAAAAAATACAAGTGCTTTGTAAAATGTATCATTGTTATTTTTATAAAAAAATGGGTGACCCGCCTAAAGTTTTTTTTTCCTTTCCTTTCGCCATCACTGCCATAAACAATACCTTTCTCTAACGAACAATGGATTCATGTATGTAATATTATTGCCCTAGAAGTGAGCTGTACATTTTGGCGGTAGAAGAGAGTTTTAACCACACGACATGCTGAGACCATGTTTCCGCCAAGTAGATCGAGTAACACAAGATGCAGGATTTATCACACATGTTACGGTGCTCGATGTTTGTGCTAAAATATGTAATGAATTTCGTCCATTCGGGCATGTATGTTAGCCCTTGTGGTCACGGTTCGAGATCACTGTCTGATATTTTATGTGTCCGATTACGTTCTGTCTACTGCTTCCAAACGCGGATCGTTTTTGTTGCTTGACGTTCCCTACGAACAGTAATACGGTGGAACGGAAATACACGTTCACGCAGACAGATCATGCGTTCACATTAAAATCCCGTTTTCTACACCCCTTTATCGTTACTGGTGGTACAGGAGCTCTCACAGAATGATTTAAAAGCTTTTCAGAAATACATTGATTACAGCCTATTTACGAACACGACTAAGCTCTGGAATACAAAATCATTTTGAAATACGGACTGCAGCCTTGCTTTGTAATGGATTTCTTTTTCATATCGTCTATCTCTCCACGGTACTGATATATTTTCAAACAGGAATGTATTGTCAGAACCTATACACAACCAAATTTTGTCCCGCGCATTTATTCGACTAATATTCGGTAGGACAAAGATATCTTCTCTCATTACACTGTTTCTCGATTTCAATATTTACTTTCTCCCTTGATAATATTTTTTGATATTTGTCACTAATCGCCTAAAAATAGAATATGTGGTCTGTTTATACAATCCGATAAACAATGTAAGCAGATTACCATCGTTTTTCTCGTATTCCTTTGTGGTAACCTGAATGAAATTAGTTTGTATATCACTGTCATTTATTTGAACTACTTATGTTATATTTAAAAGAACTTCTATAAATAAAATTATTTGGCAATAATAAATTGATACGGACATATTCCATTACTGTATTCATTACTAGCATAGATTTTCTGCGTTTCCTTTTTTCTAGTAAGAAAAATCACAAATTAGACTCAATTTACTATACAAGACTACGTATTTCAACTGGTAGATTTCGGACGTGCCCTATCTGGAGTCTGCTAACTGTAGCTCAAGAAACTATTTTCCAACACTTAACTTGTCATTCAATCCCTCACCTCGCATAACCCCATCATTCGAAAACGCATAACACCATACACAGAAAAGTCCATTCCAAGTACTCATACTTCCACGAAAGAACCTAAGTCTAAACCCAAAATTAAACGTTACATATCTCCAAATGGAAGCAAGCCGTTTCTTGGCAAGAAAGCCATTCAACCCTGGCCAAGTTTTCTAAAAACTAATTAACAAAAGAAGAATGGGAGTAAAATTCAGCCAGCTATCTGAAAATTACAGTGGATGTAATACAAATTATAGGGACGGCTTCAGAAAATCACAACGGTACACGCTGTCTCATGTATTTACGTAAATCTCCCAGTTCCATGACACTAAACCCTAAAATGTCGATGTTAACTCCAGAACTACACGCTATCCTCTTTGTCCTCAAACATATCAGCTCTATCACATCATTAAATAACTATCAGAATCACCTTAAAAAATAAGTTACAGGATGATGTACCAAAAAGAATAGAAAAAGAAAAGGAACGGGAAAAGGGGGAAAATGTTAGCAAAGACTGCAGTTTCAAAAAAAATCGTTTTTAAGAAAGGAAAAATTGATAAAGTGATCAACTGTACGTTAAATAAGTATAAGGAAAAAACCAAAAGGTGTTAATTTTTTATTTAATTAAATTTAATATTATTCCATTATGTGTAAGTACAAAATACCCCCCGGGGTGTGGGGTAAAACGGAAAATTTGTTTGTTCATCGACAACCAAAATTCATTGTTTTACTTATATTGATATTAGATTAATTAAATAATAGAATAAACTAATGTTTATGCTTTCATGAAATAATTTTTCTTTTTCCATAATTTTACAAAAATTGCTAGAACAGTAAGTGTCCCGTTCCGCCCCGAATTCCCTATAATTTTTATTTAAAGAACAGTATTAATATAGTAAGGCTCTAAAATTATTTTCCTTTGGCTATTGATAATCATAGAGCTTCTCTATTATGCAATATTCACTTAAGTAACTAAAATTACCGTGTCTTCAGCTGTTAATTGTATCATTCAGAATACCTGAAAAATAATTTCCAAAATATTATTACATTATATCCCTTTTTGGTACATAACTCAGTAGCCACTGGTGTATTTACATTGATATATGCTATTTAAATTAAAATAACTTATATATTGTTTGTTTCAAGAGGTTTAAATTTATTTACTTATCTTACATGTTGGCCAGCTTAACCTGGCAAACTAATGAAATTTTCAGTCATTTAATAAAAATATAACGTTAGTAAATTGTAATTCATGTATGATTTGAGACTTAAGAGTTAAAAGTGTTCTTTGAAACGATGCGTTAAATTTAAATAATATAAACGGATGATCAAATTGACATCACTGAAGCAACTCCAGAAAAGACGTTTTCGAATAAAATGGAAAAGATATGTGAACATTGATAACGTAATGAAATCTTTTTATTCCTTTTTAGAGAAATGAAGAAACATTTGTCGATGTGTGTTATATGAAACACGTTGCTGTGTTCAATAAAGTTGAGAGCAACTGCAGGAATTTTCAATATTTTCACCGATGCCGTGACTGTACTATGTCCCCCACCCACGCCATTTGCTGGCGAGAAAAGCCATAGCGTTTCATCTTCCTTCTCCGGTTCGTGACGCGAGATTGTTAAGACTTTGTATTTATTAGAAAATTCATCATCCGTGTGTTCTGGCATTGTGTTCGCGTCACTGCAGCGTCTATTCGCGTCTCGTCCTTATTCCTGGGCACAAAAGAGCTTCGGCATTGTGCGTTGCTGTGAAATATTCGTTAGCCTACTCGTGCTGGGTAACGGATACTGCACGCAGTGCTGTGGAAAGAGAAGGAGAGAGAGAGAGAGATGGGTAGATTTAATCTTGTATGTGTGTGTGTGTTGTGGCATGGAATCGCCCACAATGCACCCCAGGCGTCCCGCGGCAAATACTGATTAGCGCGGGAAATGTACAGCTTAAGTTATGTTACTACGAGCTACATTATGGTAAGAAGATTAATTTTGCAATTTAAATTTATATCCACGAAAAAGGTAACAGCGGGGAAGATATACGCAGAGACGGCTCTAAGAAATATTCTGGTTTTGCATCACGTAGCAACTTTCATTAAATTAACGGTATAGTGATAAATGAACGTCTAAATTATTGATGTAATGCAGATATAGACACTATTTTAAAAATTCAGTCAACATAAAAATTAAAGTGTCCACGGAAGCCTGAAACCAAAACCTCCATTTATCAAATAATTGACAAGTAATTGAATGTTATGTAACTTGTAGTGATGCAAACACAAAGTAAACTACAGAAAATAAAATTTATCATTTATGTTTCACGAAAAAAAATTCAATTTTTCAATTCTTGGAAGTATGGATAGAATATTAATATTCCAATGAGATAAAATACAACTACTCATATGTTCATATATGTAATAAATAATCAATGCTCTAGCAAGACATTTTATTTTAAACTATTGTGGGAACGACGCTAAAAAGCGCGTTGATTTGTCTTAACCGAAATGATTGGAGGTTTAATTTTCCGTTGATTTTTATAACTATCAAATAAAATTATATGACCTATATAATACTTTACATTTTAATATAACATAAAAACAACAATTTTTCGGTACATATTTGTACCTTTATTCATGCTTTTATCCTATTGAGGAGAAATATTGATGGGCATCGTGTTAATCATAGAAACGACGTATCACAAGTATCAATAATTTTCTCCACTTACACAATACAACCAAATATCACTTTAAAATCTGGAGAGAATACTATTCATTTATGGAAAAAGTTGAAAACACTAGGTGTAACGTTCAACACAGCGCTAACATAGAACGGCTACAACCAATACCTAACACAAGAATGCAATCAGAGATTAAATATTTTAAAAACCGCGTAGGCAAAAACTGGGGATCAAATAGGGAAGTACCACTATTATCATATCACGCGAGTATCAGCTCAAAAATAGACTATTCTTCCAGTGTATATGGTTCAGGCAGGAAGAAAAATTCCAAACAAGTAGACACAATGTACTATACAGGACTACGTATTGCAACTGGTAGATTTCGAACGTGACCGATCTGGAGTCGGCTAGCTCTACTTTCCAACATAGAAGAGGCTCCCTCTACTTAAAAACTGCCACAAAATCTCACACCTCGCATAACACGTTATAATTCGAAAACGTATAAAACCATGTCACCCCATAATACAGAAAACCCCATTCCAAGTACTCATACTAACACTAAAATTAAACGTTACATATCTCCATATGGAAGCAAATCGTTTCTTGGCAACCTATTAAAACCTGACCAATTTTTCTAAAAACTCAGTAACAACAGAAGAATGGGAGTAAAATTCAGAGAATGTAAGACAAATTATAGGTACGGTTACAGAAAATCATAAAAGTTCAGGCTGTGACATATATTCTCGTAAAAACTCCAGAGTTCTTTGACATTAACATCGATGTTTACCCCAGAACATATCAAACAAATCAGCTATATCACATCAACATCAACCAAGCATTTAGTCCGTACAGATTCACTACTCTACATACATAAATTAACACAAATTGAAACCTGAAAGAGCTTCAAATGCAAATGAGGAGAAATTTCACGAACTAGCCTAAAGTGGAAAAATGTTAATAAGAGTATGAGCTCCGTCGTACCAAAACGTCGTAGAAAACACCTTTGCAGTTTTACAAGCCACAAACGCCACCAATATAACAGACTACACCACAGCGATGCAAAATAAACCAAACTTCAACAGCACTGAGAGCCAAATGGAAAGAAATGGAATCCATAACCACAACCCATAGTCAGCGTCCTTCAACTCAATGAAAATAAATCGCCCCTTAAATAGAAGGGATCAACAGTCTAAAATTAGCCACCTTCACCGAATCACAAAACTTCCGTCCGTATTCTGCAACACCCTCAGCACCAAAAAGCATATGATCAACGAATGCAGGAAATTCCATCAAGAAAGGAACTACATATTTGGAAGTCTGATGTAGATCTCCACGAAACATCAAGAAGAAAATTTATATAAAATGATAAATTTATAGAAGGAAATCTAATGAAAAGGCTTTAATGTAAGTCTCTAGTAACCAGTTGTTGATGCGACATTAAACAAACCAAAACGAAAATTTACATAGCAGCAAAATAGTTTTAAAAAATGTTACATGTTTCTTAATGAATTTAATCTGACATTGAAAACTTATGGCGATAAATAGGAGATTAATGCTCAGTTGTGTAATTAGAATAGTTCATATATATTTCATTGCCTTTCGTGTCTTGAATAATAAATTCTCAACGATATTTTCGTCTGAAACTTTATAAAATATTATCGTGTAATTACAAATAATTGATTCATTACACAATCAAATGCTCTCCATGTAACTCCACGGCAACTTACAATTGACATACCGTTCATTGCAACAACGTATTATCTCCATGATAATAATTAAATTTTTCCTATAAATTAACTTTTTTATGTTTATAGTAGCATCAACTGCAAGGTCATTAGCGACTGTGCACGATTAAGCAGAAATAACAGACGTATAGGGTTATATAAGTAAGGTTTCTCAAGCAACACAAACATCCAAGCCCATGCCAGGATTCGAACCCGGGACCTCTGTGGTGCTAGCGCTAGACCAAAGGAGGTAGGTGAATTAACAATTTTTTCAAATTATTTTGGTGTTTTGGTATGCAATATAGCAAAATTAGGGTTTTGGTTTGAAACAAGCGTGCGCTGGTACCTACAAACGTGTGTCTATAAGAGCAACAATATAACTTTTTTTTCAAAACAATTTAAATCGAAGAAGTGTTTATTCATTCGATTAGTTTGTCGTGCAACGTCTCTCAATTGTATATTCTATCAAATTTATAATAATTTTAGAATTTTTTTTGTGAATTGAGTTAACTGTTTTCTCAAACTAATTTTAATATCAATAAGCACAATTCAGTATTTAGCAATGTTCTATAAATAACTTGTTCAATATTTTTCCAAATTCATCAGAAAGTTTTTCGAACTACCTGTTTATTTAATGTCGTGACATCCAAGATTAATTTATTGAATACCATTTGTAACAATTGCTTAAACCATAAAAAAAATAACAAAGTTTCTTTGTACTGTATATTTATTTTTCTGAAAATTTAAATGTTTACTCTTACACAGTTTATCTATTTCTTTATTCTGGAGCATAATGAAATAAACGGTAAAATCAATCCGTTCTCTTCTGCGAATAAGAGATTCTACTAATATTGAAAGTTGAGTATTTTAAAAGTGAGTTCATATTTTTTTACGTTTGATTATATATTATTCAATTTTTAAGTCTACATGCTGAACCGAAGAAAAAAGGGTTGTAAAGATTTACCAGAACAATTATTCATGACAGTATCTATGAACGTAAATGCTAAAATAAGAGATTAGTTAAGAAAAGTAGCGTATAAAAGTAACCTAACGATAATATTATTGTTAGTCGCAATATAGTCAGACGCTGTGCAATACAAGACACAATTAAGATTTTTTCTAGAGTGAATATAAGATGTAGAAATATATTACTGCAACATTAATTGACAGAGCATTAAGATAAAATGAAACAAAAATCAGATTTATGTTCCAATTAATAAAAGAGGTAGGGGGATTAATTATTTAAATATGAACAAAATTAATTGAGATTTTGTAATGCTATTTATTTAATTATATATCTGTATATATTTAGCACAAATTCCTACATCGGTCCTGCACTATATATATATATATAGTACTACCAAAAATGTGCGATATATTGGAAATAAAATATTGAATAAGTAACGACTTAGCTCTATATGAGATTTATAAAGGTTAATTACTGTGGAACAACAACGATTAACAGAGACCAAGTTTATTAAGAAGAAAGTGTTTTTAGTTCTTCGCTGTTGTCGGAAACTTCTCGTTCAAGTATTAGAGAAGACTTATTTCTGGGAATTCCTCTTTGATGGCAGGTAGGCAACAAGTTGTGATGATCCCTTCCTCACATAATTTTTTGGCAGGCGAGAAACATATATTTGCATCGAGCGACGTGGAAAACCCATATTCCCTCTCAGTTAAGTTGCTCACATCTCAGCAGAGAGTTTTCGTTAGAATATAATAATTTTGCTGTGCTGATTTGTTCTTGCTTTCCACAAATTGTTGAAAGCGTCTTCTTTTCCCTTCTTCCTTGAAACTTTCGACCAACAATTGTACTACCCTCCTATTTCAACTTCTTCTAGCATTTCAAAACATACACTGACTGCATTTCTCTTCTGTCTACTTCCTCTTATTTTCAACTTCCAAGCCACACTGCTCTTCATATCCTCTCCTGACCTCCATTTCCTTCCAACGTCAAAACCACACCCCCTCAGCCAATCTTCCTCCCCCTTTTGTATGGAAAAACGCCACTCCTCGTGACGTGTCTTCTCCAATTGTCATTAACTTTCTCTGACCGCAGAATCCAAACTTACGGAGGATAGGGTAGGTTTTGGGAACATTCACAGGTCATCATTCCCTGGTGGACAAACATCTATCCATTGCAACTTGCTGGCAGGTACTAATCTTCACGGCAGGACTTTCTAATCCTGAAATTTCCGCATCATCTATGCCTGTTCCCGAATATTCTCATTTAAGTTTCCGATTTTAATTCGTTCTAGAATACGAATTAAATTGGGGAGAGTTCTCGTACGCTAAAAATTCAATTAGACAGTAACATAGTATGTCATTGAATGAATAAATATTCAGGAGAAAAACAACAATAAATCTGTACAATAATTCAAAACTTTTGCTTCCTAATATTTTAATTTAGTTAAATTACATTAACGATGCAATAAATGAATGAAAATAGCCTTGTTTGCAGATGACAAGTTAAGACAGAGTGTATAAATCGTCTTACTTTATTCACGGGTTTAAGAAGTTGAAATTAATTATTTATGTTTAGAAACTATAAGAATGAGATTACGTTGAAAATAATCAA
The DNA here is from genome assembly GCA_034510155.1 of Eucriotettix oculatus. Lineage (NCBI taxonomy): Eukaryota > Metazoa > Arthropoda > Insecta > Orthoptera > Tetrigidae > Eucriotettix > Eucriotettix oculatus. The sequence goes on along the minus strand of CM067376.1, from coordinate 159,456,983 downwards.
AATTGTAATAGTTAATTTCAAATTTAACTTGCAGCTGAGGAAAACGAGAACTACGGAAAAGTAACGTTGTGTTTATATTCTTCTAACTATTCTGTTCTTCATATTTGTTGACTTAATTTTATGTCACCATTACTTTACTTAATTAGCGCTGTAATAGACACGACTTTCGATTTTTAGTTTTAAATTAATCGTCATTAGAATTGCTAGGAAATAAAAATTTGACTCTATAAAATAAATTTATTATATCTGCCCAGTAAATAAGTACGATTAATAGTGTATGCCCATAACTTGCAATACTTAAAATCACGTGTCCGCTGGTTGAAGCAGGATTTTATTTTCATATCGGCTCTGGTCTGCTGCCGTATCGGTTTCAGGGAAATCATCCCGAGAAGATCACATAAGAAGCGTTAAATCGGTTGTGGCTCTATTTTCGCACGCACTGCATATCCAACTTTAGCTGTCTCCTGCGAACTGTGACCAATCACATCGCTGACCCAGCAATATCTGACGATCAGGATGGCAAATTGAACAGGCGTCGCTTCCTTCTTTTACCATTCCTTCGATATTGCCTATCCGGGAACCATTCAGATGCGATTGCAGACGCCGAGTGCGAATATAAAAGACCTCCCTCAATAACACAGCCAACATTTTGAAATGAGAATCACTCTCTTGGAAAGAGAGCGGAGTTCCGCGGATAACTTTGCATTCGTCTCCGTTAGAGGTGATTGTTCCATTATGTGTGAAGTGTGCTTAGTGGCCATCGTTCACTTGCGTTTTAATTCGTACACGTTCCCCCCACTCATGACAAAAGGAAAATTAAAAACAATTATTCACTAAGTGTTATTTTTAAATAGCACTTTTTAAATAATTAATTAACAGCACTTTTGGTCACTTATAGATTCCTCTCATGCTGTGTATTAATATACTAATTATTTTAGACTATTATAATGAATCGATATTAGTTTATTCCACTTTGATAACTCTTACATGACTATTTTAAATAAGTAATATGCAATTACTAAAATTTAGAGAATTTGACGGACATGCTTAATTATGTAAAATGAATAGGTGGGTTTCCCGGGTATTTACTTATATTTGCCCGGAAAGAGGAATGAATTACCTACTTATCTCATTAGTCAACACTGCTTTAGAAAGATGATTATGAGCAGAGACTTGCAGTAAAACAATTAAATGTTTTTTGTCTGTTAAAACTTTTGACTTTGTTTAATTTATTTGTGTAATTTGTTTTAAGTTAAAGTAAATATTCAGTAACTAACTATGGAATTATTTTATGTCAGGTTGGCCTGAGAATTCTGATTGAAAAATACTTCGCCTTGACTGCGCAGCGTGGCGTTACAGGTTAACGAAGTAGAATTGCATATAACTCCGTAATTAGAAGGCATTGAAACATTCTTTCTTTACTTGTCTTAGAAGCATTATAAGAACCTGTAACTGAGAAAAAAGAATATTTTTCCCCAGTTGCACATTCAACTAAAACTAACACGAAATTTGTTTTATAAATATAATAAATTATTCTGTCGTATTTAGAAATGGACAAAAATATATTTAAAAATTATACCTGTATTTCTATATCACCGTTTGATATGCCCTGAAATTAATATATTTGGGTGACATTGGAGTTTGGGTCGAAGATCCGTGAAATGTCATGTCAAGCATTGAAGACACGTTTCTAACTTAAACGGAAATATACAAATTTCCAATTTACATATTTTTTACCATTATGTATTCCTAGTGTATATATTCCTGGATTTAATTTATCTTCGTAGCATTCACTGAACATAGCATCCATAATGCAATATAACCTATTTCCTTGCGCGGTGACGTCACAAATTTTCGCGTATCGAAGCATGTGTATACTTTTCTATCTATAATTTCTTCCACTTTGTACTATGGGTTTTCTCACCTACCTCAGCTTTTATCCACTGGTTTTTAGGTATATGTGTAGAAATATTTGTCGAAATCCCTCCAAGTGTTAAATTTCTATGAAAAATATGCAATAATTAATTGAAATGTACAAACATACATCCTTATTTTTTATATAAATGTAAGATTGCAACAAGGTTTCATCCATTCTACCCCTAACATACAGTAACTAACCCGCAGATATGTTGAACTTATTATAGACAGATGATGTTTCAATGTTTTACCTCTGCACGTTTCTATACAAATCATAAATTTAGATTTCTACTTAATAGCTTCCATCAGTTAAATCAATAAATGCTATTTTTATTAAATTGTCTCTAACTTGTTTCCTTTTCTATTTATTGGCTAGCAGGGTGCCCAGGTGTTTTGTAGGACATAATTGTTCAAAACGAGATTATCTCGCTGTAAACGCCATATTTCGTGTAATTAAATATGACAAATTTCCCTGTATTATGCTGGTGTCATTCCACGGTGACATGACTGGCTTTTGCAAGTGCTCTTCCTTGCATATTAATTTAAATTTCTTTTACGTTTTTGTACCGTGTTTACAATCGGGGTTTTAAGAAAATTGTACCCCAACCTTTGCTGAAATTTGTAAACAAAATACATTTCACATCGTATCGCTACGAATTCACCTCATTTTTATAGTAGCCAATCAGCTGCATTTTTAAATAGCATATTGGTTTGACTTTACAAAACCACAGCCAATATGAAAATTTTAGCGCCCGATGTGAGCGAATGTCTTTGCAAATGTTTCACGTTTGTTTCGCAATAGCTGTTTCTAAGTAGCTACGCCTAGCTTCTAACTAGACAGAAGTAATTTTTTCTTCAATTAAGGACTGACATCTGTTGTTCATAAAAGTTCTCTTGTCTATTGTGTGAAGAAAGGTCTGTTCTATTGTCGGAAGAAGAGTGCAGCACTGACCTACACAAAAGATACTCATAAAAAGTAATTCAGACATATCTCACGTAATTTAATGTATTATAACATATTTAACTCGCATCTGTATTATAGGGAATATGCAAATAAACTGTCAATGCCACATTATTATTTATAATATTCATTAACGATTTAATAAATGATATAAAATCTAAGAACAGCCCTCTTGCGGGTAACTATGCAATCAGCACAGAAGTAAATGATTATCATGGACGTAGATACCATCCAGAATGACTTGGATACACTAACTACAAGGGACAAGCGACATAAAATTAATATTAACAATATAATAAATAGGGTGAACAATTTTAATAAATTGCGCCTAAATGTATTTGGAATATAAAATGGGTAAGGGAACAGTGCTCTAGGAGGAAAACAGCAAATACTTATCTTAAAACTGCCAGCCCGTCCAGTTTATTATTTATTTATTGAATATAGGAACAATTAAAGTCTATGAATAACAAAAGATTGTATAACAGACTAAAACACAAAATTTTTAATTTCCTTTAAACATAAAATAGACTTTTTGACCATCCATTGTGGTCCTTGTCAATAATTTTGTCGAGAAGCACAAAGTATGGTCGAAACGTATACTTTATGTTAAACGAATTTCATAACTTTTGTGTTTAAGTATGTTAAACGGGTCGTTAATTCTTCACATGTATTTATTTACTGAAATAAAGTCTTACACCTACCACCGGGTAAACTGCTCATTTTTAGATTAAATAAATTCACACAAAACTTCTAATAAATGAACACAATTCCTTTCTCAGTTATGCTAACAGTTTAGCGTTTAAGGACAAATGTAGTCATACATTTATCACAATATTGTACTACAACCCTACAACTGACAATTAATACCCTGTCTATGAAATTTAAATTTTTTTAATATACTTCTTAATTACATTCTAGAATATTGTGAGGAAGTGCCTAAAATAAATAACCAGTGTTTTGGAAGTTCGCTTTACAAAAGGAAGCGTAAAAGTCATAATGATGAGTACCAAGACTTCTGTTTTAATTTTCTTTAAAGCCCTTGAAGCATTGTTGACAGTAAACAAAAGTTACTGTGTACCTTGCATATGTTAAAAGTCAAGCCGACAAAAGTGTAGTTCATTATGAGCTTTGCCCGAAAGACACGGACAAGGCACCAATAAGGTTGTAGATGAAAACTGTGTACGCGGAGTCGGCCCTAGCAAACTTTTAAAGTCTTTTCAGAGCATCTCACTGGGGGAGGAACAATGATGTTCTGCAGATTGGAGGGGCGGAAGTTTACAGCGCTCGCTAGAAGAGCCTTCTGTTTCTGATGTGACGTCGAGTCGTAACTCTTCGAACGTCGGCAAAGTGCGGTTATTTTCCGTACCTCTGGGACGGAATATTTACAACTTCCTGGCACATTGGCGTGCTTATGCTTCAGTATGGAGAGCTTAAATTATTTAAATTTCTTTAGTACATTACTCTGACATTGCTCGAAACGTATAACTTCCCTGAATCTTAAGGGTAATAATACTGAATATTTATTTAATTGTACAAATCCTTTAAATAAACGGATCTATAGTAATGAAAGACTTTTGTGACTTGTTTGGGATACAATATCAGTATTCTAGATACAATAACAAAAAAAGAAAGACCGAATTGAAGGCATACCTGTGGAAGCTTTCTCTCGCAATATTTCTTCACAGAGTGAGGATAGGCTTACCTTTGGTGACGTGTTTTAAGATTCTCACGTACGAAAGCACCATCATCTCTTTTAGAACTTGCATACGGCAAGAGTTGTCATCAGTCGGCCAGGTGAAGACACGGAGAAAGGAATGTTGCGACCCCACAACGAACTCCTCTCCCTTAATTTATAAAAACATGAGAATAGTTCCTAAAAGCATTTTCTTCTAAGGTTTTACCTACATCTCTTTTAAGTGAATCCCCAGGTAGGATCCTTAAACTATAACCCGGGGGACCTAGTCAACTCTTGGTTGCCTTACTCTACCTGCCACATCCCCCATTTTGAATTCCCAACCCATGATCACCCTCATGCAGCCTGTTTCCCCAAAAATAAATGACAAGCCATTCCAATTGTATATCTCGTTGCAACAACTCGCAGGAATGGTTTACAGAAAATAATTGTCTGCTTTGAATCCAAACGCATGGTCGTAGTTTCCTGTAAAGTCGCGTTTCGATTCCTTTGGTCTTAGATGCATCGATACATTTTCCTAATTAAAATGCAGTCATATTAACGCGAACAGACGCTCTCTGGTTGAAGACTATTACAATTTAAATATTAGCATCGAGAACTTCAAATTCATAACATCAATTTCTCTTTTTTCTGCAAAACATATAATGTGACGTCAATTCTATCGTCAACCGGAATTTAACTTCTTTTTTGACATTTATTATTGATTTCTTAAAAATGGGGGTTTCGCTTGACTCAATGATAACGTTATAAACTACTGCGTCTTGAAATGCATATTATTTTTATATTGTTTAAATTTTAAATGATAGAAATGTACTTTACTACAGGAACTGGCATACTGATTTTGTCAATTTATAAACGTGAAGTCATAGAAAAATCTTCAATGAGTTATGTTTTAGTCTAAACAAGTATTCAACTTCCCCACTTCTTCAGATGTTTTATTTTTTCAAATTCGTTTGTTTGAAAAACTCTGTGATTATATCAATTATTAGTTTTAATTTTTTGAATACATAACAAAATTTTTCATACTATTCTTTTGTCAAATTTACTGTCAATATATAGTTCACATTAATAAACTTGAACTTATTCTTTTCTTCTTCGTTTTTTATTTCTTTTTGCCATTTTCAAATTATGGTTATTTTATGTTCTTTGAAATCAATTCTTGTTTTATATTTTCTTATAACATCTGAAGCGGTTCCTAAGCAAAGTGGAAATGCGATAAATAAATGTTTTGACAGTTGGTAATACTACTAATTTGAACTTTTAGCTCAATTAGAACCATTAGGATATTCAAATGAAATAACAATGGCTAGCGAATTATGGAACTTAAGATAAATTAATTTTTGCGGGAAAAAATGTTAATACGTTGATGAAAACATATTTCAAATCTTCAATCAAATTTTCTCTTGTTATTCTAAGAATAAAAATTTTATCTAGTTACAATTGAATAAAAATTGTTACATTAACTCTAGGACCAAAAGAAAAAATTGGATTTTATTTAACGAAATAAATGTTTGAAGTTTATATCTATGTCAGTGCTGATGAAAGGCCATACCGCACGCGATCTATATTAACATTCCCCAACCTATACAATTATATAAAAGGAAGAATTCAGAGGCTTCCTTTTGAGAGATTTAACAGTATTAAAACTCGTGCAGTTTGTCGGCCTGAAGGCAAAAACGGCGCAATAAAACGAACATCAGCATCGGTGTTCGTGGCTGCAGTTCAATCAGGTTTCTTTCAATATTCGTCAGAAATTGCAATTTTTTTCCAGGCATGTTGTGTGATCAGAGCAGAGCGGAGCAGAGAGCTGTCTGCATGCAGACGTTATTGTTCGGTATGTTGGCAGCTATTGATTATGACTTTAAGAGTAAAATCAAAACTCCTTTCCTCCGATAGCTACAAATTTCAATCCATTCAATACCTACCGACAAATTCGTTTAACAAACGTATAAAAAATTGGAATATATATATATATATATGTTTCGATTACTTGTAAGTATAAATTGTAACATATATGTCGTATTTTAATGTTTAACAAAGTTGAATTCTTTGCAAAATGCGTAAATAGAAACCGCTTAATTTCACTAATTGTGATTATTTATATATGATGGTTCAGTAATTAATATGTTACACCTCTAATATTTATTGTAATTTTAATCCTAACGATTGGACTATAACAAACTGGAAAATTTTCTTATAGAACTAAAATTAATCATCACAAAATATATTATTATATTCCTAATGTTTGAATCCTAAATTAATCAAAACGGTATGTAAGAAACAAATTGTTTATAAAAAGTTTTAATTCATTTTAAAAATGATATAAATTTACTGAATCAAATTTTTTCCGGTTTATTTTGTAATACATTTCATGATTATGGTCTTTATGATATTTAAATATTATTATACGTTCCAAAATAGTACCAATACTTCCAAAATTTCACGCAAAGGAAAATAACCAATATAAATAATCGTAATCTAATTTAATAAAGACGGTAATATGTAAAAAAGGGAGAAGTAAACATTTATATTGTACGGGTGAAGAAATATTAAAGTATGCAACAATCTCTGATATTTGCGTCGAACAATTAATGATATTGGATTAATAATGTATTTTCTATTTGTATTCGTGTATATCATAAATCCTTTTTGAGATTACAAGAAAAAATAACGGAGATTGGTGTTTTGGGTGAAGTACATGAATCAGGATTCTGTATTAGACCCTTTACTGTTACTTATATACTGTATATAAAAAGTTTTTCAAAAACTGTATATTGGACTTCCAAACCTATACTTTTTGCAAATGAGATTAAAATAATAGCAGAAAGTAACAAAGACTCGTTATAACAGGGAAGTAACTATAATTTATGTAACCTGTTAACATGGTTTGTGAATGGACTAATAATTAACAGTAACGAGACATATTTCATATAATTTCTCTCACATAACTGAAATTTACAATCTATAACTCTAAGATAGTGCCAATAATGTAAATGAAATTTCAACTCTCAAATTCCCGCCTTGCCAGTACATTTACACTTTAATTTTATTTTTGACTACGAATAGGCACTTTTTATGAATGTTTCTACTGTTATGGTTTCAATACAAAAAATAATAATCTAAAGAACAATTTAAAAGTGTGTGAATTTCCGAGACAGGGGCATATTATTCTGGAAATTCCATTTTTAACAGACTGTTACAAAGAATCAAACGGCTATACAGTAAGTCAAGTCTATTTAAAACTGAGTTATCTTTCTTCTTCCACTTCTTACATTCAGTAAAATAATTTATAGAAGAATAAGAGACGTACAATTAAGTTTTAACGTAATTACAAACATCATTTTTCTGACATTAGGTTGTTGATGTTGTGCTATTCAGTCATAAGACTGGTCTGAACCAACTCTCCAAGCTAACTATCTTGCGCATGTATTCTCTTTTCTACATAACAACTAATTCTACATCCTCTCTAATCTGCTTAACGCATTCCATCCTTCTCTTCTAAACCCACATACTTCCTTTTAATGCTAATTTTATAAGACCGTCATCTCCTAAAACGTGGCCTATTAATCTATCCATTCTCTTAGCCAACTTCCTCCATATTATTAGCTCTTCCCCTATTCTGCTTATAACATCCTAGTTACTGTATCCACACATCAAATTTTCACCATTCTTCTATAGCACCAAGTTTCAAAGGTTTCTATTCTATTCCTTTCTGAAACTCCTACCGTCCACGATTTGCACCCATACTACGCCACACTCCATATGTACATTTTTAGTAATGAGTTCCTAATATTCATATTTATAATTTTAGCGAAAGCCTTCCTTGCCTTGGCTATCCTTCTCTTTATGTCTACTATACTTCTACCATCCCCAGTTATTATGCTGTTCAAGTAGCACAATACCTTACCTTACTTCCAAATCACCATGGTTTTTCCTCTATTATGTTTTCCAAGTCTTCTTCAGAATCCCCTAATACTAGAATATCATTGGAAAGGCGTAGGGTTTTTATTTTTTCTCCTTTAGTTTTATTCCTTTTCAATATTCCGTTTTAACTTTCTTTATCGCCACTTATATATTCAAGATAAACAGCATGGGAAACATTGCATCCTTTCTTGATTTCTGCTTTTTTCTTGGCCTTCAACTCTAATTACTGCTTCTTTCTCTTTCTTTCCTGTCCACTTCAAAATCCTGTGTTCCAGTTCACATTATCAAATGCCTTTTCTAAATCTACTAATGCCGTGAGCGTATGCCTCTCTTCTATAATTATACGCAGAGTCAATATTGTTTCTCTTGTCCCTACATTCTTCCCAAAACCAAACGGATCTTTTCCTAACTGAATTCTATTTGTCGTTTCATCTTACGATATACTATTTTCGGTAATATTTTTCATGAATGAGATACTAAACTAATTGTCTTGTGCTGTTCGCATCTATCAGTTTCAGTCCTCCTCGGTATGGGTTAATTATGTTTTTACTAAAATTATTTAGTGTTTCTCCTGTTTCGCTGTTTCGAAAAATATCCTGAACAGCCTTGATATTGCTTCTTCGTCCAATGATCTTGTCAACTCCGCTGGAATGTAATCAATTTCTGATGCTTTACCTTTGCTCAAATCTGTCACCGCCCAATAAAAACTCCGACCTTCAACTTTTGTCCTTCAGCTCTTCACCTCTTCTAGATATTCCTCCTTTCTGGCGTTCCAGAATTGGCTTCTCATCGACCCTCCTGATATTCTTGCTAATATATTGATTTTCCTATAAACCACGTCTATTTTCCCTTTCACCGTGAAATATTCCACCGCTTTGGAACCAAACCTCTTTAGCTGCTTTGCACTTCCTATCTATGTCATTCTTCAAGTGTCAGTACTTCTCTTTACCATTTTCATCTCTCGCGTTTTTATATTCACTCCTTTTCTCAATCATTTTATTATTTCTTGTTATCCATTCTTTACTTCCTATTTTTTCGTCGGCTGCTCTTTCTATTTCTTCCTTCAAGAGTGCCCATTGCTCTTCTATATATTGTTTCTTTCTCCTGTCTCTATGATTCTGCTTTTGATACCTTTGAAAGTCTGAAGCATTTCCTGTTTTTTTTCAGTTTTTCAAATTTATATCTTTTTGTTTTAATTCCATTATTGATTTTCTTAATTTTCAGCCTAGATTTCATAATCAGAAGATTATTGTCAGAGTTTACATCTGCTCCTGGGTACGTTTTAATAAATACGGCCAAATAAGTCAGTTGTCGCGGACGTTTACGACCAAAAACGTTATTGATTGTAAATAATCAGCAAGGAATTGTAATCAGAATTCTCGTCGTATGTTGCTGCATATTATATTACTATTATTATATGATTGTAAATAGCAAACATGAGTTATTCATATTTTTCTTATAGAATGCAATAATGTTACGACCAGTTTTCTCAGATAGTTTTATTTTTTAATTAAACAACGTTTCGGTGCATATTCGCCCCTTCTTCAGGTTTATTCAGAATCAGATTGTTACTTCCAATCAAATGTTAAAATTATTATATAATAGTATATATATAATATATAAAATATTTAAAAACGAATTTTTTACAGCATAATTACTGTTTTATAACATTTTGTATATTAAATTTTAACAATTGGTTGGATCTAACAATAATCTGACTGCGTGAAAACCTAAAGAAGACGCGAATTAGCGCGGTAACGTTATTTAATTAAAAATAAAAACTGAAAAAATTTATTCCGAAAATTGTTTCATTTAAATATTTTAATATTAATGCATTATTGGTATATAGAACAATATTAGTCATAATAAATTGATTGTTAATGGTTAACATATATTGTTAATGGAAAAACTGTTCACCCTGACTATTCCACATCCTTGAAGCTAACTCTACAGGATCTACGAATTATGACTTTATTATTAGTTCTGACATAAAAAACTGGATAAGTAGTAAGTAATACAGACCCCGTAAGTCGGGTGGAATGATATGAAATTAATTCTCTCGTATAGATTTAAAAGGGTTGAGCATATTTGGTCAAATTTCAACCTCTAATAATGAAAATTGGTTTACAAATGCACCGATAAATGACTGTAAGGTTTAGAATACTTAATAATTTAATTCTTATGTAATGCTATTGCTATTGCAAATCAAATAATTGAATAAGTCTCTCACGTTTTGACATCCAACTATGCATTGATTTTATCAAAGTTTATTGACCATATTAAACTGTAGGTATAAGCAACAATGCCATATTTGAATCTCTCTCAAGATAAGTATGCGTTATTTATGTTTAGTAAACCCAGAATCAAAAAATTACTCCTTATAAAACTAAATTCAAATACTTATTAAATATATAAACAGTTCATTATAGTTGAGTTTGCAAATATTTAGAAAATGTGAGTGTCTTGTTTAAGAATTCTTAGACTATACAGAAAAATTATTTGCATACATTTTCCCGAAGATAATTTAAATGCGTATTACCGTATGTTATGTGTATATGATTTCATTTATTTTTTGGAATATTCCGATAGACATATAATGAAATAGTTCTGCTTATCATCTATTATGTTACTTTACTTTGCTCAAGTGTTTTCATTTAATTAATGATGGAAATTTTTTAATTATTTCTATTGCAAATAATTCAACTTAATATGCAGGTAGCGTCAGGTTTCAAGCAATATTTCAAACAACGACAGGTCAAACTAATTTACATTCACTTCATCGGAACAATTCGGCAACACATTTTTGTGATGTATTACCATAACAATCAGCAGCATTGATGCAATGCGTCATAGAAACAACGACAATGAATAAGCACATACCATAACAACGCATTGTCATCATTATTTTCAAAATCGTTCAGTTTTATGAGTAAATTATTAAATGTAATTAAAATTTAAGAGTTGTGTCAGTTCAAGAGATACGTGGAACACTTTCAAGTAAAAAATAACGGAAATTTGGTGGTGCAGTACTAAAGAAAGTTTTGATTAAATCATTTTTTTAAGAAACCAACTTCACCTGTCATTTAATTTGCTAAAATTATCTGCACATCAAATATTTGATCGTGTAAAATGGAACAAACTGTTAAGGATTTTGAAGACGACAGAAATAAAATATCGTGAAACAAAAGTTATCCATTACCTCTACACAAGACAGTCAACTGTAATTTGAATTGAAGGACACGAAACAACAGCAGCAACCAAGAAAGGAGTAAGGAAAGTTTGCAGTCTGTCACCCACGCTCTTTAACTTGCAAATAGAACAGGCAATAAAGAAAGCTAAAAATGAATATGGAAAGAGAAACAAAACGGAAGGGAAGAAATTAAAACACTACGGTTTGCTGACGATATTGTGTCATTAGGGGAGTCAGAAGAAGACTTGAAAACCATATTAAATGACATGAGCACTATCCTCCAGGAAGGGTACAACATGAAGATTAATAGAGTGAAAGCCAAGATAATGGAGTGTAGTTTGGGAAAGAGTGGAATAACAAAGGGTGTTGGATTGGGAAGGGATATTTTGACGGAGTTAAAGAATTCTGCTACTTGGGACGTGTAATAACTAGGGATATCAGAGGTATAGTAGACAAAGAGTAGGATGCTCTACCTTCCGCATCCCCCCTTTTCAATTCCCTTCCTATGCTATTAAATGGCAGTTGCCTGTTTCAGGATCACCCTCATGTAGCCTGTTAACCAAAAAAAAAAGAGTAGGATAGCACAGGCAAGGAAGACTTTCGCGAAAAAGAGGAATTTACTTACGGGTGATATAAGTGTGAGTAGTAGGAGATCGTTGCTAAAAATGTTCGTATGTTATGGATTATGTGGGTGCGGAACGTGGACGAAAGGAGTTGAGAAAAGGAAAGAATAGAAGCCTTTGAAATATGGTGCTATAGGCGAATACTGAAAATCAGATGGGTGGATAGAATCACAAACGTTCTTTACGGGAGTTCTCTAGGAAGCTTATGTTGAAATCACTGTCAACTATATTTTACCTTCATGTAGCCTGTTAACCACAAAAAAATACAATGCCCGACCTCGCACTCTCTCTGGGTACTTTTTATCAAAAATTTCTCATATGCCGAGACACCTTCACCTATTTTAGAAGGTATATGTACAGGGGTCAAAGACCTTGGGCATATGGCAAGAGTTGTCTGCTAATCCCATTGGATCAGTCGGCCAATTGCCTCCTGAAACTGGTGGAGACACGGAGAAGGGAATGCTGCCAACCCACAGCAGGCTCGTCTCCCGTCATTCGGAAGGGCTTGAGAACAGTACCCAATGCCCGACCTACCTGATGCAGGTTTTCTATGGTTTTCCCTGCATCTCTTTAGATGAAACACCGGGAGGATCCTTAAACCATAGCCCGGGGGCCCTAGTTAACCCTTGGCTACCTTGCTCTACCTTCCGCATCCCCCCTTTTCAATTCCCTTCCTATGCTATTAAAGGGGTGTTGCCTGTTTCAGGATCACCCTCATGTAGCCTGTTAACCAAAAAAAACACGTTGTCTATAAATAAATAAAATAACTATATTTCTTTTAGATTTCTCGGATGAGTTACATCGCACTACACTCAAATTAACACTCTAGACTTGAAGAACGAATGCCAGGTGTATCTTTACAGTGATTAGTAAACGTCACATTTTTTCATCATGCATCGGTTAAAATTGGGAATTCTTACGTATCCTTCGACAGTTGAGCAAATTGCTTCTGTTAACATTTTACCAGTATTCGGTTAACGCCAGAGCATCCACTTTCAGTTTCTGAAGGGACAACATAGCTTCTGGCTCTCGATTTTTATTTCCTGCTGCCTTGGTATTATATTAATACGTATTTATCCGTAGGGTATTAATACATTTGTTGTAACTGGTTAGTACGATATTCAAATGCGGTCTTTAATAATTAGTTGCCAAAAAGTATGCAGTAAATGTACGCTCGTAGATTCGAGATTTGTAGTTCAGTACATAGTAATAATATATGATAAATAACTCAGAAGTAATCACCATTAATTATGTAGTGTTTCGTTTCGTACTGTAGATTATGTAAGAATCTTCGCGAATTTACCATTTCCAGCTTACACTGAAATTTAATTAAGTTCTGTCAGAAAAAAACAATTTTCCCTTTTCCAATAGCATACATTACTTGATGAAGAAAATAACGCCGTACTCTAAAGCAGATAAGACCTCCGTCTTCATTAAGTGAAGGACTGAATCCGCGAAGCGAACAAATCTGTTTGTGCAACGGTTTTACAAGCGGCAGAGATAATGACTCTCTGTTCAATTAGAAGTTTATTGGAAAATTTGGAAAACCTGCAAGTTCGCCGATAACGGCCGCATCGGGAGAAAATGTTATGGAAGCTTAGACTGAAGTTTTATCTAGCGCAGGGGTGGCCAACCTTTTGCATGCCAAGCTCCACTATTTTGACAGACAAGTTCATGTGCCATATAAGTCGAGCATATTTTATAGCGTCATACGTTTATGGTTAGGGGTTGCTAAAAGGTATGAGGGGACGAAAATGAATCACTTTTACGCAGATTAATTAATTAATTTACGCCACTTTAATGAAACACCAATTAACAAAACTAAAAACGATGTTACTGTACGAGAGGGTGATAGATTCATGATGATCGCTTGGCAAAGATAACTGTGTACTACAGTTGTTAGCACTGAGAGCGAGATCGGCGTGGAACTTGGAATTGTCTTTCTCTCTGTTTTCCAGAAGAAATGTTCTAAATTTTTCTATTCCCGATTTTTTGACATTCATAGTGTTTATTTATAATATATCTCTAACTGTACAATGATTTCTAACAATGTAAAGGGACTTGTCCGAAATACAAACAGCCTCAAGGATGTAATGCGCCACTTTTAATCGTTCAAAGCGCCACGTTTGGCACAAACGTCACGGTTTGGCCACCTCTGATCTGACGAGTGCTTTATACCTAACCCTTTTTAACAATCGTTTTTCACTAGTATTCGTAAATATAAAGAAACTATTCTCCCCGATATTGAATGTGATCCACATGAATTAGATTATTTTAATATCCAACTATTTCATAATATTTACTTATAGGATGCGACAGTTTTATTTACCGTTTGTTTATGTGGTTGTTTCAAAATTAATTAGACAGACGGATACTTAGTTTTGGACGACCGAATAAACGCCATACGAACGAAACGTTTACAAATAGTTTATTTTCAGGGTTACTTTATCTTGATCATTCGTTCTCTCCATAGTTTTATCCTCAATAAGTTTTATCCTGAAATAAGACTCTTCATTTAACTCTTGAAAATTATTAAATACATAACTAAACCACGCTTGACTTTGGACAACTTCGACAAACACGACTCGTCTTTCGCAAGGTCTGTTTATACAGACCTTGGTCTTTCGGTACTCAATGTATTACAAAAAATGATGTTTCAGATAAAAGTAATAAGTCATAGCACGTATTGCAGCATTATATTTTACGATTCTTTGTTTAATTCCGTTCATATATTTATAAAAATCTCCGCGGTTCCAACATTATTAAATTCTATTTATACTTATTCCAGAATAAAATATTTAAATGTACAAATGTAAATAATTAAGTGGAAACATAATTTTATTTTGACTAAGTCACACCATCAGACATCGGTTGGAAAAAATTATTTGAATCTAAGCATATATATATATATATATATATATATATATATATATGAAAAGGAATTATACAATAAAAACCCTACGGTTTTTCGATGGTATTGTAGTATTTGGGGGATCAAAAGAAGACTTGGAAACCATAATAAATGCCATGAACGTGGTCCTCGAGGAAAAGTATAACAAGAGGAGTAATAGAGGGAAAACCCGGGTTATGGAGTGTAGTATGAGAAACAGTGGAATAACAAAAAATGTGTTAGATTGGGAAGGGATATTTTGAAGGAGGTTAAGGAATTTTGCTACTTGCGCAACATAGTAATAGGGATGGTAGAAGTATAGCAGACACAAAGAGTAGGATAACACAGGCAAGGAAGGCTTTCGCGAAAAATAGGAGTTTACTTAAGGGTAATATAAGTATGACATCGTTGCTAAAAATGTTCGTATAGAGTGTGGCGTTGTATGAGTGCGAAACGTGGACGGCAGGACTTGCAGAAAGGAGGGAATAGAAGGCTTTTAAATGTGATCCTATAGGAAAATTCTGAAAATCAGATGGGTGGATAGAATCACAAACGAGAAAGTTCTAAGCAGAATAGGGGAAGAGCGAACAGTATGGAGGACGTTGACCAATAGATTAATAAGCCACATTTTAAGACATGAGGGTCTTGTAAAATTAGCATTAGAGGGAAGTGTGTGGGGTAAAAACAGAAGAGGAAGTTCAAGGATGGAATACGCGAAGCTTATTAGGGAGGATGTGGCATGTGGTAGTTATGCCGAAATGAAAAGTCTTGCGCAAGATAGGATAGCATGGAGAGTTGCATCAGACCAGTCTTAGGAGTGAATAACACAACAATAAATAAGCACCAATGTATGTCTTTCACATAATTTTGTACTGACGAAGTATTGCAGATTGATTACAAACACAATAATACTATCAGAAAATGTTTTATTGGAGATAATATTTATTAAAACAATGGGACACGTCCTCGTGTAATGAAAGAAAATCGAAAAAAAATTAATTAATACTTTTAACATTACTCTTATGTTATACGTTGTTTATACTAACATCATGGCCTTTGGTATCCGCCCTGGTGATTGAATGCTTAACGCAAAACGTTTCTCATCACGGCTATGATTTGATGTTATAATATCAAATATATTTCTGACCAAAATAGTTGCTTGAATATTCACAAGAATAACTTAATCTCAAATTCTATTCCTCATCTCGAGTTGGAATAAAAATAATCTTGCATTACGAACGTAAGAGCTCGTTTCGGTCAGCTACTTCCACCATTGTAATTTCATTAGGAACTAGTTAAAAAATTACTTTGATTTAGTATTGTTTACGTTTATTGCGCTTGTTCATAGCAAGTATGACTATGAAGCAGCTTTCCGTTGTCGCCAACTGATCTGATCTGAGACTGCAGGGATTTCTGGGCAGTGCCTCGTGCGCGTGCAGCGATCCTGAGGATTTTGTTGCTTTGGTGCAGACAAGTGATGCGACTGAGCAACGCGGAGATGCGACGCTGGCGCATTTCACTAAGATTTCCTCGGCGGTGGCGCTGCAGATTATCTCGGGTTAATTAACTTGAAGTGTCTTAGTGCGAGTCGCACTCCGCACGCCGAGGTACTAATTAGCGAGATTAGAGGCGGCCGCCGCTCGACCCGATACCCGTGCTAGTTAGCGACTCCCGAGAGCTCGTTTGCGAGAGAGGATTCAGCTGATGTATCGACTTGAGCTTTGCGGCTCATCTAGAACTGGAAGTTGGCCCGGTGGACATCATCTTCCCCAACCAAAGTTGATGCTACTTATGAAACGAGACTCTACGGCTACTCATGATGCCACTAATTGATTCCGAGTGATGTATCACAGAACATTACTTATCATTTTGATTTGCAAACTTTGTAGCTTATCTGTGATGGTTCCTACCGGCTTTGCTCTTCGACGGAAAAACTTACCCAAAAGTTCTATAATGTTCCTTCTCGTAGACTGCCGCTCAGAAAATGTGATTGAATCAATAACTAATCTCCTGAAAGACTCCACGGCTCGTTACCTGAATAGTGATATATATACTTAGGATTATTTTAATGTTGCTAATATTAATAATATCAAATCAATTTTACACATAGGTACATATTTTTTCAACTATTTTCTCGTCTAAGGAGAGGAAATACTTCAAATGAATCTCAGTAAAGAATATAACTTATTTTTAGAAGAAAGACAAGACATAGCACCACATTTCAAAGGCTTCTATTATTTTCGTTTCCGGAGCTCCTATCGTCCACGTTTCGCACCCATATAACGCCAAGCTCCATACAAACATTTTTAGCAACGATTTCCTAATATTCACACTTATATTACCTATAAGTAAATTTCTCTTTTTCGCGAAACATTCCTTGCCTGTGTTATCCTACTCTTTACGTCTACTATACTTCTACCATCCGTAGTTATTACACTCCCCAAGTAGCACAATTCCTTAACTTTCGTAAAAATATCCCTTCCCAATCTAACACCCTTTGTTATTCCACTGTTTCACAAACTACACTCCTTTACCTTGGTTTTCCTCTATTAATCATCACATTGAACTCTTTCTCCAGGACTCCATTCATGCCATTTATTATGGTTTCCAAGTCTTGTTCAGATTCCCCTAATACTACAATATCGTCGGCAAAGCGTATTTTTTTTATTTCTTCTGCTTGCAGTGTGATTCCTTTCTACTGTGGATATTAATTTATTTACTAATAAATTATTAAGTTAGTTTGATCGCCAAATTAACCGCAGTGCGGTTCGTAAAATACTGCCTGATCTGCGGAATTGTATTTTACTATTTTCGTTTTAATTTTTGCCTACGGAAGTACTTTCAACAAAGTTGGTTTTTATGCCGGTTATAAGAGCAGAGATTGAAAAGTGAAAAGATATCTTTTAATGTAAATTGTCAGACTACAGCAGTTGAGGAATTTCAAAGACGAAATATACCTACTGACTTTTATTAGACTGATTAATGTAATATAAGTTTTTAGAACAAATTTATTACTGGAGAACACGAGTTACAATCGTACCCAGAAACCGTTTTTGTAATTGTTTGAATCAACGTAACCAACACCTTCAGGAACATGAAACAGCTTCTAATTATAGCATAAATTATTTATATGCTTCTAAATTGATTCCTGTAATGCAGTTCATTCTATAATAATTATTTTTATGTCATATTTTCATAGTAACTGAATAGACAATTCCAAATAGCGTAATGTGGTTATGAACCAAATCGTAAGGGAAAATGTATATTGTTGTGCAAAGTGTAAAATCAATTAAAACGTGTAGGCTGCCGTTAGGGATTTATCAAACAATTTTGGGTAGCAGCGTTTGTTATATTCCTCAATTTTCTGACAAGTATATAGTGACGAATAATCAATTTTGTTTTCTTACCTACCAATATATTCTATTTATAAATACATCAATTCTAGTTTTGGTTCCTTCTATTTTGAAACCTAACGTGAATATGACAACATAACATAATAAACGATTCCAATCCATGCTCTCAACCTTTAGGCCATTTACCGGAATTAAAGGAGGGTCTTGTAAAATTAGCATTAGAGGGAAGTCTGTGGGGTAGGATCAGAAGACGGAGGACAAGAATGGAAAACGCTAAGCAGATTAGGGGGGTATGCTAGTTATAAGGAAATGAAAAGGCTTGCGCAAGATAGGTTAGCATGGAGGGTTGCACCAAACCAGTCTTAGGACTGTATACTACAATAACACATAAACAAATGACTTCTTAATATTACACACTGTTTTAAATTTATTTATAAAGGTCGCATCGACTGTCTGGTCATTAGCGACTACAGAGACAAATATTTACGTATTATTATACAATTATTTAAATACATAATACTACATACATTGTTATATAATTTTTGTGTTCTTTTGTATACTCAATTTATCAATGTTCAATCTTGTTTTTAAAAAAAATCTGTCGGGATTGAGGGAGCCATTAGCCGTTTAAAAGAATCAACTCGTATTAATTAGAGAATAGACTCCGAACGACTTAACAAAACGAATCGATCTGCCCATCACTTATTAGTTGTTGTAGGTTTAACAAAAATGATGTAAAAATTTCTTTCTCTATTTATTAGAAAGTGGTCCACCTAAAATAGATTCTGCAGATATTTTCGGTTTATATTTAATAGAGATCAATAGAGATCATTATTATATAATAATAAAAAACATACATGAAATTTCCCTTTGCCTACTCCGAAAGTGCCAGTCGGGAGCGGTTCACGCCTTGAGATGGGAAACCCTAATGATGCAAACTTATTAAGAGAGTTCCAGATCTTCTTCTGATTAACTTTGAGGATAAAATTAAGATTTCAAAGCAGTAAAACAAGAAATTTATTAGTATTATAGTTGGTAAAAGCAGTATATCTGAAAATTCGTTCGTCATGAAAACTTATTTCCTCCATGTACGCAATAGTCGCGTAGTAATTGAATGATTACACGATGATTATCTTTTGACTCCGTCGACTGGTCTTTGAGGTGTGTTGTTCTCGTTGTTATTGTGTCTTTGAATCACCTAACTCAAGAACCACAAGGATTTTAGAAACGTTTTGTGGTATTTATTTTATCACTTAATTTTGCTTTTAAGTTGGCCGCTTTATTGCTTAATTAGTATACAATTAACATAGGCATTTCATATTTTCCAAATTTGTTATGGCTGTGTCGGAGATGCAGTCGTGGACTGAAGAAATGAAGAAGTGGGCTAGTCTTGGGTGTGCGTCACATGGCGTAAGTGCAGAAACTGCGTAACCAAATTTATTATTCAAGTTAAAAACTCTGGCATTATACAATTATTTTTTTAAAAAAATGCTGTTTGATGGTCACCCACGTTGTGGACTCTACTCGTCAGTAGTATAATAAATTGGGGAAAGGTGGATGCGAGAGAAGAGTATGGTTGTTAATGTTTACCTAGGAGCTTAGTACTTTTTTTAAGTAATAAGCTATATTTAGAAATGGGAAAACATGAGTGTAACGATATACTCGGGACCCAAAATAATACATTTTGTGCTAATCGCCTTTTCAATCGTCTACGAAGCAGAGTTGATATACAACATGTCTGACATCAAAAAGCCTGGTATAAAGTAGTGGGTTTTGATTCGTTACGTCTTAATTCCGTTGCAAACTTTTGCAAATCAGCGCATGTTTGGCGGCGATATACACATTTATATGGAAATGTTAAATGTTTTTTCTTAGTTATTTTGTAGTACTCGTTCTATGCACAACAGTAAAATCAGTCATCTAATTTTCTCAAACAGAAGAAATTTTAATTCACGAAAAATAATAATATCAAGTAAGATTTTCTTAATTTTTTATGTTTATTCAAAGCTAATAAACTGGATGATTGCATGCATCCTCACTACAGCACTTTTGTTTTAATTAGTAAAATGGAAATTCAAAATATTCAGATTATTTATTTGTCTATTGCGTGCATAACAATAAATCACAATTACCGTGGCTGTTGTAGTTTTCAATTACGTATGGCATATCTGTAGTCCAACAGGTCTTCGAATTAGACTTTCTGGCTTTTGATAAAATAATAAGGTCGAAGAAATATTTGACTGTTTACTTTACGCCGTGAATCTCTTTACGATACTGTGCAGTTCATCAGGATGAAAGCTTAAAAACTCAGGAGAAACATTCTTTCCATAAAAAAAAGAAAACTTCCGAGAAAATTGTGTGTACTTTGTGCTGCATCAAAGAACCCATTGACGTATAAAAGACGCTCCAGCACGTAGGGACTAAGGAGATATACAAAGATTGCTTGCATTGTGCCTAACTCCCTTTATGCTCCAGATTAATAATCTTCGGTGTTCTCGGGCGATTGTTGCTCCGTACGAGCAAAGAGGTATTATAAATTTCAAAGGTATGTCAACAGAGGAGCAACAATTTCCCAAATATAATAAGATTTTCCATCTACCATACTTAATTGGTTTATTCCCCTATTCGATTATATGATTGAAACGAAGTTCGCTTCCTGTGGGAAGTAAGGTTTCTTTACATTATTCAATTATTGGAGATAAAATTTTATCTTACTACTATTTTTAATCAACATAATGCAAACATTTCTTTTTTCAATATCAAAAACCAGTAGCCTGCATTTACAGCCTGGATTCATAGGCATAATTCATTTCCTTTTTCAGGCTCCTAATACTTAAAAGAATCATTATGTGCTGTGTAGTAAGACACGTATAGAAAAATAACTTTACCTTTACCTGATGTTACTTGTATTTGAAAAAAACTTTGCTCTTTTTCATGTTCTATTATTTATAATTTAAATAACTTATATCTTTATTACAAAATTTATATTTTACTCTTAACCGTCATTTGCCAAATCCTTAACTTATGAGCTTATAGAACGATAAATTCTGTTCAATTCGTTAAGAATTAAAAATGTATGATGTAAATGTGACTGGGGAAGTTGTAAAATAATACTCCATACTTACTATTAGGATAGAAGGTTTGGGCTTCCCCACCGCCAACGTTTATGTTCAAACCGTTGGTCGATTCATGATGGAAAATAATTTTTTCGAAAATAATGATAGTTATAAATTTTTTAAATCCTGTTAATTGAGTGTAAACAGTTAGTATGAACTATTGGTAGTATTTTTACAAGTAAAAATTTAATAATTTTGATATTATAAAACAATTTTTAATTTCATTAAAGGAAAAATTAGGATTTTAACGTCTTTAATGAACCGAGCTACATGTTCCATCCTATGCGCGCCATATCTGCGCAGCAAAAACGCGTGGCGTTTCTCTGGTTCGTGAATTATAAGTTAATTGTTCAATATTTTCCCTTCTCCTTCTTTCATCTGTAGATTAAAGTATCGTAGAAAAATATATTTAATTTAATATATTCATTTAAATTTTATATTAATTGTTTGTGCGTAGATAATGTATTATTTGTTAATTACATAATTAAAAATAGTTATAGAGTTACCTGCGGCATCGCTGTATTACATAACATTCAAGTTACAGTCTCCACCCTAGGGCGGCTAAATTGACGTTACAAACGCCCAAAACTATATTGTTGCGTGCTCTTTGATGTCATTAAGACGCGGGAGTTCGCGGAAACAGTTTAACCACGAGGTGTACACGTGATGTAGTGTCGTGGTTTCAAGTACATACGAGCGTTAAGCCTAAGAATATAATTGGCTTAGAGGGTATCACGTTCATATTGTTGTAGGATGGCGTCACAGTGGTATTAGGCCGGAGTAAAGGAGGAAGGTGTAATAAGCGAACGGAGCTTATTTTTCCGACGATTAATTGTGTTAATAAGAGTCCGGCAAGGGGTCGAAGAGTGATTAGAACTTTAGATTGTGTAATTACCACGTCGTGGTTTAGATAACCCATTCTCGTGTCTCTGATTAATTAAATTGTTTATTAATTGTTTAAATTTTGGTGTTTTTCTTGAAAAATTACCTGGTACCCTATGATTTAAAGTATCATATTTCGACGAGTCAAAATACTGTCGTACAGCTGAGCAGCGGAAGGTGGACAAACGATGGATACGAAGTTGCTGTTTCATTATATTGTAACATTACAAGCTGTAAATCGATTTATATCAAATGTGCCGCGCCACAGAAGAGGCGTGTGTGGATTATATAGCAGCGAGCAAACAAAAAATCACTGATTACCTAAACAACTTGTTCACATTCAAGACGCTGGCTACTTGCTGTTTTAATCGTGATTTTTAGTAAATAACAAAATATATATTGTTACTTGATCGTTTCTCATATTTGTTACATAACAGAGTTTTTAACACTTCATGTGATGGTCAGTAAATTTATAAGCATATAAAAACGAGTCACCACATACTCTCATTAAAGCTTACCGGAAGTCCGTAATAAATTTACAATACCTCAAGTTGCAGTAGCCCACCAATAAAATAAATTTCTTCTTTCTGGACAGTTATTTCTTTTTTGTTGTTTTTCTATTGGGACGTCGTGAATTAGTTCCCATTGAGTGTGATTACTGCATTGACACAGTTGCATGTGTGCGTGGGATTGGCTATAGCACGCCCTAGACGATACTAAATTCAGGGACATCAGGTGGCGCGGATCAGTGACGTTAAGCTGGGTCTATCACGTCCAGCCCTGGTAATGCCAATAGCGTCCTCGCCCTAGAATGCTCCAAGAACCAGGATCTCGGCGGATTTCCTTAAGTCATAATTCTGCTGCCACATAAAACCAATTACACACGAGTACAACAGTTATGTGTATTAAAATACATTCTTAATAGCATTGGCTTTAGTAATTATTCAGCAACATGTTCTACCAATTGAAACCCGTAAAACACCAGTTGCGTCTGATACCATTAATGGTGTCGAATACTGCCTGAAAGTATAGCAATTACAAACTAAGAATGAATGCAGTGAAACTGCAGAAGCCAATCGTCTGCCTAACTAACACAATATCCGGAAGTGATTAGAAACTACGTAGGGAACAGGAATAGGGACATGCTCCAAAAATTATACAGAGTATACATAAGTATCATAAAACTTGCACGTTAAATTATCTTACTCAAGGAAAATTCAATTTATATGGTAATGATATAGACGGGGCATACTTCTATGTTCTACTTAGTAAATGAAAGTTAGCCCACGACATTAGTAACTTCTCCATCAAACTATATACTACAATTTATTACATAAAAAGCTAACGAAACTTATACCCAAGGTGTATTCAGTCTTATAGGATAGCAAGCATAAGTTGGTTTTTCCTCAGTATATATTGAAACTAATGTAATAATAAAAGATAAATTAATTATTTAATTGAGCTATGTCCAACGGTTGAGTGTTTTTTTTGCAATAAACGTTTACAAATTATTATGATTAATTATTAATTAAGCCCCACATTGGTGGAAGCCATTTATAATGAAAATAATTTATTTTTATATTGCTTCAGTAGTTCTTGGGCTTCCAGCCGGGTGAACGTAGGCATTGGCCACGACGTTTCGACGGCGGTCACTGCCATCGTTTTCAGTAAACACTTGCCTACGTTCACCCGGCTGGAAGCCCAAGAACTACTGAAGCAGCAGATACACCGGGAAAACCTTCGTTCTTTTATTTTTATATTATTTGAAAAAATTATTATTTGAAGAAACAATAAAAAATAATCACGAAATTAATAAAATGCAAAAGTTGGGTGAGAAACGTTTTCAAATTAAATATTTCCAATTCTGCCTTTTGATCATTCTTTGTTTTTTATTTATAACTAGCTGGGGATCAGGCGTTACTCCTGTATTAATTCAATTATTTCGGTACATTAGTTAATTCATGGTCAACACATGATCCAACCGGCATCACAAACGTCACAATATGAACTCCCAGTATCACGAGAGATTCAAAAATACACCTGGTAAAATAACAGGGTTAAAAATATTTTCAGTATACAAATGTTACCCCATTTAAGGGTTGAATTTTTACTTAAATCTCATATTGAGGTCATAATGTAACACATTGACTCGCATTACACCGGCTTAGACACCAAACTTGAGAGTTTCCTTGTTATTTTCCTATACGTCACTTTTATATTTTTATTTTCATATGACGCCCCCTACACCCCCACGATGAATAGGATTGAAATTATATGCATCAAATTATCCTAAAACGCTATCACATTAATAAAGGTAATAACGGCAGTTTATGTATTTTTAAAAATTACCGTCCCTCCGTCCACGCCCCAAGTGGTAGCTGTGTATTACCCTGTGTTGTGTTGAGTTTGGTTCGCCAAGAACATCCGTTAAAGATAGTTTGCGGGAGTCTGTTTTACCCCCTTACAAACCCTTTTATTGGATGATCTGTAACTTAAATTGCATTTTTTTGTGTCAGAATTAAACTCAGTGGCTGACATTACAGCTGTTTAAAAATAACTGTGCATTAATTCTTTAATATCAGGCCACCTGTGGAATGAATCTAATGAATCAGTTTCTATGGCAAATAGGACTGCCAAGTGAACTTTTCACATTTTATGTCAACAATACTGCCAAAAAACTGTAGCTTTTACTCTGGGGCCGGTTGTGAAGGTCTGCTTCTGGTTGATTATCATAGGAAGCGCTAGTTGACATGTTCCGATTCTGGAATGACTTGTCTGCATATATCACAACTTGGTATAGACCTCTGCCAAAATTTTAAAACTCTTCAGAAATAAAAACTAAACTCTGCCATAGATAGCGTCTCGCAATTTAATGTCTGTGTCCCAAACTTCTTTCCATTTCGCCTTGAAGTGCTCTGAATTCTCCTCCTCCCTTTTATAATAGCCAATCAGCCGCAATTTTAAATATCAACCGTTGGTTGAAATTGACCAACAGCCAATAGAAAACCTTTAGCCGACGGATGTGAACAAATGTCTTCGCACATGTTGAATGTTCGTTACGCAGTAGCTGTTTTCAATTAGCAACACGTAGCTTCCAACTTGACAGGAGTAAACTTTCTTGAATTTGAAAGGGGCCTGTCATTCATTTAAAAAAACTGATATCTATTCCAGTAAAAGGCTTTTCTGCTTATTGAGTGAACAAGGGTCTGTTACCTTGTTCGAAGCTCTGACCGTCACAAAAGATACTACGCACAAACACACAAATAATATTTGGCAGGCCTATAGTCTCTCCCTCGTAATTATAATATATTACACTGAAGCAAAAAAAAATCACGGTGATTCCAGTGCTACATGCAAACATTGTTAACGAATTGTATTAAACTTATCAACTCTGTGATTATAAGCACTAGACCTATAATTCCATTATACGTAAAATAAATTAGTGAACAAAAAAACAAGAAATATAAACATAATGGTCTAAATATTTCGTTTTTCATTATTGTAAGCCTAGGCTTCATATTTTAGAACCTGGTATTCGGCACACGGCAATAAAGACACCATCTGACTGATATAAAATATAAAATTTAACAGAACGTATTTGTTGAGAAATACATATAAAAACTTCCGATTTTTTCATTATCCTTTATGTTTGAAATAAATATATAGCGTTTATTTGGTTTAAATAAATAATATTATATATTGGTGGAAATCAATTAACCTTTCATTTATTAATTGATATGATAAAATAATTTATTGAACAAATGTTAAGCCGATGTTTTTTACTAATAAGAATGAACTCTTTATTCAACATTTAAAAAATTAAGTCATTCACAACCTAACATTTAGACAGATGAGATCTATTCTCGGGTCGTATTTAAGATCAGAAGGAATACATGGTGTAAATTAATAATTCACTTAAAAATGTTTATTGCTGCTTTAAGAAGGATTTTAGCGGACTCAAAAAGCGCTGTTTTACATGGGCTCTTATGGGCCTACGAGCGAGTTACACATGCAGGGGAGGGGATGGCCGTCACGCTGCCGCCTGTAGGCAAGCCTGGAATTGCCTATCTATTTAAGATACTCTTTGGATAAACCACATGTTAACATGAAAACCCAAACGTTTTACACATTTTGTAGTAGTAATATATTACTAAACAAAAAGAGGTACACAAATGATAACACTCACCTAATAATAAATACATCAATGGTCACTTTTTAAATAGTACAATATTTATGAAAATAAACACAAATTTTAAAATATTTTGAAAACGTCTCCCCGAGGCAATACGACAATTTTACAGTTTCTCAGTTGTGGCAAAACTGAGAGACATGGGCCACAGAGGTGTCTCTTCCATGATTTACAATCCTCCCTACTGTGACCTTGGAATGTAATCGAAAAACAAGAGTCGGAGCATCAGTGAATATTTAAACAACTTTAGATGGAAAGAGTTAATACCTAATACCTAAATGATATAAAAATGTTCTTAACAATTTATAGGTTCATCTAATAAGACAGGTAGGAAAGATAACAAATTATATATTTACTATAATATTAATATAGCAACTTCAGAAAATAACGTATTATAAACATTGCTTAATTTAATTGTGTCACTCTGAGATTTTATGATGTTCTCAGTTGTTTTAAAATACAGCATTTCAGATAAATTCTGTTTGTATAAATTTGGTTCTATGTCTAAAATTTTAACGTCATTCCAATTGAAGTCGCGATTTTCCTCAAATCTACGTGTTGTGATTACATTATGGTTACAAGTTTTATAGTTGTTTCTATGATCTTTTAGTCTGATTTCCAGAGCCCTTTTAATTCTGTCCTAAATAACTTTTTTTTGCAATTTTGCTCGGAACAATTAATTTGGTAAATAACATTGTTTCTTTTCTTTATTTATTTTCTTTATTTCTCTTTTTAATAATTCCCATAAGATTATTATTAATTTTGAAAACAATTTTGGTGCCATAATTGGTTAACATTTTTTTTAATTTTTCACTTACGCAACCATAATAAGGCAACAATGTACAATGCCTTACTATCTTAGTTGTCTGGGATCTCATTAACACTGTTATTCCTATGTTTGTATTTGTGTTCGGATACTCATATATATTATATATATGCATTTAAATCTGGAAATAAAACGGACATACGAAATTATAGACCTATTAGTCTAACCTCGGTAGTATGCAAAATCATGGAGTACTTAATAACTACGTACATTGAATCTAAAGGGTGGTTCTTTGAAAACCAACATGGATTTCGAACGGGTTTTTCGTGTGAAAGTCAGATAATCAATTTGTTTCAAGATCTTGCAGACGAAATCGATCGGGGTGGTAGAATAGACGCCATTGTTATTGATTTTGCAAAGGCTTTCGATTTAGTTCCTCACGACATCTTGATCCAAAGTTAGATGAGACAGGTATTGACAAAAGAAGTGTTCTATGTGTGCAATAATTCTTAAAAAGTAGGCTACAAAAAGTCAAAGTTGGGAAAGAAACTTCAGAACTCGGATCTGTAACATCGGGAGTCCCCCAGGGATCAGTTATTGCCCCATTATTGTTTCTCATATTTATTAATGATTTACCTAATAATATAAATTCTAAGGTCCGAATTTTTGCAGATGACTGTGTAATTTACAGAGAAATAAATGGGGAACAAGACGCAGCTGCTCTCCAAACTGATTTAGATTTATTTAGATAAAATCAAAATCAACAATAGTAAAAGCAAGGTGATTAGTTTTACTAAAATGCGCGTTCAATATGCCGTGATATATAAAATAGATGGGGAAACAGTGATCGAGGAGACAAACTGTAAATCCCTAAGCATTTATTTTAACAGTAAGCTGGGGCAGGTAAACTATGCTACAAGGAAAGCCTGGAACACCTTGCACTTTGTCATGAGAACACTCAAGACGAGGAATGCGAAATCGAAAGAGATAGCATATTTGTCATTCCACTTATGGAATATGGTGCAGCATGCTGGGATCCGTACAGGATAGGTCAAATAGAATCCTTAGAAAGGGTGCAAATAAGGGCCGCAAAATTCGTACAAATAGGACCTGGGCATGGGAACGAAAAGGTAAAGCGACTAGGGTGGGATACGCTACAGACAAGAAGAGAAAGAGCTAGGCTACACATTTTCTACAGAGCCATTGCAGGTCAAAAACCTTGGCAGGGAATCCGAGATAGAATGAAAGAATCGACTCGGAACGGGAGGAAGAGTGATCACTTGTTTAAATTACAAGCGAGGCACCAAAAAACAGACGTTGG
This sequence comes from Eucriotettix oculatus, assembly GCA_034510155.1. Taxonomy (NCBI): domain Eukaryota; kingdom Metazoa; phylum Arthropoda; class Insecta; order Orthoptera; family Tetrigidae; genus Eucriotettix; species Eucriotettix oculatus. Next base: position 159,428,158 of record CM067376.1, on the reverse strand, counting down.
AAAATACTCATTCCTAAATAGGACAATTAATGACCGGAACAATCTGCCTGCAGGAGTTTTTGGGGAATTTCCTCTTACAGAAAGAAAATTTAGAATTAATCTAAGTTTAGTGTAGTGTAGTGCAGTGAAGTGAAGTGATCAGTGCTGCGAAATCTCTAAAAATATACTACAGTGAAATATATTTCCAGTGTTTTTTTTCAGGCAAAAATATTGTTACTCCTTTTTAAATATTCATCTTCTAATAATATGATTCCACACTTATTTATTTATATGGAATATAATTATACATTTAATTATAGGTTAAATATGGTCCTTACGACCAGATTATTAATTATTCTATGTATATGCCATTGGACATCTGCCCATTTGTAGATTTAATAAATACATATATATATTAAATTTAGGATGTACCTAATACTGATCAAATCAATGTCTGAAGTAACGTAAAATTCATCCAGTATACCTTATGGGCTATATCTACGTGTAACGATTTTCTGTCAACCTTTTATTTCTTGGGAAACATTTTTATCGAAGCATAACCGTTACATTTAAACATGCGGTCACGACCACACATTTTAAATATGAAGGTGAAGATTATGAGCAAGGATGTATGAAGCGCTATACCCCGCGATTGCGTATCTCTTACACATAAAACTTTGAAGAGTAAATATTACGACGCGCCCATCTCAAGCACAAAGTTTTATAGGTACGAGGGTGACACTTTTGTGTTATGACCACATGGAGAGGAGACATAGACAATTTTCCTTATCTTCATCTTATTGTTTCTATCACAATATTACGTCTGGATGGAAATTGAGTAATACGTGTATAGCTGCCATTTTTATACATTCCTTTTAGAGAAATCGCAACGAGAAGTTTTGAGATGACGTAATCCCAAGCTGACTTCTATCGCCTTTTCCTTTAAAGGCTAATAGCGATCATCATAAGAGGACATTTTATCACCTTATTTACTGAAGGAAGACAATGGGGAACATTAAATATATGTTCTCTGAAATCGTAAACCATTATATTCAATTTGTTTAATTGCCCGAGGCTCTACCTCTCATAAGGAAAATCATGAATACATCGGAAAGTTTCCATTTAACAATAGAAAACTTTCGAATTAAAATATCAACGCAGCGAAAAACTCAGGACATACAGTCTTTATCGATGACTGAAATGGATTTGAGTCAAAGAAACGCAATGATCTCTTCTATAAAGGATTGGCGATCTGGACTATTCAGATAATAGTTAAATAAGCCAAGAGATGTTCTTCAATATGCAAAGTCGGCCATAGCCTAAAATATAATCGCGGACCAACGTACGTTTCACGAACACATAAACACAAAACATTGTATTTACTTTTTCTAGAGTATCCTGGATGCTGCCAAAAATAAGGCTGAAAGAAACTAATGGCAAACTCGTGCAGGTTTATAAAGAAGCGATTCTCAGGACCAATTGAATCGAATGTTATATAAAATTCTTTCACATAATTATTTTATAGTTACATTTATCTGTAGATTATATATTTGAAAATCTAAATAAATATATTAATTGGCCAATTATTATTCTGCAGATTTCATTTCAAAATATAGTAACCTTAGAATTAGTTATATTTGTAATGATACTAATAAATAGTTCCAAAGTCTATTTCAAATAATTAACATATTTTGATAATTTTCTGCCAGATTTAAAATGTTATTTAAGAAATACATTATTTTGGTAACATATAAATCTGTCAATTCTTGAAGATATACTCAGTACTTTTGATAGTCATAATGTTGTGTATAAAATTTCCTTCATATAAACACTCTCGAATTGCTAAACGTTGTTTGAAAAAATCACTCATTTAATTTTTATTTTGGACATGGAAATGAATTTCAAGGAAAGATTAAGTTTTGAAATGTTGTATATTAATAGCAATAAACTTACTGTTAATATAAAACGTGATACGTTACAATCAAAACTGTTATGTGATGTTTTTATTAAGTTGTCTTAAATAATTTTATCTTTTGGTTAGCTACTCTCTGTTTGTTTGTTCTTTGTGTTTATTTGCTTGGTTGATTTCAAATATTGACAAGGACTACAATGAATGGTCAAAACGTCTAGTTTAAGTTAAAAATTCTTCTGAATTTTCGTGTAAATGTATTTTAAACAGTTCGTTAATTTTTCGTTTATATATGCTATTCACGGACGTTAATTGTTCTTTTATTTGAAAATTTACTTTCTCTATTTTCTTAACAATCGCGTTGTGATACCTTCTTAAAACCAAAGCTTTGTCACTGACCAATTTATGGCTACGCGTCATTTTGCGAATTAAGTTCGTTTTTAAATATAAGGAAAATGTAAATGTCACACAGGGAGCATCAGAAGACTTAGGTTGAAAAAAGGTTGGGAAACGTAACATTATTTTGTTTTAATTGGACATTACTATAGTCTTCGTTCTTTAGATTCAACTAAGATTTATTATTTATGACATCATCAATCACTATTTCAGCATTTACGCTGTTCGTAATTAAGTTTTCGCTTTTTCACGCACATGTCTTTAAAAGAATGTTCACCGTACACCGGAAGATAACGATGAGGAAGTGTTTTTCAATGTTATGTCGGCTGTCGTGTAATTGGTGGTTCTGGAATTTTCACAGCCAACACTAGGAAACGTTTTTGTGACGTCATCCGCTCCGCTTTCCTAAGAAATCAAAGATTTACACCTCCTATTCACTATAATAGGAACGTGGCTCGATTCTGTCGCTTCCTAGACTATATAAAGGATCAAATAACAGGGACAAGGTTCTTGAAGGAATATTTCTGTTATAGCGATTGGGGAATGAAAGAAAGTATTGGTTTCCTCTGAAATCAGAACGCTCACTAGTGGCCATAATGTAACGGTGGCTGACGTCCCTGAATCGTTGTCCATGAAGACTTCTGAGTTGCTTTCCTGAAAAAGTTATTAGTGCCAAACATAAAATAGTAGGAAAGTCACAAAAAACCAAGCATGGCAATCGCCACCAAATAAATCGTTTTTTTTGTAACATTAAATTCAATTTAAGAAACACCTCAAAGTTGACAACGATTAAAATGAAAAACTTTTGCATACAATGATATTACTTTTAACCTCTCACAACTTTTAATTCGTTTCAGAATAACGGTCGATGGCACGGGTACAACACTGATTAACAGGCGACGTTTTAAAGGCTGTGTCGTCATCTTCCATTGATCGTTGAAACTTTGAGTGTTAACCACCATCTTAACCTTGTGGAAACCCAAGATTGTTTAACGTCTTTATACAAAATTTATATAATCCATGACTTCTCAATAAAATTTAAATAAACTGAACATTTATTTCAGAAATTTGGTATTCGGTTTCGACCTTATTATAATCATATGAAACACAAAACGAAGAACACACATCCATTTAAAATATTTATTCGAGATAGTGAAAAATGTCGTTTCAAAACAATTTTATAAGCTTTAATACTATCAAATTATTCTAATGAAGCGAAGTGCACAGAACACACGTAAGCTATTTCTTATATTCTTATTTCCTCGGGAATACATTTTAAGAAATTATCGTACTTTAACGTCGGAAAAAAAAACAAATGCTCAAAATTTGAGATAATGCTATATGTGGAAAAACTGGTTAGACAGAATTGAAACAGAATTTTTTTAGTAGACCAAAATCGAGAAATACTGACCGGGTCCGGGAATTTTGTTTAAAAAACATTTCTTATATAAATTCCTTCATTCCCTCTCAAAATTAGTAACATAAATGATAAATTAAAAGGTACTCGTACTAATAAATAATCTAAGGAAGAACTAAACGGAATCTCTTTAATCCAAATAATCTAAAGGTTAAATACATATATTTGATCACTAAAATAAATATTTTTATAGTATTTATTAATTTTATACCGTAAATAAAACTGTTGATATATATATATATATATATATATATATATTATATCAAAGAAGACTACAGGCATAGTCCACAGACTGAGAGATGGAGTGGGGAAATGTGGACTTTGGTTCGAGTCCCACTTAACGCATCCGTTTTTTATTTGTTTAGTTTATTTTCTTTGTTTATCTTTCGTTTATAGTATTTTATGTTTCGAGAGTGTTCTTTTTCTGAAATATTATAAGAATGTAGCCATTGTACTGGACCTCGAAGTGGAGGAAGTCTTTCGTAGTACCCACATTTGTACAGCAATTTCCATTACATTAACGCCTACAACCTCTAGCAGTAGTGTTATATAATATATATATATATATATATATATATATATATATATATATATAGAGAGAGAGAGAGAGAGAGAGAGAGAGAGACCTCTTTTACAAGAAACACATTACTGCTAAACGTAAAAGTAAGATTTATACTTTTACATTTAATATTTTTCTGCTATTAGATTACAGATATATTTTATAAGCTAATAGAAAAAAATTCGTTGTTAATAATATAGATCATCTTATATGTTTAAATTAATTTGTTCCATATATCATGTACAAACATCGTACATGTTAAATGTACATCTAATGAGCTAAGTGAATTTAAATAGTAAAAATATTTAACTGATATCTATGTACTAGATACATCGAGAAAATAATAACTAATACATTAAAAATTTGTAATTTACTGTATTGCACTGCGCTCATCCCCCCCTCCCCCACTTCCTTAAGTACTTCTGGGTTGTGCAAAGTCCTTTAATATAATGCACTGAAGAAAAATTCCTACCGACGCACTAACTTAATGCGACGTTTTAAGGCAAGCGAGAAACGACGAAAGCGTCGCTATCGGCTCTATTTTATTCATAAACCTTTCTGCGAACAGGAAGCAGCTGGAATTCAAGTGGGTTCAAATGCAGTCTGGAAATAATAATGAAATGTATTAGGAAGCCAGGCACGTATCGCTCATCGAATTTGCACGTAATCCGTTTTAATTTCCGTTGCTTCCAGCCCTTAGAGTATTAGAATTACGAAACTCTGAAAGTAACTCATATTTAAAAATATTACTTACATTTCAAAATATTTGAATATACGGGCATTACGATACTATACTTGACTACATTAATCCACGTATATGTTTTATATATATCCTCCCGAAGTGGTCATAAATGTTTAAAATTTGTGTGCACAGAAAAGAACTCGTAATTACTGTCTAAATGTTGACTTTTATTTTCAACTGTGATTTTCCAGATGAAGATTTACATTTTAATACCGTTTAACTCACACTACAGATAATTATATTAACATTTAAAGGCACTACAGAAGTTATTAATTAAGATGAGAATCTAAATTAATGTCACTCTAAATTTATTTTCTTGTATACTTTATATATTAAAGTAAAAACTTCCTATTCTAACAAACAGCTACTTATTTTTAACATTCTAACTTACTTGACCGCCAACCGGAATAATACATATACAAGCACGCAAATTCATACAACCTGGGTATTTTATTATAGATATGATATATTCTGATTAACTTGTGTTTGAAGAAATAATTGGAAGTTTAATGAATCCATTAATAGGGGAAGTCGGGGCTGGACGAGATAGCGGGGAAGAACGGGATACCCTATTATTTTTAGTGGATAATGCTGGAGGTTATTAAATAGGGATGTAACAATGTAACTGGTCAAAGAGGAAGTCCTGGCTGCCGACTTTACCACCTTAAAACTGCACCTTGTGAATGAACTCTAGTTTCGGCACTTAACATATGTGAATTTATAATTTTTGCAGCATTTCGGCAGAAAGTATGCTGCAAAACTCCACACTTTTAACTCTTTAATAGTATATATTCGTATACTAGGTGTATTAAGCTGCATGTAAGTTACGTATAAATATTATATTATATTATACCTTAAACTGAGACTAATGTCCGGGGCGGGATAATACTGTATAAGGTAAAATATAATATGCTCCTCAAGGAAAAAAAATCTGGCAGACTCACCTTAAAAGAATAAGTTACAAGATTCTGTATCCCAAGTGAATAGATTAATAAAGAAAAGTAACGGAAAAGGAAAAAAGCTAAGCAAAGACTGTGCAATATCAAAGAAAATATTATTGCGAAAGGAAAAATTGATTAAGCGACCAACCGTACGCAAAGTAAATTTAATAAAGAAAAGGCAAGGCAAATGGAGTTACGATGTTTCTTAAATTAAATAAATTTTATTGTATATTAAAAAATCTGGGAGTGAGGAAGTTTATTTTTATAAATTCATAAAAAATCTAATTTTGTTGTTTTACGTTATATTGATATTAGAATAGGAATAAATTAATGTTTTATACTTTTACAAAGTGACTTATCTTTTTCAATAATTTAACAGAAATTGTTAAACAGTAAGTAAGTCCGCCTCGCCTTCCCCTAAACCTTTCTTTTATAATAATTGTAAATATTTACGCGAATTCATACGCAATCAGTTTTATCACTGTGACATAATTTCTGTGAAGATCCTGGGTGTTTTATATAAAAGTTTTCAAATATAGTGGAAGAACGTAAGTCGCAAATATGACTTTTTCGAGTCGAATTTTGTTCGTTAAAAATAAGTATATAAAAAGAAGGCATTTAAAATATTGAGAGCAATAGTTTATAGTTTATAGTAGTGACAGTACCTCATTTTTCTGGATTCATCGAGGAAGTGTAGTGGAATAAATTATTTAGTAATCAACCTTGTAATTAAAATGAAATTTGAGTTCAGTTTTAATGCGAGGTATGTGACTACCTTTGGAATTACTGAAACATTTTATACATGTAGTGGAAAATGTTGGTGCCAAACTGCTACGATTGGACAATTTAAAGAGAGAATGCAAACGGACTGTTTAATGTGTAAAGCTTTTATTATTATCTTGTATTTATCTAGCTAAAAATTGTTTATAATTCTTATAAATATCTAAGTTTCATATGAAAAATAGGCTTCAGATAATTTATATGTTTAAAATGTTACGGAGGATAAAAACGTTATCAGTCTTGGCCGTAGTTGTTTTAAAAGGGTCTTGCCCGACGCTTATATTAAATGCCAAATCTGAAAGCGTGGGAAATGTCTGCAAATATTGATCAATGTTTAAAGAATAGAATAGCTGGGAATTGGTAGGCGCCTGGGCGTCCAGGTAGAGTCGCGACATTCAGGCGCCTGCCATCAAGCTAGGTTAGGGGGATGGCAGATTTATCGCCGGCCAGGAGCTTTCTCAAAATATTTGGAGAGTCGTCCATAACAAGATCAATCTTCGAAATGTGTTTGTGAGTTCCGCAAAGCACAAAGGTGAGGACCAGGTACATGAGGATGGATTTTTGGCTGACATTCCGAAAATTGTTTAATGGTTCGTTGTATGATGCATGAACGAACCAAGAATAAATAAGTAGATATATTATCATAAGAAGATATTTTTTCTTCTCCTTATTAAATCAGAATATTTTTCATAGTTACCAGCGCACATTACAACATGAAAATTAATAGCAAGAAATGAATTTTACATAAAGACTCTTCGACCATTTAATTTAGTTTTAATAACTTTAAAAAATACAAATAATAGAAACATATATGAATGATTATATTTAATTACTCTATTCACGTTCCTGCATTTATTTATTCTGAATTATTCTTAACATTCCGTTAGTATTAATATTATTTAACTGTTCAAATAGTTCCATCCTTCTAATTTTATGAATTAATTTACAGTAATTACAAACATTATTTACAAAACATAATCACAAGTTTTTAAAAAAAAGTCAGAGGAAAGACAAAAATGGAAAAATATCGACCGGACCGAGGATTTGAACCCAGGACCTCCTTGCTTTCCGCTATTTATAGCAGAAATACCTTTAGAGTACGACACAAAATACATCCTGAAAACAGATTATATTTCAATATTTATTATACCATTATATATAATCTCATTGATACTTTTGCAAATGCCCATAGGAGTTATACCTTAAGGGAATTAAATGTCATATTCCATTTAATATACTTAATCATAAATATAACTATCATGAAATATTAAAACGAAAATACATTGCTGCACGAGTGGCCTAGTTAGATATTAAGACGTACAACATTTATCAAATAAAAATATTATAATCAAATAAAACCTTTATTTTCGTTCACATACATTCACACTTAATACTTAAAAGTGATCATAAAATATAAAATAGGGAATATTTCCTCCTTTTCGGACATATTCATCCCTTACTACAACGAGACTGACTAGCAGGAATCCAGGGATCAAGTCACATGATCCCCTACTTTCGTTTATATCCACCAGGAGCACTGTAATATTTACATATACAAATATATACACTTTACATGCTACATATATTATAATATTCACATACTTGTTTTCTCTTTATATACATTTCACATCCATTTACATTTTATTTTTCTCTATTATTAAGATCTCTTATTTTCTTTATTAATTTGTTCAATACATTTTCATAGGTTATCCCTAAAATTCCACTTTCCTTTTTACATTTCTGTTTTTCAATGTTTTTTAACTAGCTCTATAGGCTATTTCTGTGAATTCCTTTAAAGCAGGCGGTAAGAGGGTTTCAAATACAAATTATTATTTGCGTTTAAGTGAAGAAAAAATCAAAATTAATCTATTTCTAAGATGACTGATCTGGGTTTTTTTGGGGGGGGGGGGTAAACAGGCTACATGCGGATGGTCCTGAAACAGGCAACTTGGTCTCAATCAATATTTATAAAATATAGTTTCTACACTTGCCAGAGCACTATAAACGCATGAAAGTTAACACAAAGGTTATTATTTAATGTTTAATAAACATATATATAAAACAAGCAATACTTTTTCGGTTACAAACAAATGTATCATAAATTTTTTGACTATACGCTCACAGTGTCCTTTATATTATTATTTAACAAATTTAATGTTGTTTTACAAAAACATAATATCGTGAATACTGCTACCAATTATGGCGAAGTAATATATTTCCCAAAGAAGAAGTCTTTCATCATGATGTAGCCCACCCTACACTGTCAATATTGGGAATGGAATTCTCATTTCTATTATGTATCCCCCTTAGAAGAGGGAAAGAACTCGTGGAACGGAAAAGTTTGTATAGTGGTAACATGTAAATTCCTTTACAAATTCAACGACAAATTAAAAACGAATCGTAAATGTTATATATTTTTGAAGTGTTACAATTTTGTTACATATGTCACTAATGTCCTCAGGCTTACATTATTTCTTTCCGTTCCCTTGGCAAAGTCGCCTTTCTTGAGTTGCATAGCGTGTTTCGACGTCATGACGTACTTTCCAGGAAGCTTTCATAGTATGGATTTACTGAACACAGTAGTTTAATCAAATCTAGTAAAAATGTATATATAATTTAATATAAACTTAGGTTAACAAATCCAGTGAATATTAAGAATACCATACGCCCCAGTACTAGCTTCATTATTATTTGTATTTCTGTATTTCAGAATTTAACAGACACGTGCGAAATGAGATTGTCATCGATAGGGTCGAACAGAGAAAACGCAAGTTTTTCACTACTGAATAACTTCCGCTGTTTTATATCAATAAAAACAGTTTTATATGGAATAATAACACTTTCATTACATTTTTGAATTGCAAATAATTTTATTAGGTTCAGAAAACAATTTCAATAAAACGGTGTTCACCTTGCTCTGTGCAGCGTTCCCCATCATTTAATTCAACAAAGCTTCAGTTTCTTAAAGAATTAAATTTTCAAGTCATCGATTGTGCGGGGATAGTTCACGTACAAAAATCTTACAAGTCGGTTGTGCGTGTGGGCCAACGACACGTCCAGAACCATTTTTCAAACCACTTCCATGGATCTTCTCGCCGTGTGAGCTGTGGCACCATCTTTTTGGAACGACACTTCGTTCATGTTCGCTTCATGACTTTCCTGTTTCTGATGCGGGAAGTTTCTTGGGCGACTCATTTCGAACACTCTCCGTATATGTCGATTTATTACTTCTTTTGAGTGACTATCTGAAATCAAGAGTGTACCTGAACAAGCCATGAACAATCGATGATATGAAAACCCGACTCGTCAAGAAATTGCAGCTGCGTCGAATGAAATGTTGGGGAAAACCGTCCAACGCTTCGAAGAGTAAGTATAAGTATAAAATCATATTCCATAAATCCTATAGAGAAGTACAAGCTTCACGGATGTGGAACGAGTCAGAGATTTTACATAGATTGCTTTATTAATATTAAAATATACTGTAACTATTCAGTAATTTTTAACTTTTGATAATATTTTCTTAAGTTCTACCCAGAAGACATAAAATTTGTACCTTATATATAAAATTGATAAATATTTTTACATCCTATACAAAAAAAATTGTGTTCTAATAATGTACTTTCATAATTATAAATATCTACCCTATGATACATTCAGCTCCATAAATTCTTCAACAGAGTAGAAGGAGTGGCTTAGTAAGAACTAAGTTAGTTAATATTTGAACTTGTTTGGATTTATTTTTCATTGTTTAATGGAGGTGGGAAGTTTATTAAATATGCTAATAGCAATGTAATGTACACCCTTTTGTATTACAGTTAGAGACTTCCCTTCCTTGTGTAAAATGTTTTTACTTCTCGTATCACAGTCATGTATATCTGAGTTTAGTGTGAAGAGGTTACTGTTATTAATAACAAATAACATGAGTGATTGAATATGCTGGCAAGTGAGTGTCAGTATTCCAGCTTTTTTGAAACGTCCCGTACAAGATGTTTTCGGTGGGACCTGACATAATATTCTAACAGCCTTTTATTGAAGTTGAAATATTTTATCTTTCCCTGATGCATTGCCCCATATTATACCATATGTCATTATAGAGTGGAAATATGTAAAATAAACTAATTTTCTTATGTTAGGTGCACTACAACTTGACATAATTCTAAGAGAAAAGGTTGCCCTGCCTAGTTTTCGTAGGAGAATATTAATATGATCCTTCCAGTTTAATTTATTGTCCATGGATGTACCTAAAAATTTTGTACATTCAACTTCAGTTATTTCACAATTATTTGTTGCTAGTTTTATTGAGTTCAAATTGGCATTCTTTGTCTGAAACTGCATGAAGTGAGTTTTATAACAATTGACCGACAAGCCATTGGCTGAAAACCAGTGAAGCATCTGGCTTAATGTAACACTGGCAGCATTTTCCAGACTATTTTGTTTATTTGTTACCAAAATACTAGTATCATCTGCAAAAAGTATAGTTTTAGAAGAAGAATTTATGGATCTAGGTAAGTCATTTATATATATTAAGAAGAGCACAATGACTGATTACATAGGTAAGTTACTATGGGGGTGATGGTGTTAGCTATGTTTTTTAAGACAATACTTGTTATTCCATCATAACTTGAGGAATGTTTATTTTTTAATGATCTTATAATTTTTTTAATTTCAAATTTAATTGTCATCGTAAGATAGAGATCACTTATGTCGCTAGATATAGTTCCTCGAAGTAAGTGTTCTGCTTCTGTATTTGATTTACTCTTATACCCTACTAATTGTTGGGATGCAGTTAAAAAGTAGTTATTAAATTGATTAGATTTAGTCACAAACTCTGATTTAATCTCACTTTCCGTTGAGCATAAGTGACTTTGTTTGTTTCATTTTTAATTATCTTACAAACTGTTTTTGTTACTGGAATTGCTGTGATAACCTTATTGAAATACATATTTTTAGCTGCAGCTATGATCTTGTTTAATACTCTACAATATTTTTTTATCCCCTTTGTTATCCAAGGAGTACTGACATTATTTTTAGAAACAATTTGTTTCTCAGGAAAGCAAGATTCATAGTGTAGATGTAAAGTTTTAAGGAAATAATTGAACTTATCATTAACATTGGACATGCAGTATAAATCTTGCCAAGATTCTTCCATTAGTGTGTGTTTAAAGTTGTTTAATGAATAGTTATCAATTTTCCTGAATCTGATTATGTCCGAATTTGCGTCCGACAAGAAGGACGTCATTCTAATGATATTATTTATCCTAATCTAATTAATATTAATATGTAGAATTCAAAATTGCAATAAAAATAGTATCTTACAATGTAAAAAACATGATATAAATAACTGCGGAAGTTATTCAGTAGTGAATAGACTGCCTTTCCTCGGCTGCGCTCTAGATAAGCCATAATTCGCTTCAATTGCTAGTAGGGTGGAAAATTGCAAACACGGTACAGTTGCTTCATCTACAATAAGAAAATCACGTCAATGGAGCAAAACAATTATAAAATCTACAAAGCCATGTCCCCCTGCTAGAATCCCTGGCCTGTTATCTCGTGTATGTACACAGCAAAATACATAGCTATTTACAGCCTTTTTTGTATTTTAGTTACCTTCTGCACCATATTTCATATCGTACTGATATATTTGTGCAATTAGTGATGGACTGTATTGAACTTAGCATACGTCAGATATTTAGACACTTCTTTTAACAATACTTACTTTACCAAGAATATATCTTCATGAAATATTACAGTGTAAAGCTAAACATTTCTTTCAAACGAATGTCTAATTTCATGAATACGCGACTAGAAATCGTTCAGCATCGCCTTGCTCTTCACTATAAATGTATTCACAATAAAAGAATAGTTTTATACAACAAGCCTTTCGCCAGAGGTTAAGAACAATAATAACTAAAAACGTTTCGTGAATCAAAGTACAAAATATTCTATTAAATGGCTCGTTTTACTCTGTACAGGATTTTATTAATGGTCCTCCTAATAATTAAAATTAAGGATCCTGCAAAAGTGTTGAATGTTTTGCCTTGTAAAATCACCTACTACATAGCTTTAAACTTTCTGTGCAGTTTTTGCTGCTCTTTTAAGTTTTTTCTCATGTATTGCCTGGAGCTACTACGGAAGTCCAGATTCCTGGCCACGCAGCTCCAAGATGTGAAAACTCCATTGCTTATGCGTGTGTTTGTGCTGTCTAGTGTGCGTGTAGCGTTTTATAATGACTTTAAATTATATACTTTTTATTTTAGTCATTTATTTGAAGATTATTTGTAATGAATAATGTACTTTACTTTGTTCTTAAAATTGCTATTTGTAATGTATGACGTCCTCACCTGAGGACTAATGAAAACAGTAATAGATCTAAATTTTTAGTTAATTTAATAGAATGATCTAACATAAGAGTACATCCGTAAGGAGCTTGAAACTGGTTTTTCAAGGGGCAACATGAATTCCGAGAAGGTTACTCATGTGTGAGCCAAGTCGTTTTCTTGCACCAGGACATTGCCGATGAGGTTGACAGAGGAGGAAGAGTGGATGCGGTCATCATAGATTTTTCAAAGGCTTTCGATCTTGTACCTCATGACAAATTGTTACAAAAAATGTCCAAAATTGGGATTGATAGACAAGTAGTTTTATGGATTAGAGAATTTTTACGAGACCGACAGCAAATGATTAAAGTAACGAACTATCCTCAGTTGCGAAAGCTAATCGGGTGTGCCGCATGGTTCCGTTATTGGTCCCTTATTATTTCTAATCTACGTAAATGACTTAGCATCAGGTTTAATTCTCAGGTGCGTCTTTTTGCTGACGACTGCGTTATATATCGGAAAATAAAAACTGTGATCGATGAAGAACTTCTACAAAAAGATTTAGACACAATTATAGATTGGGCACTTGTTAATAAAATGAAAATAAATTGTAACAAGAGCAAGGCAATAAGCTTTTGTAGGCGTCGCGTTGAAATAGTACTTAATTATAAGCTCAGCGGTAATGAAATAGTACAAGAAAGTAACTGTATTTGGGTATATACTTGAGCAGTAATACGGGTTGGGAATATCAAATAGACCATGTGACTAGGAAAGCATGGAAGGCACTACATTTCGTCATGCGGATTTTAAAAAAAGCCAACTGTGAAACACGGGAACTTGCATACAAATCTCTCGTGCGTCCAGTAGTAGAATACGGCTGTATTTGTTGGGATCCGTTCCGAAAATATCAGGTCGAGGCACTGGAAAGGGTACAGAGGTGGGCAGCAAAATTTGTTAAGCGGTGTCCTGGTCACGGAAACGAGAAGGTTCGTCAATTAGGGTGGGATATGTTAGAAAAACGACGACAAAATTTACGTCTCGGGGTTCTTTTTAAAGCGTACGCAGGACAACAATCCTGGGAAGATATTGCATCAAAGTTTTTAGAAGTAAATTATTTCAGTAGAGGAGATCATCATTGTAAAATTGGGCAGTGTAGCTTGAAAACTGACGTTGGGAAATTTTCATTTTTAAATCAGACTGTAAGGGATTGGAACAATTTACCCTCAGAAGTCTTCGAAACATTCCCTGCCAATAGCAACGTGTTTCAGGGAAGAATTAGGAAGTGTAGTGAAGTGTAGTGTGTGCGACGAAACAATATATGAATAATGGGTACTTTTTTTATCTTTTTTTGTTAGGATTTAATTTAATGTTATATTAGTGTAATTATTATTTGTAACATATTTTATTTTTAAGTTTAGTTTTTTTAACTGCCACCGAGTGCTACTCAATTGCAGTATTAATAAATTCATTCATTCAAGAACGAAAATTCGTGATTTTGTGACATATGTGATGTATTCTTTTCTTTTAACTTCTCATTATGGCATATTTTCTCATTAATATTTATATTATATTAGTCAAGAAACTGAAATAATTTTCAATCTAATTTCTTTTCTTTTGCAAAACTTCCCTCATATAAGTCATTAATCTTCTTTTGCATTGTTTCATATTCTATGGTTTTGCCGATTGCGCATTGACAGCAGGCTATTCCAATCCGGAAATAGAAATACAATACTGCAGGTTTGGCAGCGGAAGTGCGTGTTTCTAAGTACCCCTCTAAATAAAATCGGTTAAGCCCGTCACTATGATTGCCATGAAGTAGCCGACCTGTATAGAACGAAAATAACCAAAAAATCATAAAAAGTGCTTATTAATTAATAGAATTTATTATTTAATACACTTGCCCGCAACTTTCACCGGAAATATTGTACTGATTGAGCGTCATATTACGTCCCAGACACAAGTAGTACAAATATACGTCAGTAACTCAAGTTACTTATTTTCCATCGCATTATCGTATGAATGATTACCAAAATGTCGACAAATGTCAGAATTAGAGAATCAAGTGTAAACAAATATAACAATGCTTTTCCTATTTTATTTGTATCTATTTTGTGTTATGCGTGGCTTAGGTCGTAAGCTATATTTGCTTTATATGCGAAGCAATTTGTTACTCGGCATGATGTCACGAGACGTGGTTCCTAGCACACGGTGGGCGCTGACAACTTGGCAACACGGCTTCTAGTCAGTAACAAATTCCCATTACAGGACATACATCAAGGATCTATATCATTCACTTCTATTCATACGCAGAATTTATGTATCTTTTGAAATATTATATGCATACTGAAATATTCGATGCTCCTAATATATTTTACAAGTCTACGTTTTAAAGCTGCTTATTACCCACACACTGATCGATACAGCTTCCATTCTATTTCGTATTGTCTGGTACGGAATAAATGCGATCCGTTGTATGAGCTGAATGAAACCACATTTGCGTGTACCAAATTATTACGATTAAATATAATTTGATAGCAGCAAATTGTAATTTTGTAATTAAATCTATCTAATAAATAAAACTTTCCAAACTGGCATGCATTTCTTTACATACGCAGTCTCTTGTAAGGACTGTGTGAGTTATAAAACAGTTTTGCATATTTATTAACTAATTAGAATGTATTATTTCCTATAGAAAATTTTAATTAAATATGAAAATTACTTCTTGTTTAACAGCCAAAAGAAATGGTTCAATTGTCTTATGCCTATAAATAAATTGGGATGTTAGAGGATATAGAGAACATGTCATTCATCAAAGTATGATATTATGACTAAGTCTAAATCGTATTAAATAAGTATGTAAATCGAATCCTCAGTATTCATAAATTATATTGAATTCATAGTATCATATCTAAAAATCTTTTTCTATAATACAATTAAGTGTTCGTGTATATTTATGTTTTTTATTTAAACAAATTTAAAGGGGTGGAGCAATTTCGATTCATAATTGTACACGTATTTCTTGCAACTCAAAAACAAACACTGTCGGGGAGTAGACAAGCCTACCGCCCATAAGGACAGGCGTGGAAACATTAAGACAATCAAAAGTGGCTGATATTTGCCTAGAATAAATATATCCTTGGAGGAGTCATAGAGATGGACATTTATCCCAATTTTTAATCCCATCTGGCATTGGAACACCAATTAAGATGAAAGCGTTACATAAAAATTAACTCGCATAGGTCTCTATTCCGAGATTTCGGAAGTCGCTGAGTTCATTCTGACATTTGGCATGCAACTTAAGTTGCACTTAAACACCAGAGTACGGGGCTCGATGGAAGAGAGTGAAAAGTAAAATCTCAGAGTCAGCCTAGATTGTTTATAAATATAATAACATTCCGTCAGCTTAGATAGGGTAGGTGCATGAAAATATTAATTTTAAAACTATGTGAAACTCTCGTTGAGCGTTTAATCACTTGTTGACCAAGAGATTATTATCGAATTAATCCTGTACCGGTCATATGTAAATAAAACTTGTGCAACAACGGGAACCAGCTAGTCCTTGGATTATTTTTACTCCAAGATGTCGCTAAATTGAAACAGTGTACACAAATTATAATACGATAAGAGATAAAAATTTTAAGAGTAAATCAGTACAAAGAATAAATAAGACCAACTGAAATTAAATAGAAAAAAGGAAGGGGTAAAACATTTCAAGATTATTATTATAATGATTTTTAAATTATAACTATTTTGGTAAATCTATTCATAATTTTCTTCAATATTATTCATTAAAAAATATCCGATATTAAGCAGATACAGCATATTTGGTAGTTATCTTAAAGTCGCCTGTTGGCAGTAGAGCTTATGGTCACGTGCTGATTGATGCATGTGTTGATCCACGCTGATAGACATCTCGCGATATTAGTGATGCATATGTAACCCACGTTGATCCAATATTAAAACTCACCAGCACCACCAAGATCACAATTATGAACAAAGGGTTTAAATTTTCCATTAAATAACTTCACTTGCGTGCATATAAGAACAAATTTTTCGCAACCTGACACTTACTGAAATTGAAATTCTCAAACAATAGCTACAGAAAACAAATACTTAAATCGTCTTCATTGCGAAACTAATGAATATTACATGTAAGTAGCGTGAAGTGTGTATCTGAAGAATGTACGTAGTTCCTCCTAGGTAAAGAAATATTGTTAAAATGAATTATTTATGCATGTAAAGACTATTTTTTCCTTTCTTGTTCTCAGGGTTAATCATTGATACTTCAGTCTTCTTAGACGCCTCGGAACTGTTCAAAGTACTTCATTATCGTGGAAGAGATGCCTGTGGAAGTTTACTCTCAATACTATTTCTTCCTAGATTTATTTCGGGGCTTACATTTAGGGATACCTCGTACTCTGTCTGGTTTTCTCGAGGATCTCACATGCCGAGGAACATTTATGTATTCTAGGTGGTGTAAGTATAGGGGTCGAATACTTTTGGCACACGGTAAGACCTGCCCGCTGATCCCATTACATTCAGAGTAATACCAATAAACGTCTAATTATAGTATCAATAAAAGTCTAATTAAATTATATAGCTATAAATGAATGCAAGTCTAAGCGTTTTCTCTTTAACATTGAGATTGAACTCAACGTAATACAAATATAGGCCTAAAGCGTGTCGGAATTAAAGGACCAGGGTGGAAAAGTCTCAACTAGACCCAGAATAAAACTTAAAACCTCTACTTGGTACGCACAGGACCTGAACAATGCAGAAAAAATGCAATTAGAACAACCAGATTTTGCAAAGTACAGAACGTTTTCTGCAGGTGTAAAGAGCGTCCTTGCGTTTTTATCAATCATGAAAGTGTATTAGAGGATTTGTGATTGGTATTTAATAATATTTAAAAATTTGGAGAAACATGTTATTTAAAACTATATAAATTAAAAGACAATTATTCGTTCCACAAGATAATTTAAAATAATCTTAAATAACGTCTTTATGATCCAATTTATTACTCAATTCAAGTTGAATTTGCAACATGACTAACCAATTAAGACGATCTTTAGTAGACTCAGTTCTTAAATATTCTCAATTTTATCCCAATTAGTTAGTTATGAAGTCAAAAATTTAAGAGTTTCATCTAAATCTTATTTCTTTGCAAAAATTAAAGAAATTTGGCCTACTTCGTCAGTCAGCTCTAAAGCTATAATATAAGAGGAATCACCAGGTGTCAAGACGTTTTCGAGAATATATTTCTCTCCAGGGGAATCGGTTCTGTCAGTCTTAAATTTTGCCACCGTAGGCAGTCATCTACCGCCTGGGGTCGACCCTGCTACTAGCGTTTATTTACCCTTCGGATGTTTCACATTTTTGGTTTGAACTACATACTGAATGAAATGATTCGCCAATGTCTATCCTTCTCCACTTTCACAAATGTTGTAGGAACCTTGCTCACTACTTCAGATATTTCTTAAAAATAAATTTTGTACTTATTCGTTTGTCCCCTTCGGGTCAATCAATGTGGCCGCTGTTGTTTCCAATACTTGAAGAAAGAATGACACTTGATATCATCTTGATTATGAACATTAATAAATATAGGTATTTTAAAATAAATATCTACATTCTTCTGACCATATACCTTCATATTATTCGCTGACCCACTTCCATTCCTCGCCCATTTTTGTCCTTCTCTTTCAACTGAATGTATCTATTATTCATCTGAAACTTCAGAGTTGCAACCAATTGTCCCCTATTCACTACTTTGTATACTTGTTCTACATAACTCTGTAATCTCTTCCTGAATCCTTCCAATGACTCTTCTACTTTCTCAATTGTGAATATTTACCCCTTCTCTCAGCCCACTTCTCACAGAATTTTTTCTTCCAATTTTATTTTCGATATTTCATTCTCCTTATTCACTTTATTTATCTCTAATTGTTTTTTAATATCAGATAAAATCATAATTCTATGAACGACCACCCTTTTCTGAACAATTAATTCCAATTCAGCCATTTCTTACTTTTTATTTTCATGTTCTTCTTCTGGTTTCCTATATCTCTTCAAACTTTCACCTTCAGTTAATGTTCTTACGTTGAAAATCTATTTTCATTTGATTCATCTTGTCCATTTGATGTTCCGTCTTACCACTCCGTGTTTTTTAACTTTTCTTCCTTGCTTTAACTTGCACAAACATACCTTAGAACAGGTTTGAATTACATTCCTCATTTTAACTTAATTCATAAACCCTATGTTAGGAATATTTTTCTCTCTCTCAAGTCTTCTATGACTGAGCCCTCCTCTTGACGCATCAATTGTTATCGTCTTCCTTTTGTTTTTATACATAGTATTAATTGTAATATTCTGACTACAATTCACCTTACTATTTGTCATTTATATTGTCTAATTAGATCAACTATTACATATAAATGAGAAGAATCACAGCCCTTTCCGATTATAATACGGAATAATTTGATTCCTTTATTGATAATGACGTTTATTGATGCAAATAAGTGAAAAAATAAATTTTTATTATTTTCAATTAATTAGAAAGCACTGATTTCCATTAGGGCCTTTCTGTCCGTGTATTAATATTATGAATGGTAATGGCGGTATTCAACAGTGCCTCGTATGAAGAGGAATATGAAAATTGTGATGTTCACTTGCAACGAATGTAGTATAACGGAATGCCAGGAGTCAACATTCACAAGATTTCATAAACGATTTCCACTTACATCTTAGCTTGTATTTAAGAATAGTACCAAACCAGCATTAAATCCCGTTAGTAGTTAATCACTCAACCTTTTGTAACGGTCCAACACATCTGCTCGGATCTCGGCGGTGCGGAGCCAAAAAGAAAGGAGACAATATTTGAGCCAGGGGTGATAAAACCCAGACATTAGGACTCCAGAGGAATTAGTTCTACGGACTCTGGAATGTGATGGATGGAGGCTGGGAATGGAGCGTTGATTTCCCCAAAAACCGTGGGGGAGAGGGGCACAGTGTTACTCTCAGAGAAGAGTAACCATAACAGTGATTGGTTAATATCCATCCCTGCCACCTTCGGGATATAAATTAAAGAAATTGGGAAGAAGTATTAAAAGGCTTGAAGAGAGGGTCCAATGATTTGGATTTTAGGCAAGGGATATTATGGAGACGATGAGATTGGATGAGATTAGAGGCAGATTGTGGGGACGATCAGATGATCTACATTATCCGAGGGAACGAGGATAAACTGGAAAGTGTCCTGAACCAGGAAGAATAGCAGCGGCGGCTCTTATTTGGATGGAGCATGACCAAAATTAGGAGGAAATTGCAACGAGGAACACACATGGTAATTATCCCTGTAACATTTTGCCGTTTTCCTATATCAGGTCCGAAGAGATTTTGTATGTAATTTTGGCCATATTTAAAGATTTTTTTGCTAGTTTAAAAAATTAATTTGTATAATTTTTATGCAAATATATATTTACGGTTTAAATAAGAACAAATTTCCGGTTTAATGTTTAAAAATGAGAAAATTGTAAAATAATGTAAATTTGTTTAGGATAAAGTAAATTGTTCTCTTTTTATTATATAAGTTCATTCTTAATATATTAATATTGCATTAAAGTAAATAATATCTCCCTATTCATCTCACTTAACTTAATGAAATAATACAATTTATTTTCATAATATTCACGTAAAGGTAAAACATTGTGTAAAATGTCTTTAAAACAAATAATTATTAATTTTGAAAGTTTGGATAATGTTTCTCATCCAAAAAAAATAGAATATTTTATCTTTAGACCACAATGAAAACATAAAGTAGATTTAGGTTGATCATCATATCGCAAATCCACTTTACTTCATTGCCGAATGTTTTAAAATTCCGCAGGTCTTGAGACGCAGAGAAATTAAGTCAAATTATTTTTGAATGTTCTTCAAGAGACTTATTACCGATGTCCTTTGGTTAATTCATCAGTACTTTCTCCTGGAATGATTCTTCCGTCCCTATTCTCCGTTAATGGTTGTAAATATTGTTAACATTTTATACCAAACGTAATAAAAGAAAACTAAATACACTATCTACAATACTTGCTGCAGCTAGCCGCATGGACTGGCAGGTTGACCGTGGTGGTTGGGAAGATTACACCAAATTACATATTTAAATAAAAAATAAAATAAAACATACCGCATCGTTAAATTTTACTCCATAAAATTATGCAAATAAAGAATGATTTATGTACCCAGAATTTTAAAAGTATCTTAAAGCAAACCCCCCGTAATTACCACGTCAACTTGAGGACATTGGGCGCATAATGTGGTTGGGCTTTCACTATGTGATAACTTGTTGGCTGCTCCATCTCGGATGGTGGTGCGTTGGTGGCGGTAGACGGCGACGCCAGGATCTTGATGCAGTCGCCCTCTGACGGTCCCTGCGCTACCAGACCACAGAAATCGACAACTATTTTCCGAGAAAGAACTTTCCTCTCCTCGGCTGTCAGCTAGGGCTGTGCTCTCCTCACTTTCCATTACTATACCATCTTTTGGTCCCATCTGGAGCATCAATCATCGGTTTTTTATTTTGGAAGAAAGACGCTCACAATTTCCCGCGTATTTGATAAATCCTCGCCATTCTATCCATTGGCGGTGGGAAACAATGTATGCGGGGCCACTTCCTTCCTGGTCTACGAAAATTTTCGCACTTCTTTGTCATCGCACATTTTGTACTTATAGTTCTAAAGCCGAAGTCTCTCTCAGGTCAACTTCCCCACGTTTCCTTCCACTTCTCCGAGCGAAGTGAAGCAAACATGCGACCAGCCAGATACTAAAAGGAATATGACTATCTACTTTAATATCTACTTATAGTTAATATCTTAATGTCTAGTACATGTGGTTTACTACAACACTCAATCGAAATTTTATATAACTTTCATATATCCCAATCGTTTATCAATTGTTTCATTATATCTGTTTTGAACTTATACAGAAATGCCAATGGAAAAATATCTGCCATTTTTGTTACATAACTGCAGAGAAATTTCGAACAGATAATTAATTATTGCTCTCCAGCTAAAAAAAAGAGTTCTCTGAACACAGGTATTATTTTATAAGTTTTATTGGCAGCCACTGAAGGGCCTGTGGATGATATTTCCGTTCTGTGTCGTGCAGCTTCAAGGCACGCTGACGATGGGTCATTAACGACGAACCGTTTGACAGTAATTAAACAGCCTTGTCAATTCGGAAAACCAGAGGTGATTTGTGAAGCCGTCAAAGAGAGGTTTTGTCTTTATTGATATATTCCGCTTTCATGTGTTGACAGGAAAATGCGCCAGGGTGGCCTCAATTGATCCAATAAAATACCCTTTCAATACAGGACAAAGATTTATTTGACACTGTTATTTTCAAAGAACGATGAAGGTGGTTTCTAATGTAATCGAGTCGGCGGACCTAAATTATGGGCATTAAACAATTTTATTAAAAACAAATAAATTGTACAACAACCTATAAATCAAAAAAATAATATAAATGTATATAAAGCATTAAATAAAATATAATGTTTTCCTTCTATATTTGGAACATAATAAGTTGTAACTGGAATCAAACTACATGAGGTTCTAAAAATAAGAACGAAACGTAGTTACTAAATCCTATTTAATATAAGTTTATATTAATCTTTTCAGACGAATAAGTTGTACTATTTATTTTACTATTTCCAAACAGTCAGATATTTTAATTATTTTTAATTAATTAAAAACCAAGTATCAAATTAAATTCTCCTTGTAATATGTCAAATAATTCGTAATTTCCTGCAAGCGCAGAAATAACACACCTTTTACTAATGAGTTGATATTATTTTAAATAATTTAGCTGAGTTCAATAATAATAAATAATTTCAAGAAATAAAGTTGCCACATGCGCGTAAATCATTTATAAACAAATTGAGAAATAATAAATAGCTATATTCGAGAGGAATATTTAGTAATTCAAATTACTATAAAAGGTACCTCTGGCAGAAATAAAACTAGAACAACTTAATCTTCTTAGTAGCCTGATAGTGGTTTTTAATATATTAATATTTTTTCATTTTCTGGAATTGGCAAATGAGACTGTATTTTAATGGAAATATTGGAGTTAAATAAGGACTTCGCAAAGATAAATGCATAAGTTTTTCTTCAACTTTCTTAATTTTAGAATGTTTAGTTTTCACGTCATCTAATGATGTACACCCCGATTCAGACAAGATTAGTAAATCATCCTATATAAGTAAATATATATTCATCAAGTATGATTCCTAAGTACTATATAAATGGACGTATCATAATTTATTGAGAAAATAAATACACAAAAATCGTCTATTAGTTGTTTATCATCCGGTTCAATTAAGGTTCACTTTCTGTTATATCTTACTTATTTACACTACTCAATCTAAAATCTTCTGACGATTGAAACTGCCAGCTGCAAATTTTCGGAGCAATTGTTAATAATTAAGTCACCGTAGACCAACTTTGCTCGATACTTATGGCTGGGAGTTGCAGCAGATGGTTCTTTTTCGTCCATCTTAATCTTTAAAGGCAACCTTGCAACGAAATCAAGATCTTATGAAGGAATTAATCCGCCAGTTTCTCACATTATTATAAAATTACTAGGAATAGAATATAACTGCATGAAAATAAATATTTGAAATAAAAATTGAAACAATAATATAAAAACAATACGTTATTTGGAATAATAAAACAATATATAGTAAAAAATTGTAAAATATTTGTATATATTTATATATAAGAACTTCCCATACATTTTAATGCACATAGGTGTCATATGTACTTAATAAATTTATATGCAGCAATATATTATAATTATTTGTCAATACATGGACAAATATAGATATATAATTGAATCCAATTATTGAAATACTAAATTAAAGAATATTGGAGGGCCATCCAAGATATTATGGAACGGAGATGAGGGTCCTACAATTAAATTTCAATCACTGCGCGGCCGCCTAGGACCTCGTATGTGCGGGAGAGAAAGGTGAAAGTGGCGATCCTGTCGGAACCATACAGAAATTTAGAAGGGACAAAGGCGTGGTTGGCAGATCTGTTGGGTGTGGGTCTGTGACAGCCGCTTTGCCGAACAGGTGCAGCATACAAGGGAGGATGGCTTTATATGGGTCAAGGTATATATATACATATATAACCTGTTTGCACCACCAAACGACATCCTGGAGGAATTCGAAGCCCTGTTGCAAAGACTTTCAGATGATTAGCGTGGCCAACCAAACGCCATTATTGCAGATAACTTCAACGCAAGAGCCATTGACTGGGAGAGCAGGGAGCAGGGAGACAAACAGGAGCGGGGAGACAGTCCTGGACGTCATATCATCTCTGGATTTATCCCCAACATACGACAGAGACGGAAGGA
Source organism: Eucriotettix oculatus (assembly GCA_034510155.1). Classification (NCBI taxonomy): domain Eukaryota; kingdom Metazoa; phylum Arthropoda; class Insecta; order Orthoptera; family Tetrigidae; genus Eucriotettix; species Eucriotettix oculatus. Next base: position 159,403,709 of record CM067376.1, on the reverse strand, counting down.
CGTCCGTAATTGACGTTACCTTCGCCACTGAGAGTTTGGTCCCTCGTATAATGTTGAGGATAGTGAGCTACCACTATACACACAGCCATCACAAAGACATTACCTTTGAGGTTTCTGAACATTGCCACACGAGGGCGAAGAAAATACAGGGAAGGATGTGGAACAACGGAAGCCTCGATCAGGAATCCTTCGTAGTCTCAATAGAGGAACATATAATCTTCATAGCAGACTCGAAGTGTATGGCACGGTAGCTGACGTCGCTGATCACCGATGCATGCGACGCGTCCATGTCGCGGGCCAAGGCAGGAAACAATCATCGCCCGGCTTACTGGCGGAGCGAGATGATTGGTGGGCTTAGGAAATAATGCCACAGCACAAGATGGATAGAACAGCGCTCCAGAGGACTAGAGATACATGAAACTGTGTGCCAACTTCACATAGACGCGCGACGCGCTAGCGCTAAGATCAAGGCGAACAAGAGGCGCTTCTGGATGGAGTTGTGCAACGAGGTGGACAAATACCCGTGGGGCAGACTATAAAATAGTCATGGCCAAGGTGAAATGCCCAACCGACACGCCTCCGATGTGCCCTGTTTTGCAGAAAATAATTGTTGAAACACACTTCCCGCAACAGAAAGATAACGTCAACATGGTCGACGCATTAGTCGACAACATTGAAATACCACAGGCCCTCTTAGAATGGCAGGAAGAGGTCTGCGCGGGAATAAGGGATCACAAGACCCCAGGTCCTGACTGCATATCCAACCGGGCTCTAACACTGACCATCAAATCGAGACCCAACCGATTCACAGTGCATTCCTTCGCGAAGGTAAATTTCCAGCTGCATGGAAGAAGCAGCTGCAGGTTCTTCTACGGAAGGAAAGTAAACAGCCAACCAACCCATCATAATATCGTCCAATTTGTCTGTTGGACACAATGGGGAGGGTGTTGGGTTGAGAGGATCATTTGCTACTGAATAGCAATCGAAGGCGGCAGAGGGCTCTCTGATGACCAATACAAGTTCCAAAAAGTGAGGTCCACGTTATATGCCATCACCGTCGTCGTAGATATAGCCCGGGCAGCCATAGCAGGTGCTATTGCGCCATCTTGACACTAGACGTCAGGAATACATTAAACTCGGTAAAAAGGAATCGCATCCTAGATGCGCTACGTTCCATGGAGATCCCAGCGTACGTCTGGAGGCTAATAAGAAGCTATTTCAGTGGGAGGACACTGACGTATGACACTGATGCTGGACAGAGGACGTGCCTCATTCACGGGTGGGGTCCCTCAGGGCTCCGTTCTCGGCCCATTACTATGGAATATAATGTACGACGATTTGCTTAGACTTCCTTTGCCCATGGGGGCAAATACATTGGACTTTATGGACGACATAGCGGTGGTGGTCGTTGGAGAACTGCTCGTCACGATGGTCACGAGGTCAACCAATGACAATATCAGACACTGGCTCTCGGCGGTGCGTCTAGATCTGTCCGACTAGAAGACGGAAGCGGTGCGGGTCACTCTGCGTGGAAAACTGCTCAATACAATCACAGACGGTACCTAAGAGTAAAAATCGACGCCAGACTTCGGTTCAACGAGCACGTCAAATAGCCAGTAAGAAGACAGCAAAAATTAAAAGCGTCCTCGCTAGAATTATGCCGAACATAGGTGGGCCTAGTCAGGATCGACGGAGACTCCTCGCAAGCGTCACCAGATCTACACTGCTCAACGCGGCCCCCATATGGGCTGGCGCGATGGCCATTTGGCTACATCTGGGATGAGTCGGTAAGTCTATGACCCTTCGTACAACTCGTCCATAGCCTTTGCCATTGGTTCACTGACTTCTCCTTCTCTTCTTTCCGAATGTGTATATTCACACATTTATAAATATTCAAAATAATTTAAAAATTAAGAAATAACAGGTGGATTTGCTCCTTAAGAGATTGCATTTAAAGAATAAGACGGTAATATGGCTACTGCATGCCGACTAATCGTCGTTCATATGCACCACTAACCGATTGGAAACCCAAGAATTCCTCCGAAATCAAAATTACTGGGGAGCTCTGCGGAAATGAATTAGCTTTATAGTACATAATAACTAATTTCAAGCTACGTGTGCCTCAATATCTCGGCTTGTAATGCGTTACACAAATAATAAAATTTGATTTTAGAATACTTAAATGTATTGTCTTTTAATGTACATTTAGCTACTGAACGTTAAGTCAGAAAAACAGTGTACCTTCCGCACCTCTGTATTTTATTACATAGAAAAAAACCTGTCCTTTCTTTCACGTCTTCCTTCACCACCAACTTTTACCCGTGTTCTTTTCTTTTCTTTTTAAAATATTCTGTGAAATTTCATTTACCCTCCCTTACCTTACAATTTTTATTCTCGGATTTATAAAACAACTTCTTAAAAGCTTAAATGTCTCCTGCAGAACTTATAAGAAGTTGGGAGGCCGCGAAACTTGCAACACGGCAGTTACATTTTTCATCACTGGCGGCGCTACCGCCGCTCTTCTCCAGAGACGATACCCCGCATCCTGCGCCGCATTAAAACAAAGGTCTTTGTCCCGACTGTGGAGATTTATCCTCGCGTCTGCCGGCGTTATTGTACTTGGCCAAACAATGCACTTACTCGGCGCCCTCGCCTGCCGACAATTTTCGCCTGCCGTCTTAGAAATTGTGGTTTGCGTCGCGCCGGTTTTAGGTCGTCTGCTTTGTTTATTGCGGTATCAGTAATTATTAATGCTTTGTCACAACTCATAATTGCGGACGTTCCCTGCAATTTGTTCCAAAGCGTACTTCCTACCCACCTACTCTAATTAATTTTCAGCTGCATCCTCAGTGCATAGCATCTGCTGTACACAACAAACTTTTCTTTATGCATGGTAACTAGTTGTGGTTTTTGTGACAAATTACTTTAAAAAACGCCCGAAAGATATAATTCTAACATTTCTCCACCAATTCTTTCTAACTGGTACTTCTTTTCCACTTTAACTAATGGATTTGAAATAAAGCCGATAGGCAATATCAACTGCAACAAATTATCATTGCCACCAACACCTTCGTGCATCATTAATGTATTTCTGACAATTAGTTCTGGAAATTTTCGTGGAAGGTACGTTTCAACCATTTCAGTAGACAAAAGTGTTATTTTTCCGCAATTAATTAATAATTAAATAATACTATAACGTTTGAATAAACCAACCCCGATGCGTGTTTCTGAATTTAAAAACGTTTTCCTGGCATGTGTGTCCCAAGTCCAATGTTGAACATTGTTATGTGGTATCGGATCTGAGAATGGCTTCGCTGGAATTCCGTCTTTCTCTTAATTTCTTGGTGTGAAGCATATCGCACAACACAAATTATCTGGCGCATCCTCAGACGGCGGTTCCTTCAATCAATTACTCCGTCGTCTATTACTGCGGTATAATATGAGGCTTACCGTCAGTTTCTCCTGGTTTGTATGAGTTTTCTCAGTGAGTATTTATTCAATCCCTAGAAATACCTCCTTACAAATCAGTTTGTTCCTCCAACTGTCCTGTAGCTCCAAGTATTAACTTCCGCAAGTTTTTCCCTTTCTTATTTCCCATATGTCCACCTTTTCATTCATAAAGTTTATCACTTGAAACAGTCTTTTATCAGCTGTTTCCTGATTTCGATACGAATAGTGTTATTGTTAACAGGTTCTTCTTTAGGCAGAAGATTTTCTTAGGCAGTTTTACCTCTCCGTTGTTCCTGTTATCTCCGTTGATTTTTCAATCTAATAAAGTGAATACTTTAAACTACTAGCCTATCCTGTTTGCATTTCATTTTAGTAGTCGAAATATAGTAATTTGTTTTAAGTCATCACTGTTTCACATACTTCTACCCGTTTATCGTGACGAATTTCTAAGTAATATTATTAATCCAAGATTTATTTTTGTGAGTTAATTATTTTATTGATTTTCCAATTCTTTTCGAAAAAAGGGTCAGCTTTATAATTCTTACCAATGTATTTTTCTTCAATGAATTGTTTAAAAATGCTTCCCATGTCTTCCCCTAATAACCACTGTTTTTTTCTGCTGTACTTGAGTTCTACTTGGTGACATTATTAATTAAATTAGTTTTTCTATATTCGTGAGCTTCCTATAGTTATTTTTTCCCTCCATACTTTTGTACCTATATCACTTTTTTCATATTTGTAGCTGTAATAGATTGTCGCGCAGAACGACCGCCCCTTTATTTAATTCTCATAATTTAGGACGAATTAAATTCGGGAAAATTGAATGAGAATATTAGAAGGTAAGCAGAGAACATGGGGAAAGTCCAGGATTAGAACGGCGCTTTCCTGTCGCGAAGATCCGTGCGTGCTAGCTAGGTGTAAGGGACGATAGATAACCCATGACAGTTTTCAAAGACCTGCCCCTTTCTAAGTAAATGCCGATCCCGCTGTCTGCAAAAATTAATGACAATTGGTGAAGACACGTCACGTAAGGTAGAGTTTTTCTATAGAGAAGGGGGAAGAAGGGATTGGCTGTAAGGTGACAAGGAGATAAAAAAATGCAGTGAAGTTTTGAAGTTTGAATCAACTGGAGCTCAGGAGTAGTGTTGCGGAAGTAGGCAAAAGGAAAATGCAATCAGCGTGTTTTTGAAGTTGAAAGGAAGATGATTTAGGGCGATGAAAACGCAGTCAGCGTACGTTTGAAGTGGGAAAAAAAATAGAAAGAGGAAGGAAGTACAAACGATGGCAGACACAAATCAGCCTGACAAAATTATGGTGTCCACTTTGCCGAGACGGAAGACTTTTTCCCTCATCGCGATGCAACAATCACCTGTTTTTCGCCTGCCGAAATCATATCCTTTGTGAGGAATAGGTCGTCGCACCTTGATGTCATCCACGAGGAATTCCCGGAATTGTCATCCCTGATACGTGAAAGAAAATTTTCCATATCTAGCGAAGAACGCGAAAATAAATAGGTTAGTCTTAATAAACGAGGTCTCTGCTACCATTTGTTGCCCCATAGTAATAAACCCTGATAAATATTATTTATAAGAATAACCTGAGCTGAGAAGTTGCTATTTCAATATTTAATTTCCCCTAAATGGTTCGGGATTCAAGTAGGAATTTGTATAATAATATATATATATATATATAATCAAAAAATTTCAAAATTCAAACAAATTTCGTTTGTATTAAAATAATTAATTTCCTCGTTCCTACAACTTATTTCTCTATACTGATTTTTTATTTCCCCACAACCGACGAGCAGTCTTATGCATCCCTTCCCTGATTTTACTCCTGAATATTCTGATTTCTGGAGCTCTACAATCTTTCCTGTTTTCTTTCCCTTCTCATTTTTCTTCCTTTCTCTCTGCTACTCTTTTCCCTACTTATTTCACAGAATTTCAGTTTTCAGTTGACATTTCATCATTAGCCAGATTGTGGTCGCCATTGATATCTTTGGCTAGGTACCTCATAGGGTTCTTCAATTAATTCTGGAATCCGTGTTATAATTCTTCGCCAGAGAGCCATCTAGTTTCTACTAATATACTTTTAATTTCATTTGAGGAGCGTATCAACTCTCCTGGTTCCATCATTTGAGGTGTCAATGATAACAATTGTAACCGAGATGAATTCAATGTCATAGTTACTTAGGGGTGTGAGTCTCCCTTCAGTAACGATAGGTTCACTGCCTTTGTTATACTTCATATACTTATTTATTCATAACACTTAAGCTACCTTACACGGATGTTTTGTTTCCATGCAAAATCGTATCATTACAGACCTGTGTTGCGCACATGCCTTTAGCCATGTTCCTCCGATATTACAACTTCTCTTACACCATATCCATTCCGATCTGTACCTGTGTGGATGACTATACTCTAAGAACAATAAATCTCATAGTGGAAACCCTCTCGTCCCTTCACGTACCTTATATCCAAGTCATTAATTTCCAATTTCAGCAGGTATAGAATTGGAGATTACTTTATTGAAAAACTGACTTTGTGCGTATCCCTCATAATAAGTGTTAAAAATAACGGCTTGCCTTTTTAAATTCTCGTTAATATTCATAGAACTTACGATTCTACTGAAATACTACTGTTTTCCAAAGTTAGACTTAAATTTATTGTTGTTTCCATTAGTCCTCAATTGAGATAATAGGATACATCATAAATAACAAATAATTTTAGGAAAATAATACTGTACATAATTAATTACAAATAATCTTAAAATAAATAAATAAAATAAAAAGTATAGTCTTAAGTCATTAAAAACACTACTCACATACAAACACACGCAATGGAGTTTTCACTGCTTGGGGATTCCGTAGTAGCTCCAGGCAATACACGAAACAAACCAACAAAAGAGCAGAAAAAACTGTACAGAAAGTTTAAAACTACGTGGTGTAATTTTGCAAGGCAACACATTCAATACTTTTCCAGGAACCTTAATTTTAAATATTAGAGGGACGATTAAGAAAATCCTGTACAGAGTAAAACGCGCCATTTAATAGAATTTTTTGACTCTGATTAACGAAACTTTTGTAGTTATTGTTTTTAACCTCTGGACGAAGGCTGTTGTATAAAATTATCACGGATGTTGTGAATACTTTTCTGGTGGGCAAGGCGGTGCTTTTCCGACCTTACAGCTAAACAATTTCTGGTCGCGTATTCATGAAATTAGACATTCGTTTGAACAAATTAATATTCCTCTTTACAAACTTTAAGATTTCAAGAATATATAAGCTTGGTAAAGTAAGTATTTGAAAAAGGTTTGAAGAAAGGTTTGCACCTCGTTCTATAATTCATACTAGACAGTATTCTAATGGCACACTTTTGCAACTTAAATATTTCATTGCTCCTGGAGCAGATTCCCCAATAATAGCTGCCATAGTGTAATTGAATGAAAATACCCGAAGTACGCTATTTTGACGTACTTTTTGTTAACGTGTGGTATAAGTGTTCTTAGAGAATAACAAGCCGAACTTAGTTTCAAGCAAGCAGAACCTATATGTTCATTCCGCTTTTATTTATCATCAATCCGAAGGCCGAGGTAAGGCGCATTGAGAATTTGTCTACGGATCTATTAGTAACATCAGAACTAAACTGAACTCGCTTATTCTTATCTAGGTTGAGGGATGATTTATTCACGTTAAACCAAACATTTAGACCGTCCAGAGTCCTGTCTACTTTCTTAATCAGGTTATTGAAGTTTTTCTCTGCAATAACTATATTTGTGTCATCCGCGTAGAGAATCGATTTTAGAGGATGTACGTATCCTGGAAGATCATTTACGTATAGAATAAGAAGTAAAAGACAAATAAATGATCCTTGAGAAACTTCACATGTTATAAATTCGCAATCGAATAAGTGAAGCTAATACTTGTTGTTACGGTTTGTAAGATACTTTTTGTCAGTGACCGTAATTAATTGCTAGTTGTTTCACAGTAATCGTGGATATTAAATGCATGAAATAAATCTTTAAAAACTTCTCTCCCTCCAAAATTAAAACCATGTCCCTGGTGGAGCCCAGATTTAAACGAAAAAAAATTGAATAGTGATGCAGCCTGCGGGAGTTTTCTCGCAGGCGCTTCACCCCAGAGTGACTGCGGGGCTCACCTGATTATGTCGGGAATGCCTCGTACTCTCTCTGGTTTTTTTAATCAAAGTTCTCACTTGCCGAGACACCTTCACCTATTTTATGAGGTATATGTACTGGAGTGGAAGACCTTAGGCATATGACACGAGTTGTCCGCTGATCCCATTGAATCAATCGGCCAACTGCCTCCTAAAACTGGTGGAGACATGGAGAAGGTAATGCTGCGACCCCACAGAAAACTCATCTCCCGTCATTCGGAAGGGCGTGAGAATAGTACCCAATGCCCGACCTGCCTGATGTAGGTTTTATAGGGTTTTCCCTGCATCTCTTTAGGTGAAACACAGGGTAGGATCCATAAACCATAGCCCGGGCCCTAGTTAACCCTTGGTTACCTTGCTCTACCTTCCACATCCCCCCTTTTCATTTCCCTTTCTATGCTATTAAAGGGGAGTTGCCTGTTTCAGGAATACCCTCATGTAGCCTGTTAACCCTAAAAAAGAGTCTTAGAAAATGAATACATATAAAACAAAAATCTAAAGACCATAATGTTCGGCAAAGACTTAGTTCACTTTATGAAAACTTCCATATTATTGGCAAAAAATGATGCTGGACAAATTTTGTTCAAAATGAAATATCAAATGACATCTGGAGTTTCCGCTACAAAATTCTTAGAATGAAAATCAAAATCCCAAGTGTTTACAATACTGTAAAAGACGAAGATAACTGCACATCAGGATGGCTAGATTCCAATCAGGTGATTTTGAAATCTTTACTTCCTCCTGATGATAAAAACCATGAATCCACTGATCACGCATATCTCCGAGCAAAGTGGGCGCAATGGAAACCAACTACACGAATGGAGGAGATTATTGTCTCGGAGGAAGAAGTTGCAGACATTATCAAAAACTTCAAGAATAAAAAAGCTGCAGGACCAGACAAAATTAAAAATGAAATCTTAAACGGATCGATTGGAGTTATAAAGGAGAATTTAACAAAAAATTTTAACAATGTTTACAAGAACAAGTTTTCCCTGACAAATTAAAAGAGGCTGAACTAAAAATTTTATTCAAAGGACGAAACGAAAACCCTCAGGATCCTTGTTCACACAGCCCAATCAGCCTCCTAAATTCCTTAGGAAAAGTTTTAGAGAAAATAATTGTAAACAAAATCTTTTTGCATCTTGAGGAAAGGAATACTTTGGATAACAACCAATACGGTTTTCGAAAAAAACAGAAGCACAGTAGATGCTATCAAACATGTGGTTGATGTTATAAGGTTCTCCACTTCTAAATACACTTACTTCAGACTATTTAAGGTGGCCACAACTGTTTGAAACCTTATCAATTATTAATGCTCCCGAGCAAATAATTTCTATATTAATAAATTACTGCCAACACAGAAAAGCTTCTATATTTTCTGCAGCAGGAAAGATTTCGAGAGTCAAGGAGAGAGGATGCCCCCAAGGAAGTGTTCTGGGATCACTCTTTTGGATCATATATATGGATTCACTTTTAAAAATAATTAACAGGACAGATGGAATGACAGCAATTGCTTATGCTGATGATCCAGTCACTAATGAGCGCATCTTCACGGAGAGATAGCGAGAAAAAAGGAAACCTCATTATGGAGGTTATAAGTAACTGGTGCACTGTGAACAAAATGTTGATAAGTAGTGATCAAACTAGAATCATGGTATTTGGAAAGTCACTGAAAAGATATCCTATAATAAAATTCAACAATAAAACCATTAAAACTGTGAATCAAAATCGTTATTTAAGTGTTGTGTTAGATTCCAAATTATCCTTCCTCCCGAATATTGGTGAAATAACACAGACAGCTGTCTCTGTCATGAATCAGGTCCTAAATTTGGTTAAAAATGTATACAAAATACACCCAACAAAATTCATCTTACATTACAAGTCAATATTCGAAGGAATATGCTTATATGGAATCCCTGCTCTAGGACATCGACTTCTTCATATTCACGTGGAAAGAACTTTATTAGTTGCGCAAAGAAAAATATTAATTCCCTGTTTTCGTGCATACAAAACTACTACAGTTGACTCTATACAGATCATTACTGCCATTCCTCCAATAGACTTGACTGCCCGCCAGAGGGCAGCACTGTACCACTTAAAGCGTAATAACCCAAACATAGTCCACCAAATTACTAACAAATGTATAGAATCCAAAGATATATGTAAAGATTGGCTGATAAAAGAACGGCAAACCAGATGGTGCAAAATTGAAAAATGCCTTCGGTTAAAGAAATTAGTACCCACGGTTGAATCATAACTACAACTCAGCTTCGTAACTCCAACAAAAGAAGTAGTTAGATTTTTCTCTGAACACGGACCATACAATTATAAATTAAAACAGTTAAATTTAATAGAATCTTCTACATGTTCTTTCGGCAAACAGGAAGGTAAAACACCTTAACTTATTGTATGGGAATGCGATTTTTGGCATGACACCTTTCAGGACTACCGAAAACTGGAACCTTCAAAAATTTTAGAATGTGAGGAAATTTGCCAATCATTTATATTAGCCTTCAAACAATTTTAATTTCAAAAAGAAATAATCGAAAATATAAACCAGACAACAACCAGATTTAACTGAAGTTTTTTTAGGGCGGTGAAAATCCCCCAATATCGTGCATATATATTTATTAATATGAGCCAATATAAAGAACAGGTTGCCTACACTGGACGCATGCCTTAGGGGGCGAGGAGTTGCAACACTCGTAATCTCTCTGGCTAACCAGCAGTACAGTGTTTTTTTTCCTTCAGAGCAATTTTCCCCTGGTAAGATATATTTAGCATATACAGGAGCATGCGATTAAAATGAAGGAAAAAAAGAAAGTTATTATGTTGCGATTCAATAATTTATTCGTTTGTAATATTACCCATTTTCTTCAAAAATTGAAACTTTTTAATAAAATAAATATCTTTATTGATTTTAATCGCTGTACCTGTATCGTCATATGTATCTTTTAATTTTTCTATTGTATGGTTGTATCTAGTACGTCATATTTTGATTTATACGTAGTTCACGTCGTAGCTTGACTACTACCCGTATAATAACAATTAAAAGCAACAGAGAACGTTTGTAACTGTACTTCCCTTCATGCTATTCGTTTATGGTTCTATTTGAGCCCCCAAACCCTTTGTGTTTGATAATATGGGTTTTGACCACAACTTAAGTGTATATAACACCATACCATTCTCAAGAAAGAACTACTGTAAACTATATCGCTTAAACCAATCGTGAAAATTATGACATTCGTATTTTATATTTAAATAATTTAATACTCAAAAACTTATAGTTCACCATGTTATATTTCATGCAGTTTGATTAAAATTTGTACATATTTTCGGAAACATAAAATGAAATAGGTAAATGCTCATAATGAAGTATTTAAATTATTTAAAACAATTTATATTTTCCGGATAAAGGTCAGTGCATGAACAACGCGGCAGATTGTTAATAACGGACCATCTTACATTAATTCTAAGATTGTGAGGAGTATATTTTCGTGTTTTCTCGGAATACTGCTTTTCTGTAAGATTTTAAATTGTAATCAGTTAGCAGTGAAATGACAAGCAGGCTTGATAAGATTATACGTCTTTGTCGACGCTGTCTAATTAGCTCTAATCGAAAGGCACTTTCTGAATCTCGAGAGAAAAGTCGTTGCACGAAGCGTTCCGTTATTTGAAATTCATTTTAGTAAATTTGTACACATTACAACGTGAAGTACTTATCAATATTTATAATTCATGTAGACGAAACATGAAATGTGCCGTCGCTGTAAAGTAAGCATTTTACCTGTAACAAAAATAACTTTGTCTGCATACCTAAAAAACTTTCAGGGAGAATGTTGAACATGGGTTTGTATTCTTCGTAACTGATTCATATTTAACGAACTTACGAATGAACTGAAAACCCATGTTTAAACGACTTAGGTTTCCTTGCTATTTATGCACATTCTTTCTTTGGACCGTTGTCTACATGAATAAGAGGAAACGATTCAGTATCTATGAAGGAAATATGAATCCAAAGACAATAATTCACCCCTCCCTCCATCTTGACTTTATATTTGGCAAACCGAAAAGACAGTTTGATTTGTGAGAAAGTAGAAGAAAATTCAAAACTGTGAAACATTTTCTTTAAATTCTCTCCAGCAACAAGTTCTACACGTTGGCGTTTCACTTATATAGACAATCAGTTTTTTTAAATTTCTAAATACGACATAGAGAAATTCTTTTTTTTAGGGGGGAGGGGTGGCTAACTAGCAACTCCCCTTTGATTGAAAGAATAGGAAAGGGAATTGAAATTGGGGATGTGGAAGGTAGAACAAGGGCTTTTGTACTAAGTTATTTTATTATCAGAATAATTCCAATATTTAACACTCAGTTTTTGCCACTTTTTTCGTTGAAATCTATGCTCTTAAAGCGAGATTGTTTAAAAAAATTATTATTAATAAAGTTGTATTTTAATATAAATATGTATATATAGGCCAAATTACAGTTGCGTAATATTAATAACCGTAACAGAACCTTTCGACTGTATTCGTTATTATCATTCTGTATTATTATAATATTATTTACAGATAAAAAGTAATTGCCACATTTCTTACTTATTTATGTAACAGTCACCAAACAGATACAGGTATATTTTATTCTTATGGCAATCAGCTAAACAATTAGTAACTTAGTTATTAATTAGAATTAATTGATATGTTTTCTGAGATATTAATTTAAAATTGCAATCTGTTTAAAATTTGAAAAATATATAAAAGTATGTAATATAACTTTTCGTTGCGCGCATTTAATTCTTTGCTTTTAGAAATACTAATCGATTTCAATATTTTCAGACTGTTAATGCTCACAATCTTTTGTATATTGTCCCGGTTTTTTATTTGATGATTAGTTATTCTGTGGTGCATGGAAAGACGATTGTGTTACTGGTCATCAAATAGTAAGGAGAGATGCATTTTCTTTTCCCGCAAATCCATGATATGTAGTTATATGAAACGTAGTTCTCTGATTCCAATAAAATCAAATTTCCCTGTCTGCACCTTTTTGATAATCTGGATTATTGCTTAAAATAGTCTCTGGCTGTCATTGTTTCTAGTGAAGAAAACATAGAACAACAAGAAACTATTTTACAAATTTATAGCTTCACAAAAAATGATTTTATTAAAATACATGTGTAAACCAAACGAGAAAATTAAACTGGCAGAATCAATACTTCTCGTCACATAAATTTAAAGCAACATTCTGAATGTATTCGTCAAATATTCAACTGTAACATCTGATCATTACGGAACAATTCACTTTTAATATATTTTGGCATGTTCTCCAATTAAAATATACCTTGCTCCTAGTTTAAACTTATGGACTCCCAAAATATTACATAATATACTTGAGCAACGATTTGAGGACAACATATGAAGTTAACTCCCATCAAAGCGAATGTTAGTTAACTCATAGTTTCGTGGTTTACTTCAACAGGAAGGAAAGCAATCACTCGCAGACCATAAACCACATGGGATTTTCTTTTTCATTCTCTAAATGAAATAAATTATCTGGTTGAAACATGAAGATGGGAATTCTGAGATCCAGTAGCAAACGCCACTTCAGGTATCGAAAAGGTGTGCGACTAATACCAAATGCCGAAATACATAATGCACGTTGTTTATGGTTTTCACTGCATCACTTTAAAGTGAATACAAGATAGGATCCTTAAATTATAATCCTGGAGTTCTAGTTTATTGTTCGCTGCATTACTCTCTTTTTCGCATTCCTCCTTTGCAATTGCCATCCTGTGACATGAAAGGGGAGTTTCCAGCAAGTGTATCCCTGTCACTCTCAATATATGAATTACATCAAAGCAAATCCATGGTTTCCTTCAAAAGCAAATTGATTTCTAATATTAGCTGAAATATTTTGGACACTTTTGGTTTACATGGTGGATTTACAACTAAATAAGACAGAAGAGGTTTGGCTTAACAACTTAAAGAAAATGGAAATAATTTATGCGAATTAATTACGTGAAATATAGTAAAATTATCAGAAGAAGAACGTTATTTGAAATAACTAATCGTTTTAGGGTAATAAGTGTGTTTTGAAAGTTTTTATTTTACTCTCAATAAACTTTGAATATCCAATAAATTTGCGACCATATTACTAGGATAAATTTTTATTTAATTAAACCGACGTTTCTTCGCCATATTCTTTAGATATAAATTTTTTAATATTTGATGAAAAAATAGCAGTAGGAATAAAAAAATATTTATAAACCTCATGGCCTACCAACGCATCTTTCAACAAAAAATATTCGATTTAATTATTGTAATAGTTATACGTTAATAGATTTACTATTTATACTTTTAATTTTGCGCGGAAACAGTTCTTTTTATTCTGCACTAAAAGCGAAACAACAGTTACAGAATTTTGATAAAGCTGAATTCATTGAATATATGAAACGTAGGGTATCATTTATTTATGATCACTTCAGGGATAACCTTATAACTCGCAGTTGATTTTGAACAGTTCCCGCTATCATAAGTTTCGGGGCCAATCTACCTTCCGCATCTCTCCTTTTCATCTCCCTTCCTATGCTAATAAAGGGGAGTTGCCTGTTTCAGGATCACCCTCATGTATAAAATTCAGAAACGGGCTGGGGTTTTGTGTGGGGGCGAAACTAAATGGGAACCACTCGTTGATAGGAGGAAAAGGACTAGACTTAGGGCACTGTACAAAGCTTACACGGACGAACCGGCCTGGTCAGAAATAAGGGAGCGGCTGACTATACCAAATTTCTTCTCTAAAAATGACCATAATTACAAAATAAAGGAAAGGGACCAGAAAACGGACGTGGGAAAATATTCCTTCGTTAACAGAGCGATAAGGGACTGGAATGCTTTGCCTGCAAGGGTTCTGGAGGCTTTCCCTAAAATATAAATATTTTCAAAAATAAGTTACAAACCGTGAAAAGTTAGGAACTTATTTTGTAAAAAAGGGAAGAGAAATATTTTATAATTGTAATTTTAATTTTTATGTAATTTATCTTTGTACTTAATTTACTAAATATGTTCTAATTTTATTATGCTGTCACCGGGCAAATGCCGACCTGTAGTGATGTGAAATACATGTAGCCTGTTAACCAAAAAAAAATCTTTAAATTAAGCCAATTTATGTATACATCCAAAGAATTTTATTATTTTTCAGGGAGTTAGCTCTCTGCCAACAATAGGTCAACTACAGCGCGAAAAACAATACATAGAATGAGAATATTCGCCCCTTCTCTCTCTATCTCCTTCTCTGCCGAAATTACGCTTATAATAACACAGTAAGTTGGATGAATGGTATAGGAACGCCTAATAGGAATTATAACTCACAGATGGTTTTACGCCGCCTTTTGCGGGGCAATTCCGGGTATTTATAAATATTTACATTAATATCTTCTGAACTATACAATGTATCGAAATGAAACATACACGACAATTTAAGTTAAAATTCCTGTTTCAATTCCTGAAATTTTAATTGAAATCCGAGAAGCTGTTTCGGAGCATAAACAGATCAAGAGTATAGGCAACCGACAGTCACATTGGGAGAACTGAATGTTCGTATACGAAAAAATATTTATATTATATCGAATATTTAATTTAATTCTCCTATTTTTAAACCCTTACATTTTAATTGAAATCCGTTGATCCGTTTTGGAGCCTATTCGAGACAAACAGTCAGACAGAAAAAAAACACAGACCCTCCAATTTTTTATTGGTGTAGATTAATCAATTTTATAAAAAATATTTGAAATTCTTAAAGTAAAACATGTAAAGTAGTTTCATTAATGCAATTACCGTCTTAAGTATTTGTGAATCTGAAGGACTTTCTGCTTCTTCAATTACGATTTTCCCTATGTACTGATTACATGTTTCTCATTACAACTTCAGACAAAGATAAAATTCCAAGTATAGACAACATAAATATTAAATCCCTTATATAAAACGGTAAACCGTCAACAGCTCACAAAATCTGGAGATGTTCCGAAAATTTAATAAAATAAGCTAAGTTTCAAATTTAGCAGTCGGTTCCAATATTCATTAAGCACATACGAACATAGGGTCTGATTTTAATATATCAGATGTACAGTCGAACTTTCGTGAACTACTAAGCATTTTATGTCTTCTAATTGGTTTCCTTTGAAAACTTGTGTAACTTAAATTTACCCCCAACCAATATTTCTATTGGGAAAAATTTTACGTCATCAATCCGACAGTATAAAAGATGTAATGCTCATGAGTATATGAATATGATAAGTTCTGGAAGCTCGTTTATATAGATTTATATATTACCACAATATTGTTGTGACGAAGAAGTAATGAATTATAAAGGTGTTTTGGAGAATTAAAATAACGTACAGTAGATCAAATTGCTATTACGCCTTGTTGAATTACAGTTTACGGCGTAAACATAGGTTGGTACAAACCAGTGAAATTTGATAACATATTTCATCCGCAAATATTCGTATTTTAGATGGCCGAAGGAAACTGGAGATATATTTTAACAACAGATATGGGTGGAGGAGCAGGTGTATTTCACGGTCCGAAAAGTGTGGAATTCCTTACATTTCATAATGAGGAACTTAAAAAATGGCATTTCAAAATCAAATAAGGTGGCATATTTACCCTTAGTTAGACCAATTTTGTGATCCCTATAGAAAATATCAAATAGAATCCTTAGAGAAAGTTCATAAAAGGGCTGCTAATTTTGTGCGAATAGGGCCGGGTCTTAGAAACGTAAAAGTAGAACAGCTAGGTTGGGAGATATTATCACAAAGGAGGGAGAAAAAACAAGGCTGCATTTGCTATTCAAATCTTATACGGGGCAAAAACCATAGATTGAAATTGGCTCCAAAATGCTAAAACACGGCTATATAGAGGTATGTGGGATCATCAATTCAAAGTAAAATGTGGAAAGTAAAGAATAGATGTTGGCAAATTCTCATTCCTAAATAGGACCATCAACGACTGGAATAATTTACCTGTGGGAGTGTTTGGCGGAAACCCTCTTAAGGCAAATTAATTCAGGAAAAATCTCAAAACCTTGTAAAGTGATGTGGTTATTTTGAATAATATAAATGAATATTCGAATTTAATTGTTAAAGTCAAAGGGCAGAGTTAAGTTAATATAATTATTGTAGTGTTTCTCTTTGTTCATTCAGGGGAATTGAAATTTTAAAGGACTATGATTATTTTTTGGATTAGGAGGATTTATGTTCAATTTATTTCATTTTTTATTTTCCACTGGACTTGCACTCAATTGTAGACCAACAATAAAAACAATACTGTGCAACTCTTCGCGGAATAGACATAAATAGAGGTACACAATTAGAAGCCAGATAGAAACGAGAATAGAGAGACAACGTTGGGGCGGTGCCACACAGTTACTGCGAAAAAAGTGTGAAATAAGGGTGAAAAATCTTTATTTATTTCGCCGAAGGTTGGAAACTTGTATTTTCTCTTGGACGGTCATGTTATAACAGTATTTAGATTTTGTTTGCTCTATTGATAACTGGCCTCACAGATAGTAATCCATGTATAATAGATTTGCATATATATATATATATATATATATATATATATATATATATATATATAATGTAGCCGATCCGTCGTTCCTCCGTATTCGAGGATTTCCTTATTCCTTTAGGGCGCCAGGTATTTTTCATAAAAACACTAAAAATAGATTTTAATAGTTTTAATTCCAAACAGAGCATGAGAAAAAATTATATCTGCAAGGCGTGGTCATTCTCTCGTCGTCCCGCCGACACAACTTGCTCCTTTTATTACCCCATGACGACTCTCAACCTACTTTTGCGGACCACCCAACGTCTCGCCAGACCACATTGTTGGCCCGGGCTGCGCCAGTTCCTCAACAATTGCAATTCGCAAGCCGGCCCGCATTGTTCATCGTAACTTTTCATGTTACAATATATATATATCTTTAAATTCACACACTCATAACTGATCAAGTTAAATTCTTTTCGGTCGCCTTTCTCAGGGTTAGTGAATTATTTCGTTTCCAATTTTATCAATAAATTTTAATAACTAATCACAGATAGTGTCTGAAATTGTATTAGGAATGGTATTTTAAATTATAGCGAACTAATGTATTTCCTAAATGTAATGGTATTGTATAACACACGAAGTTCCTATGGAAATAAATCTAACCTCTTAATTCACTTAAATGAATAACATCAATGTTTCAAAGTTGTTAGTTAAGAAGGGCGTTAGTGGCATACTTTTACAACCAAACCACAAGTCGTTCATATTACGTCAATATGACGTCAAGGATACTCTCGTCTCAATAAATTTAAGTGCCTTTCATGAAATGTCGGTCAAGTGATTTAGTACTTATGATCTTTCTAACCTGTTTCATTTTTATTTACAGTTATATACACTTTTAACTTAGGATAATCGATATTCTTCTTGCGTTTCCAATGGATGCTGACTTTTGACACCGACTGTCCGAACGGCAAAATGACACACACTCATATGATGAAAATAATAGCTATTAAAATCAAATTCATCACTACCAGTTAAAAATTTATATTACGGCACATTCACTTCTTGCAAAAACTCAAAAAGTCCGATGCAAACCATTTGGTTTTCTTCATGGGAGATGAGCCGCTCGTTTTTAATTATAGTTTTTTCGTTTAGGATGAAATGACGAACGAAAATTCTGTATTTTGTTTCTTACCCCATGAACTGTGCAATTGTATTTAGTAGTTAACACATTTAATTTAGCAATTTTATTCTACTGTCTTCATAAATAATAAGTTTGTAATTCCATAACTCACTCGAGTTACGGTAAATATTCAATAAAATTCGTAGTTTTCTCAATGCTCCACTCCATTCAATGCCGCAAGCTACATGTTGCCTAAAAGTTGCCTTTCAGTATGGTCGGTTTCTAAAGTTGACTGCTGCCAAGCAGTTTCTAATGACTGGTCATAAAATTTAGTTCCATGACAAGAGGATCATGTTTCTCAAGAAAGGCCTATAAAAAGAGTTCTGGTCACGCTCCCACAATTCTTTGCGCAGCGGCCATATTGGGTCTATCTTATCTATTCTGTCTACGTTGCGTGTAATCTGTGCGCTTTGTTGTGTTTCAAATGCGGGTTATTGTGTTGCACCGTGTGCTGTCGGAAGAAAAGGGGTATGAGTATTTCAGAACCATGAAGTAACCATTCCCACCGATAACAACACTAAACAGAAGAGTATAATCCTGTAGTTTTTCCCAATGAATAAGACATTATTTGATCCATTGGCTATATATAGAATTATACGGCATGAATGACATGGACTATGTCAAAAGTAGTTCACAACAGTTTCATAATACAACAAATACTGCACAATAGTCCAGAAATTATCATATCTGTGTACTTGAACATTAGATAACATATTTCATGGACTGGACTTAACTAAAATTACCTAGCAAAAATGCTTGTAGCAAAATTTTATGACAACATTTGCGGGTGTTCACTTCTGTTAATTGAAAATAAAGTATTAAAGAAATGATTATTTATTAAGTAACCAAAAGTGGTGTTTTATTATTCACGAAATAATTTATTCATTTTTAGTGAATTAATATTCTTGGATATGGCATTTGTTGATACATAATTCATTATTACTAAATTTAAATCATAATAACCAATGCTTGACATATTAATAAATTTAGAATTAATATTCAGAATACGATATAAATTTATGTATGAATCAATAAGTAGTACAGTCATCCTATGTGGTTTTGCCTTGTTAAGTGATTATAAAATTAAAAAAGAGAAAAAATGTTTTTAGAATCAGTCATTTTGAGAAACAAAGCCATTCTTATTAAAAAGTCACTTTTAGTTACCATAATTGTAATTAACTCATCTTTAAAACAAGAATTCATTTTGTGAATATATATTAAAATTCTGAAATGGTATGTCAACAATTTCGTAGGGGAAATTAATTATTATTGTTACAAAATATTCCAATTTACAGCGAAAATACACGATCATACAATTTGAGAGTTAATAAATTTTCCCGCTAAAATGCTAAGTTTATTTTTGGGGTCAGGAACTGAAATTTGTTTAGAAAGGTTGAGGTTTTAGACTTTATGTTGATGATTTGACGTGTTTGAGTAGTTCGTGGCCGAAGCAATTTTAAACTATAGTACAGAATAAACATGTATTATTCCAGGGCATTTCAGTGTTGCCTACGTATGAGACGTACAGGAGACAGATTTAGGTCCCAAGATGGCGGCTCCATAAAAGAGAGAGAGAGAGAGAGAGAGAGAGAGAGAGAGAGAGAGAGGTAATAGCCATCTCTCGGAATGCTTTTCCTAATCTTCTGATAAAAGGGGTGGTGCCTCCGAAATTTAAAAAAAAATCAACATGGCTCCTGCCAACTGTACACTTCCGGCAAGCCACTAATTTCCTATCTTTCTTCCCTGTCTACATCAATTATTTTAATTAACTTTACAATGTCTTTATATGATTTAATGTCAAGGAACTCATTTACCGGAGACAGGTTAATAAACAGGAAATGGGCTTCGAAATAAGTAAAGCCTATGAACATGTTGTAACTAAACTCCGTTTAATAGCTAGGCTATCTGGTGGACAGAATGCAGTAGTGTTAGAGGGACCCCACGAGATCGAGCACGAGAACGAGAACAGTCCCTGCGCGGGACCTTGCTGGTGAGCCGCAACACCCGCCCCATGGAATCCGAGTGGCGTCAACTCCCCTGCTGCCAGAAACGGCCACGAGACATCGACATTATGTCCCCAATCCAGACAAGAATCAAGCATCGTATTTATTTTCAAAGCAGAGAATAGTCCATGATAAAGGGTAACTGATTACTGGACATTTGGTTGGATAGATTTAGATTTATTGTTGTTTCCATTAGTCCTCGATTGAGGAAATAGGATACGTCATACATTAAAAATGAACAAATTAAGGTACATAATTAAAGACAAATAATCTTAAAATAAATTAATAAAATAAAATGTATACAGACAAAAGTCAATATAAACACAACACGGACACACGATGTCACACACACACACTGGGAAACACAAACAAGCACACAGTGAGAAACACGCAATGGAGTTTTAAACTACTTGGAGCTCTGCGACCAGGAAACTGTCCTTCGTCGTCGCTCCACGCAATACATGAAACAAACAAACAAAAGAGCAGAAAAAACTGAATAGAAATTTTAAAGATATGTGATGTGCTCATTCAACACTTTTTGCAGGAACCATGATTTTAAATATTAGAAGGATGATTAAGAAAATCCTGTACCGAGTAAAACGCGCCATTTAAAAGAATAGTTTTACTCTTCTTCACGAAGCTTTTGTAGGTACTATTTTTTACCTCTGGCGGAAGGCTGTTGTATAAAATTATCCCGGTATTATGAATACTTTTCTGGTGTAGAGCAAGGCGATGCTTGTCAGACCTTAGAGCTGAACGATTTCTGGTCGTGCATTCATGAAACTCGCCATTTGTTTGAAACAAATTAGTGTTCCGCTTTACAAACTTTAATATTTCATAAATATATAAGCTTGGTAAAGTATTTGCAAACTTTTGAAGAAAGGTTTGCAACTCGATCTAGAATTCGTGCTAGAAAGTATTCTAATTGCACGCTTTTGCAACTTAAATATTTCATTACTCCTGGAGCAGTTTCCCCAATTAGAGATGCCACAGCTGAAGGTGGTGACGATTCTAGTGGTCAATCATCGCTGCGAATTGAAAGTCCAACCTGAGAATACTATACTCAAGTAGTAAATTAAATCAGATATTATAAATGATTTCAAATACAATTAATATTATCGTACGTATTTCAATTAAAACTTGTAATACTTCCTTATTTTGAAATTAATAAATTATTACTAATTTTTTAAATGTTATGGTCAAAAATTGAGTGAAATAAAATCCCAATTAATGTAATTTATATGTAGCCAAACTGAATTCATAAACTCTATTAACACTAAAATTGAAACTATGAATCTTATGTGCCTGAGAAACCAAGAATTCGTGTTTTGATTCCTACTGCTAAAAATATATATATAAAAATTTAACATTCAAATTAAATTTTTGAAAGACTGAATTTTGTGACGGGTGTGTGTCCGATCAAGGGTGCGAAATACTTAAAAGAATTATTCATGGGACATCCACGGACAATGAATATTGCTTTCCTCTGAAACAATGGATTCCATTACCGGGGAAATGGCATTCATTCGCTTGAAAGCGATAGCTTACTACGAAGCATTTGCCAGAATTTCTATTTACAGCTACACGTAAGTAATATACCATTAATCTAGTTCGCGTATAAGCAGAATTAAATATGCATCGTATATTTTTAGAAATTATTATTATTTTTGTTTCCGTTAAAACAAAAACTTTTTAATTATAATTTTTATCGATTCGTCTCATTTCGTATATTGTAAATCAATCAGTTTAAGGAGTTTTCTTAACATTATAAAACTTAGGCCGACCTCCACCGACAGAGGTCCCGGGTTCGAATCTTTGCATGGGCTTGAATGTTTGTGTCATCATGCTCACGAAGGCCGGGATTAAAACTGCTGGAGAATCGATACACTGACCACGTGTTACTCAAAATTAGGAATGTGTCATGTAAGGTATTGGTTCCGCAGTCGACCCGCTAGGCCAAAGCCCTTATGGACTGCAGAGCCAACGAAGAAGAAGATAATACTTATGGTTCTAATTTGTTAATTATTAGAACTGCCTCAGTATAAAGCCTTTAAATTAAAGTCACAGAGATCTGTAAACGGGTATTTTACACTTACAGCACTCGATATTTGGTACCTTATTACTAAAAAAGAATAATGAGTATCTGGGTTACTTCAGTTGCACTTACAATAAATTTCTTAATATTAGCATACCATATATTCCAACAATGACAATGTAAATAGTAAAAGCCTACAAGAATTTATATATTTTTCAGAATAATATACAAGCAGGAAACGATTTCAATCCTTTCACTTCCGACGACTTTCTACTCCGCATTTTCTACTCGAACACTCGTCGCTTAAGCATTTGCCTCCTAGAACCATTAAT
This sequence comes from Eucriotettix oculatus, assembly GCA_034510155.1. Taxonomy (NCBI): domain Eukaryota; kingdom Metazoa; phylum Arthropoda; class Insecta; order Orthoptera; family Tetrigidae; genus Eucriotettix; species Eucriotettix oculatus. Next base: position 159,380,995 of record CM067376.1, on the reverse strand, counting down.
TTAAGAATATTATAACTGGTTATCCACTATGTTCTCTTAGTATAGAAACATTGTTGATAACCAAGCGCCGATCAAGGTATTCGCTACGGTTCATAACGAGGTAAAATGTTACTTTGGCTTCTCAGTGCTATTGAGTCATTTTAAACCCTCTTTATCTCAATAAAAAGAATATTTTTATATTTCGTATATCGGGTTCGTTGCAGATTATTCACGCTGTCACATGGTGCTACTCGGCGATTCTTACATCAAATATAAATCAAAATTTTTTAGACAATTCTAAATCCAATAAAACGAGGCATAAGGGCCACATGAATGAACCTAGATCCACAACGTTATATTTGCTGGAATTCGTTGTGCAATATTTTACACGCAACCTTAAATACTAAATCATCGTCCTCTGAAATCGTGCACATCTAAGCTGCTTACAGCACCAGCTGTTCTTGGTTTTCTTCTTTTGACCAGAGGATAAAAACGTCGGCTAGATGGGACATTATCCAGCAACATCGGAGATAACTGAGTGCCATTAGAAATTTGATAGAACTCACGTGACTACATTCTCTAGCTTCATGGGACGAGTATAACTTCTGTATTTGGGAATTTATCATTTCCTTCCAATTAAGTAGTCATTATAATTATACAATGTATCAGTATGCATTAAAGAAGACTTATTTATTATCAAGGAAATTATCAGCTGCGATGAGATGTGAAAAATCCGTCATGTCCATCCATAGCCATGTCCTTCAAAATTTTTCTTCAATATAGAAATATACTTGTTAAACATGATCTACATAATCTAGAATCTATTCTAAATAGCATGAAACATTATCCAACACGTCTTGGTGTTATCTAATGAAATGATGTAAAATGAAAACTTTTATTCTATTTACATTTCAATTCATGAAACATTTTAATAATTATACCCGAGGATTTAATTTATGAACGGTAATTTAAAATTATAAAAATATTTACATGTGTAATTTTGTACGTCACCCGATAAATAATTTATCGACGAATATCGGTGATTACATATTTTTATGTTAATCAATCAGAAACAAACAATGGGACGTTGGGTTAGACAACTCAGTTATACTGACGTCAATAATTCAAGACTATGTAAACTGTAAAATATGTGTCCCTATAATTTATAAATTATAATAATCCTGCTTCCAACTCCAGGATGAGCACGTGTAACAACCTTACCTGTATATATTATTTCGCCAGCCTCTATCTCACAAACTAGGCTATACTTTATAAAGTCTCCTCAAATAATTTCCGTCTCATAGGATGGAATCTATCACGAGCGTCAGTGGTTGTTGTTGTATTGTGATCGACCACAATCGCATTATGACGTGTGATGACGTCATCCGGATCTACCTAATCTTTCTCTATCCCTCAGGGGAGATTATATTGGGTCCTTTCCAATCAAATACCTCACGTGTCGGGTACAAAGCGAATTCTGGAGGTTTACTAACCTGTTTCGGAGTTCAATAACCAGAATGTGTCGAATTTATGAAATATTGGTATTTATACATTGCACCGCCATCCATACGTTAAATAAGGGCCAACATTTAACAAATCATTCCGATGATACATTCATTCATGAAGATAGTTGTTTCAAATAGGATGTGAGTACATACTTGTCGCACAATTGTAAATGCTCTTTTGCCAATATACTTTTTTATTTTTGATTAATTCTGCTGTCTTCATTAGTTCGACCAGCGATCACTTTCCTTTGGGAACTCGACCATCACTTCAAAGTAATTTACTCTAAATATGTATAATGTTCGTTTAAGAAAAGTATGAATACAAATCCGATTTTATATTCATTATTATTATTGTATGCATGACAACCACGTGCTCCTAACTCTTATAGTAGTAAATCTTTAAAAATATTAACGTTACGAATGGCTGCGCTAACGGAAACGCTCACGTCTATCCTGACATAAAGTATACCTTTCTTGGCGACGTAGCCATTGTGTTGGCACAAGAGTGAGATTGGCCTTTGCTCCCAAGTCGTTAATAACGAAGAACCAATGTTTTTGCTGGCCACTCATTTTTCCCATAGTGAACACTTTTTCTTTTTCTCGGCCAGCGGCTGGATGGAGAAGAGAACTCTTAATTGGGACTGTTGTCGAAGACTGAATTTCTCAAAGAAAGACAATTAAAGAGGTTTTTCAGTTGAGAAGACGATTACTAAATGACGTTTCTTGTGGACCAAGTTAGATTTGTAGACCTTTGCATTAAACTTTCATTGTTTCTTGATTCTTATAACACATGCATTCGGAGGTTTTCCAAATAGTATTCGAATAAATTTGAATGTAAGCAGAAACAAAGTCAAACTGATTAACTAAACTTTCAATATAAGAAATGGTAACAAATCATATCAACATCGACACCAAATTTATGAACTCGACAATTATTAAAATTTCATTGAAAGAAATTATTTAATAAGAATGTGTATTACGTTACAAATATTTTTTTGTTTTGAGTATAAATAGCATTATTTTACTTATATTAATTTTATTTTTAAAAAATTAGTGCATATTAGTATTTTGTATAACCGAATAAATTGTAGTGACTATAACAATAAAACAGAGATCCAAACTGAGTCCAGGAAGTCTAATTTCTGTTTTAAAAACATATGCCGTAAAGCAAAACTAAAGACAATTATTTGGATGACATCGTACCACAAATTGAATATTACTTTCATAGATATTTATAGACTATTACTTGATTTAATTAACCTGGAAAAAAGTTATGTTCGCAGACTTACATATCAATGAATTATTTCTAAGAACTAAATTAGTACCTAGATAGAAAAAAAAATTTCAATCTTCGCCTAAACTTTAAACCCCTTTCTGAAAATCTTCGTGTCCCTCTTAATAAATATTATATCTCTAATAGTTGAAGTGCATCTAGATTTCTGGATACATAATACAAAGCGAAATAATTTTAAAGGAGAAGACAAGAGAACAAAGTAATATTTGTAGGTGCGATTCATTACACTAGATATTTTTATTTACCTTGTTTTCATACTAATATGTGTGTAATTTCCGTATTCTCATTTACTACACTTTACATAGTAATATATTGGTTTATGTAGACATAGTATTCAAAAATTAAGTACACATAGTACAAGATTATAAGGAAGAATTAAATATTTTATATTGAAAAATAGAACAAGCTATATAAGCATGTCTACTTACATTATGTTTACATAATTTATTATAAGAAAAAATTATATATTTACAAATTAACATTAGACATTTAAATTGAAATTTAATTCAGAAATATTAGAAGAACATAACGCTACCAAATAAAATTTGTCAACTGAATATATGCTGAAATATATAAAAAAATTATATAATTTTCATATTTCATACCTTCAGGTATTTTCGTAATTTCCTATCCTACAGTGGACATTGATAGAAACAGGCTCCAAGCACAAGGTTCACCACGTATAAATTAGAGTATTTCTCGTTTCTTAGTTTCAAATAAAATTCCCTCTACAATCTAGTATTCCTTGTTTACACGTTCGAGGTGTTTCTCATTCTCACTTCAGACGCCAGTTTTCAATTTACTGTTGACGCCCCCCCCCCCCCAAATATCCCCACCCGCTGGTCTCCTGCTGTCTGCGACGACCTCACGCCTCTAAAATTACACATAACGACTGTTTCTCTCTAATAAATTCTCGTTCATCAAAGGATTTTCCCAATAATTTACAAGACCCTATGCATCACACACTTTTTTCTATGCGAATCTTTTACGCACCTCTTTATATTTGAAAATTCTAAACTTTTGTTCATAAAATTTACAAAATTTTCTTTAACTATGAATGCTATAAAGGGGCCTGAAATAAAATTTAATTGCATCTGTGTTAATTATGTCCCACACAGCATCTGACAATTAGCTATGCCACAATACTTTTTTCATTTATGCCCTTCAATTTATGATGTTCGTTGAAAGTTATAGCCATAAAGCCAATACACCTGAATCAGTACCAACATGGCTGCATAGTAACACTGTCGATTCAAACTTCTTGTGTGGCTACGAGTCAATTTTATTATTCAAAACTAGAAAGACTAAATGCTGTAATTTCGATGGAGAATAATACTCAAATTACGTTCAATTAAAAATAAAATTAACATCAAATAGCGGAAAGCCAACATAGTATAAAAGAATACTGCCGTTAAGGTACGGGACACCTCACATCTGTATACAACTAAAGAAATAGACGGAATAATCAAAATCAAAGCAAACCTGTCTCAACAATCCCACACATTAGGTGACAGATCGTCACAAATTTCATATGCGTAAAGTAATGATAATTTTTGGTGTAGACTTTTAACGTTTTACGTATCGTGTGATTGATATAATTTTTAAAATATGATAAGCCTAAATTTACATAACTCGAAATATAGATGTACATTGTTTCATTAAAAATCGAAATGCTCCGTACTTATTTACAAAATGAGGCTTCTGTAGACTTTGGTATGAGTGATTTTACGAGTTTGACCAAATAGTGTGTCCTGACTGCATAGTAAATGTAATGTGATTAAATCCAATTGTTTTGTCAGCTAAATCAGCAATGCTAGGTAACACACAGTGGCGTGCGTTAGAACAGCGTCCTGGGACTTACTCTGTTTGACATTTACATCAGTGACGGCTCAACACACACACACAGGCACGGACAACGCTACGTCAGTGTCACAGAATATTATCAATTTTATAAATAAAAAAAGAATTCATCATTTTTAAGCAAAGTTTCTCACAAATACGATTGTTGGCGGGAAACGAAAGTGCATAATTCACATTTCCTGAGATTATCGAAGAGCACAATTTTTTTAAATGATACCAAAGTAATTCTTCTTCTTCGCCTTCTTTGGCTCTGCAGTACATTCAGATCCTTGGCGTACTGCGTCGACAGAGGACTTTTATTAAATGATGCATTCCGAATTAGGAGTGATACGTGGTCAGTGCATCGATTCTACATCAGTCTCCGAGACCATAACAGCAAAACATGCAAGCCAATACCAGGATTCAAACCCGGACTTCTGTGATGTGAGGCAGCGACGTTAGCCACTACACCACAGGAGGTCGGCCACCAAAGTAATGCATAGTCCAATTACGATTACTGTCACGGCTCTCAGCCAAGAAAATTAAATTGACGATTTACAATTTGACTATTGCATCATGGAAAAATTAGTGGGAATACTGGCACTCAACAACAATCAACAATCGTCCAACAGCAACTGCTTGACAGACGCGAGGAACTACTAACTAAACAAACAGAAATGCAGACAAAGTACAAAGAAGATAGTCTCGCCATGTTAAACTTACTCATACAGTTAAAAACTCAAATAATGGAATAAAACAAACTAACAATTAGGGATGCCCATGGGTTATGCAGCAAAATAGAAGAACTCAAAATATTCATCAAGAAACAAAAATTGATGTTTTACTCATCTCTGAAGAACACTTTACCAACGGGAGCTATATTAACCAACCAATCTATCCAGATGGCGCTGTAATTGGAGGAACAACAGTAATAGTAAGGAAATACATATTTTATTTGTGTAACAGGTTACATGAGAAGAATATCCACAAATTGGCTACGTGCCTGTAATAGCATGGGAAAGAAATTGAAAGGGAGGGAAAAGGGGGGGAGGGAGGGGGCGGCTGGAGAAGGTAAAGCAAGGAGGTAGCTAAGGGTTGACTAGGCCATCACGAGGCTACTAAATTCAAAAAGGTACGCATCCAAGCTGGACGTATTGATGTAGAGGATTAGTTCGGCCATCTAACATTAATGGCGACCTGGACACAAAATTTTTAGCGATCTGTTTACAGAAATTTTAATACGTTAGGACACATTTAAAGCAGGTGGAGATATTAAATCGAAACCTCAACACTGGAGTTCTAGAATTATAACTCCAAAGGACATAGATTTTAGAAGTTAAATAAAAAAAACTACACATAAATTTTATATTAAATGGTTATCAAATTTACGGGCCAAGTGATAACAAAGTCCCAGGCTTATCAGATATCTCTGCCACAAGATACCTAGCACTAAGTTATAGTAAAGTGGATGTATGTCTCAATTTGTAATCTAACATGCCCCAACGATTATTGCTATCAGCACTGAAATATTGTAAGTAGAAAGCCCATTATCTCACTTTAATCAAACAACTCACTAGAGTCACTTGAACTACACAGATTCGCTTTGAAACCTAAATGGTTATATACTTGGTGGTTGATTACTTAAACAGAAATATTCGAATGGCAGCGTAAAACGCCATAGAGTATTAGTTAGTATCGAAACACTCTCAGATACATTGGAACATTTTGTGCAGAGTAAAATAGAAGAGAAATCTCAGGAAGATATGGCAGTTAACAAGAAGTCTCTGATATAGAAGTATGTTTAATAATACTGAACGGAAAGTGAAACGATTCCTACATAAAGTAAAGAGTGGCTCAATAGAGGTCTATTTACAGAACATATCTGCCACAAAAGTATAGTGGTTATTAACGTTGGAAGGTTTTAAAAAATATAAAACCACAGTATTCCTACAATTCGAAAAGAAGATTACAGATGGGGCAAGAAGTCACATTAAAAAAACTGAAACATTTGCAGAACACCTGTCACTAGTCTTAACTCCCCACCCTATGGATAAAGTGGAAGTTTGTTAAGGATTAGAAGCACCCCAACAAAACGAGAATCCAATAAGGGCGTTCTCTATAAGTCAACCAATAGTCAATAAATAACTCAAAATGAATAAAAGCTCCTGGCTATGACATTATCACAGCCAATTATCACTCCAAGCCATTGAGAGCATCACAATCATATTCATTGCAGTCTTCTATCCACAACAATGGAAGCTAGATTATACATTCTTCATTCAGGTGTTCAAGAAACTTCTAAAAAATGCGACTAATATTAATAGAAAGCAACTGCGCCAGCATTTATCGTCGAATCACAGACATTAGAAACATGGTGGCATTATGGTCTAAATTATTCTTCTCCTTCCAAATGGCTCAACAGCCCTCTTGAGGGCCTAGGCCTACCGAGGCGGCTGCGGACTGTCATCTGGCGTGACACATTCCCAATTTGGTGTGATATGTGGTCAGTGTATCAATTCCCCAGCAGCCTTAATCCCGGTCCTCGCGACCATGACGACACAAACATCCAAGCCCATGTCAGGTTTCGAACCCGGGACCCCTGAGTTGTGAGGTAGCAACACTAGCCACTACACCACAGGAGGTCGGCATGGTCTAAATTACAAAATTAAATGTATTCCGTTTTACCCGTTTGTATATCCTCTTAAATCCACCATATGGAAGATTAAGACTGCATGCAGTTATGGCAGGTGTATTAAGACCAGTGCTATACACCCTCTACACTTGAGACATGCCAACTCTTACTGATATTCTTTCAGCAAACTTTGAAGTCGACACAGGTATACTGGCTTCACATCTCAGCTGTTACAACACCTTGACGAAGTTCACGTCTAGTTGTAAAAGTGGAAACTTAGTGAAAATGAAAACAAGTAGGCTGATGCAACCTTTACCAAACGAAGACAAACGTGTCCACAAGTTACACTGGATAACATGCTACTGCCACAAGCAGAGATAGTAAAATAGCGTGGTATGCAATTGGACAGGATTTTTTCTTGTAGAACCCAAGTGTAGAATACAAGGAAACTAATAAATTACAAACTAATTATATAGTATTGGCCAATAGCGATAAACTCAAGCTTGTCACTGTAAAACAAATTGGTAGTATATAAAGCAGCAGCTACAGAACCTATTGGGCGTATGACATCCAACTTTGGGGTACTTCAAGTACATCCAATATGAAATACTGGAATGGTTACAACCTAAGTCCTCCGGATATCACCCAAGATCCACAATTCAGTCATCCGAGGGCACTTAAACATTGATTCTGTCAAAGAAGTAGTAAACTGCTCTAGCGCTAAGCACTTCAATACACTTGAGAATGATTCGAGTCCTTTAGTCATTAATCTACTGGACAAAAGCAGTAATATATATAGACTGCGAAGAATAAACCTACATGATCTACACTACAGGCTTGCCTAATAATCATAACTAATGCTATGTGGCACTGAGAACTTGCACTTCAAATGATTATAAATAATATTGTCACAATTCGAAGCCTGCGGTGGAAGCTGAAGGGTGTAGAAATGGAATGCAGAAATGTGGACTCAGGTGCGAGTCCTACACGATGCAACAATTTTTGTTATTTACATTGTTTACCTTTCATTTCTATTATTTTCTGTTCCCAGAAAGTTCTGTTTCTGGAATATTCCATGGGTGTATAAATTGTACTTGATCCCGAATCAGTGTCAGTCTTACGTAGTACGAGTCTTTGTACAGCACTTTATATTAAATAAACGTCTATAACCTCTACGTACGTGTATTACTGTATCTCACGATGCTGATTATGCTGAAGTGGGAAAGCCAATTAGTCACATAGTGTCATGCTTATTGTTCTAAAAAGAGCATATTGTAATGATGCTTGAATATTATTAAAAAATAGCCTTTCCTATGTCACCGATCATTAGACTCCACTGTTGACGTAAATGGAATTAGTTGTGTTAGACCATCAAGCGATGTACCAACTCATACATTATACCGAAACGTACTTGTAAGGATTGGCTAAAAATAGCTACAAGTTTCTTCTTATAATTAATTAATTAAATATAGGAATGCTATAAGCTTGAATGAGGAATATGGCATTATACAATACTAAGGATAGTTTAGCTGGAATTTAGAATTTATGCATTATCAAATGTTTAGCTCGTCGGATTAGATCAATGGAAAGCTGTGGCAAGAAATTAAGGGTACGGATAAAGTTTTTCGTTGACGTTAGATCTGCCCTTTGATTTATCGGGGTTGAGTGATAATTCGGAACATAAAAATGAGAGGAGGTCTAGGAGCGATCTCTATAGTTTGAAGGTTTAGAAAACGGATAGGGTGGGGGGAAAATTCGCTTCGTGTTTAGTAGGAAAGAATTATAAGCGTGGTGGTTTTACCAGTCAAGAAGCAGAAAATAAAAATAAACAGATGTATATTTTCACTCAAATTATATACTCACTTAAATGACAGGATTAGTGGAAAGGAGACGAAGATTATAAGGATATAACCTAGCAGGGGAATTGTTCAGTTCCTATAGAACTTATTTGGTTGTTGCATCTAGTTTCAGTCATTTGGAAAGTAGAGAGATGATACACTTAACTACTATTAGCTCGTTTCAACTATCCCAACCAATAGAAGTAACCATATAAAGTGCGCGTGACGTGCAAATGCACTTGAGAGAAAAGTGTTAATACTGAAGAACAAAACCACTGGAGGAAGTGTAATGTGATCCTGAATCCATTCGAGACACTTTGTGTCGGTGCAGGATAGAAACAAGTTGAATATAAGAAAATACAAAAAAGGAAATGTTATATTCACAGAGCCCGTTACCACAAAATTACAGGAACATTTATAATACCTCGCGTGGGGCGAAGAAAATATAAATGACATTTGTAATAACGTGAAATACATAATAAAATAAATCAAAATATGTTCACAGAAAATATTAAAAGAAAAATTCAATACATAATGTTACAGGCGATATTTAGACAATTAAACAAGATGGTTAGGCAAGAGTATGCACGGAAAAAACATTATAAATTTCCAAAACTTCAGAGAATGAATAAAATTACTAGGAATAGAAAATAAAGGAGCACAGAGTAATATCTAATGCAAAATACTAAACGGTAGTCATATTTGGGCGGTTTTAGAAAATAGCGGTTATTAGATATGGAACAGGCAAACCTAGTAAATTCATTTCTGTATCTATTAACAAATTTTACAAATGATGGCAGCTTGGAATTGTTTTGAATTCACTACCAAACAATCATAAGAAAAAAAGGGTTGCATCAGACCAGTCTTAAGATTGAATACCAAAACAACAACAATTCATCTTCATATAAATTCTGGGAATGATAAAAAATTTATTTTTGCAATATAAAAGTATGAAAATGTATAGTCGGGGTATATAGGCTATATAAACAATATATGCTTAATTCAAGAAGCAATAATATTAAAGTAATTTTAAATTAAATTGATGTAGCAGGATATTATTCTTATTTCGCTTACCATAATAAATAAATAATTTACAATATATACAGTTTAATTGATAAATAATTGTATTTTTTACTTAATGTTTCGGACACCTAAATTATCTTTCCAACATACATTTTATACAATTAAATGCAAAATATATTCAAATAACACACGATTTTCGTACGGTTCGGTTACTAGTATTGTAGAGTTAGTACTGTTTTTAATTTAAATAAATGTATTTAATTTCATATTTAAATACATTATTTTAGCCAATCAAACCTGTTGTCAAATGTACATAGGTAACCATATCTTATAAAATATTTCATATAAAATATTTTCGAAAGGTCTTTTATTTTACTATATTTATATTTGTCGTACTCATTGGTGACACTAGAAACTAATGAACTAAACATTTTTTGTCTTTTGACGGAAATAAAAACCATTTAGTTGCATTTTGCTCTCACAGGAAGTAATCTTTGCGTTAATGTTTTTTAAATTTTCTTGAAAGATAAATTAACATATCTTTATTATTTTATTTTATTCAGATACTGATTAACGATTTTTGTACGTATTATACACATTTAACGCCCCGTAAAAATCTGTATTTTCCTATTATTAGTGTTGTTGTAAAGCCAGTGTATTGTTTAAACGAGGCACCTTGATTACCCAAGATATAATCACTGCTCTAAAATTAAACAAATTTAATTTGTTTTAACTGTAATAAATTGTTCCCATGATATGTAAAGTTAAAGTTCTCCTTGACTTTAAGTTGCTTGTATAAGCGCGGTCACACTCGACTAATATTTACTCACTCCCTAACGACGCGCAGGCTTGGTCCCTTTTACAAGATGAACTGCAATCCCTCTTCGCGTTCGTACCCTTGAAACATGCAAAGTCCGCAACCCTAACTAATTGCAGCCTTCGGGAACTTTAGTGGCCAACATATGCCAAATTTCTCTGGTTACGAACAAATAATTATCGTGGTATCCGGTTACAAGGCGTACTTCCCTGCGAAAAGCTATGCTGGCTTAAAAGTTTAAAATGAAAATATTGTTACGGTGTAGCGCTGCAAAAAACACACTTCTCGTTTAGCGAGAAAAAAAGCTTTTAAATGTAAATTTAACTATCTTTGGACACACAAAATGGTGTAATTTTTATTTAGAAAGCGACATATGAATTTAACAGAGATAATAAAATATTAAATGTATGTTTGTAAATTAATTTTATTTTGACGCAAACCTCTGAAACTGGTATTCAGCATTTAAATGATACAATGGAGTAAATATTATTAAAGTATGAATACTTTGTAAGGAGTTAATATAAATTTAGGGGCAAACATATTTTATTTTTAGTTACGAGGGGAAATACCCACAGCACAGATGACTCTATCGGTTAACGGTAATGTGGACTCTGACAAAGGGGGGAGAAGCGGTCAGTTATAAAATTTAGAAGAGTCTCGAAGGAGTTGGAGAAGTGTTAGCACGTAAAATACTTCATAGATGAGTGGTTGAGCTGTTTTCGTCTCCAGTTTGACCCCGCGGGCAGAGAAGGTCCTCGCCCAGGCTGAAGGAAGTCAACGGGCAACAGGCAATTGCTGCCTACCAGACAACGGAGAAAATATTACCTGGAACATGTGCCATAAAGTCCACCAAAAAAAAAGCCAAAACCCCCACGCGTACCCTGTTTTGTAAAGAATTCTCAAGTGTTTTATTTTATTATTTTTTTTGTTATTGATAACTAAATCCAATTCATTTAAAGCTCCTGTGAGAAAAATAGACTAATAACTGTGTAAAATGTAATAAAAACAAGACGTCCTTTACGATTTTGATGACACACTTTGTAATAAAATTTCAATAATAAATTGCATGGCATGGGCTATTACAGAACAACCAATGCATTCTTAAAAATTCCACTTTTCACGTTAGAATTGGAACAGGGTCTCAGTAAATACATACGAAACATTCTCTCAGACCATCGTGTATACGCACAGTATTGTAGAATATTTTTTAACATATTCCGTTTTACCATGGCTGTAGTAATGTAAGCAAAGCGAAATCTGAGGGTTCAGTGATATTTTATTACTTTAACAAATGCGTAATATAATTGATCTGCATATTTGTGGATAGATGTTGAGAAAAACCTTATATTGGCCATTGCTATTGTTGAATAATCTACTTTTTCAGATTACAGTTGACCAGAATGATCCATATGTTCCATAATTATTAATAAACTTCTCGTACGCGCAAATGATCATACAGTATTATTGGTTGTAAACTGGACGACGATTTGATCGAAGTGCGGAACAACGCATACCTCTGAAAAATATTTTTGAATTTTTATTAATAATTATGAATGGCAAGAACGGATAGGGCCAACTATCGACTGAAAGCATCCAAACGAAATAAATTATTTAACTAAGGTATATCTCCATAGCAATTTTTCACATAATGTTGATACAAATTGTTCATACATAAAAAATGTTCCTTGATCCGTAATGTGGGTCACATCAACGAGCTTCCCTAAGTATGATAAATCGAAACTGAAAAATTACGGAATTTGCGTATCAAATGGATAGAACTTTACAGCCGTCAGATTGTAGCCTCATTTCAAGCATAATAATAATTAAGAAATTATATGTCCAACTCACTTGGTTTGCATTATTATGTACTTTAAGAAAGTAATACCCAGGAAGTTTCTTGAGAGATCAGCTATTTGCCAATTGTGTGCACGCTATCGATCCTCGCTGAAGACATTTCCTCAATCAGTTACCTCCAGATGGGCACATTCACTCGGAATGCATATCTTAGATTCCCTTTCACCCAAGAGCAAACAGCGTCGCTTTCATCCCCAATTACCCACCAATCAGCGGTCTGTGTGCATGTCCCCGATCTTCATGCGTCTCGCAATCAGTCCGCTGATTCTGCACTGCGAGGATCACATTCTTCCAGAAACGCAATTAGGTTGGAGATAGGAGAATGTCTTCGAGCTGAGATATGCAAAAATATATGCTCGTCAATTTGAGAGTAAGCGTGATTGGGTGGTGAAGGGAACTCCAATCACTTTCTTATTGGTACTTCAGTAACCTGACAACTTAATGGTCAGCACAAAAGGAAGATGCAGGTAAAAACTCTCTAAGATACTAAGATATTGTTTCTCACTAAAAGTTTGCTTTTGTGCAATGTTAATGATAATGCTTCTCGACCTAAATGAATAATTTAACTTATAAATAACGTTATTTTATTTCAAATATAATTCTCGGGTTTCAACCTGTGTCAAAGCTTACTTACACAATGTTCTTCTATCGTCGTCAGGTAGACAGTCCACCTGACGACGATGGCGGAGCCTGCTGTCGAAAAGTTGTTTAAACAAACTTTGCAATGATACTGATATACTTTACTGAATATCAGTAAAGTTTCCAACTATGGACGAATGAATTGATTGTTTTCTTGCAAAATTTATTGTACTCATCCAATGTACTTACTATAATATCTCGACGACTATTAAGCCATGCATGATTTCATTTAATTTTCTGAACGTACGAAACATTTCATTCAAAAAGGCAGAAATTAAAATATAACATTTTGTTAGTTTAAAATCTAGTATATTTCTTCATCTTCTGTTTACTATACTAAGTAAATAGTAATAGCATACTTGTTCCTGTAAATTGTTGACGCAGAAACATTTCATCATTAATGAATATAAGTATTCCAAATTTTTATTCCACGACACCCGTTCAGAAAGAAAGTGTACTAGATTTTTTAAATTTTTAGAAAAGTGTATTTGAAAAATTTGCAATTGTTAATAGACTTGTTTACTATTTTTCCACATAACCTTCATCCCGTTATGTGCATGTGGTGAACCGCGGCACACGCTTCTACTTGCCCTTCTTGAACTATCCCTCCAGCTCCTTCTCCCTCTTCAGAACCTCTTTCTGCACCTGCTCGTCTGTTAAAAATTGAATTTTATCCATGTGTGCCTTCAGGAAGGTGAAAAGATGATAAATCTGAAAAATTTAAGTCAGATGAATGCGGGTGGAGGCTCAAAACACCCCAATCAAATGGGTCCACGAGCTGAGATTGTGTGCGGATGGGCATTGTCGTGCAACAAGAACACTCCTCTCGTCAGAATTCCTGTCTTTTTGTTTTTTAATGCTCGTTTGGAATTTTTTAGAGGCCCACAATTCCATTGTGCATTGCTGGTCTCCCCTGAGACAGAAACTCGACACAAATGACATTTCCGTCCCAAAACATTGATTCAATGCTTTTACCAAAAATGGTGGTTTAATTTGGTTTTAAATTTTTGGCAGACGGGGAATTGGTGACGACTGTCTTTTATATGTGATGAGCCGTAAACCGTTTTGATTCACAAAAAAGTTACGGTAGGTGCTATTCCTTCCTCGAGTAGGATGAGGATCACAACACGTGGCTCGTACTTAGAGGAACTTAATACGTACATATCTCACACTACAACGAGATTTTAAGTACTACCGTGTTCCTCCAATGCTGGTTGTGTCTGCAAACTCCCTAAAACTCTACAACTCAGTGTTTCCAACCCTCAAAAAGCCCGTGTGTACATGGCTGGTATATGGACATATTAAATACAAATTATCAGTAATATATGATGAAGACAAATTTACCGAACTAAGTTATTGTATAATGCAAACAAGCTATTTTTTATATTCATCTTGGTAATTAGTCTGCCGATATCGCACTGATGTAATGTGTTACTTGCATCAAACTGGGTCATTGTTTTAACTTTTTGGTGTGTTTAAGTCTATTCTCAGTTGCCCGAATGTATTATTGCATATTAAATAATGTATGGAAGAGAATCTTAAGTCTTGAAATTACATTTTAAGGCTTACAATTTATCTAGTGGCATCAAAGTCTGTAAAATATTTCGTAATTAAACACCAGTTTGCAAATGGTTCCTTTTAATAAGTATTGAAATGTTTCCAAATATACATTAAGTGGATGCAAGAAGGCGATACGCGAGATAGATCATTCAATATATCATGGAGACGGTTCAATGGAACCCTACTCCGCAAGACTAATATTGTTAGGCAGTTTACACTGCTCTAATACTTAACTATTATACATAACTTATTGCCCTCTAGGGAAGATTGTAAATTAATGCTGTTATAATAAAAAAATTAAATATGAAAAAATAAAGTTGCTACCTTAAAAACGAAGAGCTGCACGTTCATTTTGTCAGTAAATATGAATAAGTATTTGCTAAAAGCGGAAACAAGAAAAAGGAAACTTTCGTTGCAATAATATCCGCCTCGAAGTATGCCGTGGTAAGATTACGTTATTTTAAGATGTGAAAGTAAAGATAGCAGCATTTATTAATTTCGTGATGTTGAATAATAAGTTTCACTGAAACATGATCAAGGTAAAAATTAAGATTTAGAAAGGAGGGTAACTTGCCAAGAGCCTCACCGTGATTAGCACACCGCGTTGTGCCGAAAGAAATCATTTCTCACATGGAAAAAAATAGACGTGGTACTGGGAATAAAATAGCTACGACATGGATAAATGTAAAGTCGACACGCTTTTATTTACTCTTATATGCTCCATTGCTGTTATAAAAGTGTAATATAATGCTGATCAGGTAACGGGGCTCTCCAACCTCACGCGAACTTCCACAAGTATTCCTGTTTTACATTAATCCAAGCCTCAACTCTTGAGTAAGTTATTCCATTTGGATGTCGGGGGAGACGTGTGTAATCCACACAATGGCTGGTGTTCATTACCCCTCCCACGCTGGAACCGCGACTGACCAAACGCGTTGGGGCTGTCCATTGTAGCCCGTGGCCCAGTGAAAGGTCGCATTACTGCTGCGGCCCTATTGACCTCCTCGTCGTTAATAATTGTTGCCCGCGACCAGAAGCTCGAAAACACATCGCTCCCCTCACCTTTCCGCAACCACTTGTATGTTTTTGGTCGGTCTGTAACAGATCAGCGAACATTGAGCTTTAACAAAATATAGCCTACATGAATTGTCTAATCCTCTTACTGGGTCCTCTCACATTTTAGTTGGAAATGGAGAACGATTTAATACCTTCAGATTAATGCAATACCACAGCTTTGGTAAATCATTTCAGCTATAATGGCTGTTCTCGTATGTTTTCATTTTCAAAACATAAAACTCAATAAGGCTAAGAAAAAGTAATTTCCTCAGCTGATGTCATTATGGTGACCGGGAAAATTTGTCTATGTATAAACTTCATAACAAACATTCACCTATTTAAATAAAATAATGCTTCATTTGAGAAATTGTAATTTTTTTAAGTGGAATTTAAAGTACAATAATTTACCATAAGTATAAATCAAAAGAAACAGTAATATAAAACCACTAGGGGCTGATACCATTGTATAACTATGACTTCTTTGTATTTTAAACACACCTGATAGGTACCAAACCTAAATTAGCTATTTTATTTAATAATATAATCATATCAGGTTATTTTTACTCACCAGGAAAATTATTATTATACCATGCCCTTTAAGGAAGCTCTTCAATTCGGCTCATTTTTTTCTGATTTATGCCGAACCGTTTCTGTTTCTTAACATTTAATGTTGATAATTCCTTAAGGTTTTCAAATACAGAATATAAAATCTTTATATCAGACGTCGTCAACATATTTAACTATGTTCCGAAAATAGCAAATATGTTTTTACATTTTATCTTTAATGTTATCCTAAATACTTCTATAATATTTTGTATAGTGGAATATATAGTTTAATAAAATTATATTTACAATTGTGTACTAATTTTATTCAGGCGTTAAATGAGCATGTCATTAACTGAGTAAGAAGAACAAGTTAATATATCAAAGATATAGTGTTCAAAATCTCCATTTTGTTGTAGTGACTAAGGAAAACTCGCCGCTGTGGAAAAATTAGTGCGCGAGGACAATCCTGTGACATTTAATGACATTGAAGCGTCACTTCAGATTGGATCGCCGGCAGTTTCAAAGTGTCTGCACAAATATCTTCGAGTCATGAAGGTTTCATCTCGATGTATGCCTCACACTTTGAGGCACAAAAGCGCATTCGTGTTGAATAGTGTGAAGAAATCTTGAAATAATTTGACATAGGCAACTGTAGGCGCGTCTCTGACGTAGTTACTGGTAACGAAACGCGTATTTATCAGTTTTATCCTGAAGATAAGCGCTAGACGAGTGTAATAGAATATTCCCGACGAACGTCCACCAATTAAAGTGAAGCGTCCTCGAAGCGCCGGAAAGAAAATGGGTGCGACTTTTTTCTCCAAAACTCGTCATATCCCAACTGTTACCCTGGATGAACAAAGAACTGTTACTGCTCTGTCATACACAACAGAATATGCACCAAAAATTTTCGGACGAAGCCCAGGACAATGCCTCTGCGCATCGCATGCGTGGATGGAGGTTCTTCAGCCCTGAAGAAGCTGTTGAAGCCTACAAAAGTGAACATTCAGCAATCGAGGAGAATGAATGAAAAAACTGGTTTGAGAAGTAGTTTACGAGAATGCAAGAACATATAAAATGTCGTTGCGAGTATTTGGAGAAAATTTAGTTATCAAAATTATTTCGAGTGTTTTGTTTATAGTTTATCTCAGAACTTTCACAGCGACCCTCGTATCAGTCTCCCTAGAGCAAACCCGTATTTAGTAAACCTATGAACAAATAATCGCTCAGACTAACGTGAATTACTGTTGAATGCACTTGTATCGGATGAAGATAAACAGTTTTGCTTTGTATGCGAAGCATTACAGTACTTTGTGAAACCCTTTATATTATTAATTGTACGAGGATTGATCAAATAGGAAAGACTCACACTTTAAATGAATTCTGTTACGCTACTGGACAATGTCTTCATTACATGTTGAGGTTACCATTACTCTGCTGATAGTGTTTTATTTTTCAGATTGACTAATGATAGCAGTGGATCTGAAGGTCAAAGAGTAGTCATTCGTTTTACGACATAAGAAGGTAATGAAAGTAATGAAATCCACAGTCACTTGAAGAAAGCGTATGAAATGCTGTAATGGGCATCAGCAATGTGTGGCGTTGGAAGAAGTAGTTCGGTAAAGGAGAAACATTCCAGATAAGCAGGCCGACATCATCTGTAACTGACGCCAATCGAGAGTGCTGATGAACTGATTCAAGGAGACAGACTCGACGGAGTTCACGATGTTGCTGCTGCATTGAACGCCTCGTCCCCAAAAAGTAATTTCTCACTTGGTCATATCAACAGATCAATTACGTGACAATCATCAAAGCACGACGGTAAAGAAATATTCAACATACGAACTTCGTAGATTACCGCATTGGTCGCTACAAGGCTCTAATGTGTGAAGACAAGTGAGTCTTCCTAAGTTCTCCCTCTTGTATCGCTCTTTGCAATATAAAAGTACAAAAAAATTATGGCTTAAAATTATTTCATCACATTTCAGACTAGAATCACTTTACATGACGTCACAGAACGATGGACGTCTTCATCTTCCATCTGCTCCTGCTCAAGCAACGGTTTAATTGGGAATATTGTCTTAGAAATAATATTATTCAATATTCTTTAATTGTTTTACATTATTACAAAATACCACTTTCACAAAAAGAAGTATTTTTCGTATTAAATCTGAATCTATTAATAAGTGTCGTAACACGTTATGACTTGATATATTTAGTACTTCTAAATAATAGATAATCCCAGTCCTGCTAGGTTTTATTCGTGTAATTGCTACTACCAACGCTTTGGGCAACCGCCGAGACAAGACTGGATGGTCAATTAGACAACACAAATTGAATGCCAACTTTCATATCGACTTGATTTTCATGAAATAATCTCTGAGTATTTATCTTGAATTGATGAAACAAATTTCATTTTCACATTTAAATTCCATTCATGTTAGTCCCGCTGTAATTAATATATCGTGACGTAAAACATATGGTAAATCCATAATACGGTTCATCCTCGTTGTGCCAAGTTTGGCAACACAAAGAAATATTATTGTTCCCCTCGACACTAAACTCGGTCGTTTATCTTCAGTCTTTGTTGCTAAATTGCACAAATTCCTTTTTTGAAAGGTGCTTGAAGGCGATGGAGAAAGTGTATTCATTTTTAAGGGGACGCCAAGTTAAATAATACGGCATATTTACAATGAATAAAAAGACGGTCAAAAAGTCAGCATTAAATTTTTCATTATTTACGATAAATAGTGATAAATTTAATGCTGCTTTTATGCCGTTTTTTTATTTATTGTAAATTTGAAGTCATAAAATTATGTTGTAATGCGATATACTGCTGAAAAACGTTACGGTCATGGCCAAGAAATTTGAGAAAGAATCTCTTTGCCGTAACTCAGGCTTCATAGAGCAAGCCGTAAAACCGTAAATCATAATCGAACCTGACTACTTGACATGGAATGGAATATTTCCCTCACTCACATAAACACTTCAGATATAATTCATTATACAAGCTTAAAATTTTATAACTGAAAAACTTAATTTATTTACAACTTCAATTTTTTAATGCATAGTTTGTGTGTCAATTAATTGATATGACAATAATGGCAATCATTACTCGATATTACACATCAACACGATTTCTGGGAGGTAATTACATATCTGATTACAATCTGGAACCAAATATTACATGTAAAAAATATGTATGACATATCATCCAGTAATACAAAATCTCAACTTAATAAAATTTATCAAATATCTCCGTTGAGTTTTAGAAAATTATGTAAGATTAATGTAAGTCTAATTACTACAAACTTTCTAAATGTAATGGAATCGACGGGATTAACTAAAATGCATAATTGGTATGTTAAGACGTGAAATCATAAAATTAATAAAACATGGATTGGCCCGGAATTAAACAATAAAAAGTAGGTTATGAATTTCTAAGAAAGACGTGTTCTTGACAGAAAACAATCATATGATAATGGTAACAGTTCGCTACTGACGATGAAGGATGAACAGTGAAAGAAGCTCCAGAACATGACAGTTGTTGAAGGAAGAAAGAAAGATGGGCGTTGTGCATGTGCGAAATGGAAAAAAAATGTAGCGTGTCAACTATATTCACTCTTGTTCAACTAGAATTTTATTAAATCTTTCTTGGGCAAAAAATAAAGTAATTTCTTAGAAATTGAAAATGATGCAAAAATAATGTCAATATATACTTGACTGTTCCAGAAACAACAAACCCGTGGGAATCTTTAAAGGAGGCTTGAGATTAGATTCTCAACAACCACCCTAAATCAGCTGATATTGGGTAACAATATACAAAATATATAATAGAAGAAAAACATAATATTAATGTGCACTAAACTTTCAGATGCTGTCGAGGTTCACCAAACTTCAAATAATCCAATGCCCGTATAATTAAATGTTATTCAATTAACGATACCAATTTAAATAAACATTAAATATCACACACGTGGCATTAACGAAGAGAACAAATACTTCAATACTGTATAAAATTTTATACGAGAAGAGTTTTTAAGTATTGTCAATAAACTTATATTGATATATCTAATAATACTGTGGTACGATACTCATGTTGTATAAAGAGAACGTGTTCTTAGTGCAATTATTCAAAATAATTCTTAATTGGATACAACACAAAGTTAATTTCTAATTTTTAACAATAAAAAGAAGAAATTTAGAAATTAGATGATTTTAAGATTAATTTTCTAATTCATCAAATGCGTATCGTAAATATAGGAATTAAATTCATTGATCAACAAGAATTAGATTTAGTTGGACCAGAAAGCAGGTGCTCTGAAATGGTGGAAATGGATTTTATCTGCTGCAAATTACCATTAATGCCAGAGAATAATGCCCTCCTATTGATGATCCAATACTGCGGGGAAATTACGCTGAGGGCTCCAGGTCTTTCAGAACTTCCAGTCTTTGTTCCGTTCTAGCACCGTGCTAATTACTTCCAAAGTTGAAGGTAAATTTTTACAATACAAGTTAAGAAAATGGCTGAACTGGGTCTGCGTGCGCTTACATGGATTTGCAATCTGCATTCGCGGTATATAGTTCGAGTTAAGAATAAAAGTTTTAGCTTACACTCATGTGTGCATAATATATATTTATTAATAAAAGGGCGAGGGAGGGCATGTTCATATTAATCTAAGTTATTAAGTATTGCCAGCCAGTTCCACAGGGAAAAGTACCTTCCGTTTTAGTCCAATTAACAATTGAACCATTGCACTTTTACAACAATATATATTTCAATAATTTTAAAACATTTAACGTTTAGACAGTGGTAAGTTTCAAAACGCTGATTTCTATGCTGGTAACGTAAAATATAACAAGAAACAAAAATTTCATATAAAGTTAATCAAAATTGGATTAAATACTTTATTTTTATTTCTAGTTTATTAGCAACGGGAAACGAAAACATGAGTTGTTACCATAGAAATTAGTTGAGGTTCACTCCAGAGACGGATAACAATGTATTGGTATCTCTTCCTATTTTTCCGTAGTGCTTGATGCTGTCATCTAATGGCATTCCGGATCCATCATGGTTCTCAGTATTGGAATCTTTTAATAATGGGGATGTTAAAATTGCTTGCGAATCGATAGCCCACACTGTGATAGTAAAATATTTCGTGACTTAAGAAATTTATTCACAATATTGATAATTTCTATCCAATTTATTACGCTAATATATGTTACGCAAACAAAACTAAGATTGGGTTCCTTATCCTCTCTTATATAAATTTACAGATTTTATAAAACAATTTTCTACAACATTTATTTGTATGGAACAATGAGAGTATAGTTAAAAGCAGTGCTTTCGGCTACTAAGATGCATAAATGCCTAATATTTAAATGTCCGAACCCATCGTCGATTAAATTATTGAGATTATAAGTTTATATTATCAAATAAAATTCAGACTTATTTCATGAACGTACGAAATCAAATAAATTAAAAAAGAATTTGTAGTTACACTTACTATCATACAAATAATAGTTTTCTGGTCATCGACCGTCATTTTCAAACGGCGCCAATCAATTGACTAAAAAATTCAGTAAATCCTAAAAAAAGCAATTAATTTATCCATCTCTATCTCCATATCGTTTGTTACAATCACTATAAGTGCGCTGAGTGGGAACTTTTCTGGGAAAATTGTACATAATATAGGACTTCCTAATTAAAAATGTTTATAAAAAATCCTTGATATATGTGATTACCGAAAGCTCCGCTAGAAAAAAATTTAATGGATTTAATTAATAAAGTTTATTAAATATTCATAATTATAAGTGATGAGTATCTAAGGATCAAACGTAAACGACAGACATATTACATATTCCTTAATTAATAATGCTAAGAAATTTATATAAGTTGAATATTATATAAAATATACATTTTGTGAAAGATAATGACATATTGGCGAAATTTATTTGCAAATAATTATTTTATTATTGGTAATTAAAATTTGAAGTGGTATTATTTCACTAAAACATTATTCAACTTTGTTCAGTTTTAGTTACTAAGTTTCGCTAGGGAGTATCAATTAATTAGAGTAGCTGACAGGATATTGCCCTTCGCATCGGTTACACTGTAAACAAGACATTTACTTAACCATCAAGACTGTATACCCAGCTCGTCTAGAATAGCTGATGCGTGGAACATAATTCATTTGAGGAGTTTATTGGAAACAGCGTTGTGCTATGCCGCTGGATAAATTTTTCTATTTAATTATCTATTGTTTAAAAATATTTTCAAGATCTCCAAAACTATAAATGATACAGTTACATCATCATCTGTCAAAAACAAGTGAAATACCACAAAAGTTAATGAACATTATTGGTCCTTCATTCATTTGAATTGGCGAAAATATGAATTTTGTTCATTTTTTAATGAACTTTGATGACAAACAAAATTTTATTTCATTATTTTATTACATAAATTGGGTTTGAATTTTTGTGTTGTGGCTTTATGGAAATTAACAGTAACATTTTACTGAACACATACCATTTTACGGTGAAAAGAATTTTATTCTGACTGAATATGCGTTTATTTTGCAGCCTTATACAAAATAAACCAATACAATTTGCGAGTATTAACTTCGTTGCAATTTAAGTAATAAGAGTATACTAGACGTAAAGTTTAGTTAATCTTCTCACCACAGAATTCCTTATTAATTGTCCCATAACCTTAAACATACAAAATTAAACGAATTATTATCTCCCAGTTTCATGAAGTTTGAAAGTAATTGATATTCAACATAAATTAATTCATGAAGCGTAAGTTAAAGAGCCATTAATTTAAAAGTTGCGCTATTATTTTGCAGTCCTCGGCAGGTGGGCTTAATATCTTCAATGACATGAAAACAATAGCTGCAAGACTTATGGCTCCGTGGGACTTCCTTTAGTGAGAGACGAACCTCAATTAAGGAGTTAGGATTAAATTTTGTCTTCAAGTTAAATGCTGTCAAATAAAATCACCATCTTAGCCTGCCCGATATTTGTTATGCTTGCTTATAGTAATTAATTTTTTAGTTTACGATATTTTGTAATTGATGCAACATACTATTTTCTGGAAAGTAATATGAAACCTCTCCCGACAATATTAACATAATATATGTATCCTGGTCTTTATGTACAGCACTGCGAACTATTATGATGGTCCCTTATGCATTCCTATATCATTAATCCCATTGCCATAAATGTTTCCTGTACTGCTTAACTCAGAGAAGGTTTCTGTCAACTTTCCTTCCTTTCAAGCAAAGAAAGGCCCTAGCCAAAAGACTTATAAAACTTGATTCAGGATTCATTATGTCCTTACGTAGCCTATAACATTTTATTAACTTTGAAGTGTGGTTTGGTATTAGAAATGCTGCACCCGAAACTGTTTTAATCACGTGTAAGGAGATCATTGTTGATACCGGTATAATGATTTCAATACTGTGCCGTGCTAATATAAATAAATTCAAGGGAAACGACAGGCATCCAACTGGTTATTAAATTAACTCCACACAAAAAATTAATTAATTTGATTACATTTTTAACTATAAATATGACAAGGGATTACGCCAGCAAACGTATGCCTATAGTTTCGAAAGAATTATGAATCAATTTAAATAATTGTTTCCGAAGTAAGAATATAAAACTACGTCATACGTTTAGAAATAACTTTCGAGTATCATGGTGGTTTCGCATATTTTGTTAAATAATTTTTTTTCTACATTACCCTGCTTCCGGAACTGTTAAAAGTTTTATGTTGTAGAAATTTTTTATATAAATTCAAACTGTTTATATTTCAGCTCGTTCCTTCTAATTACAATTTTCATGGATCGTGGTTATAATTATGTTTTGTATACCTGCTTTGACGACCATATGCATTGCCAAAGTGTTAATATTCAAGACACATACATTTGTTGAAGTACGTAAACACTACAGTTTTATCCTCAGTTTCCTTAAAAAATATGCATAATTGTGTAGGAAACATCACTTTCATTAAGGCGTTATACTACTGCTTACCTGAATGACTCGTACAAATCAACGAAACAGCATTAAAATAAAACATTTTATGTAAACATTTTCCTTGCTAATAAAAATTAAGGAAATGATAAATTCTCTCCTCCTCTGTGTGATTTAGTTATAAACCAAACACTCATAAATAGAATGGGAGAACTTTGTCAGAATTGAGAAAAATATATTTAAAAAATGTTAAATTAATAATTAGTGAAGACTTTTCCTTCTTCCTTAGCTCTGCTGCCCATTCGGGGCCTTGGCCTACCGGGTCAACTGCAGCCTGTCATCTTAGATGACACATTCAGAATTTGTGGTCAGTATATTGATACTACAGCAGTGTTAATCCCAGTTTTCCGAGACGAAAACGGCACAAACATCCAAGCTCCTGTCACGATTAGAACCCGTGGCCTCTGAATTGTGAGGAAGAGACAAATCTTATTATACACAATTTATTACGGTAATTTGGCATTTTAAACATTTTGCTGAGTAATTTTGACCTCAATATGATCTAACCATATTTTCATTAAAATATTTTTCGTATTCTTTAACATTATTTTTTCAGAAATTACCTACGTTGTGTTTTTATGTATAATTTATGCTATTTCCTTTAACTATTTTGTATATTAATTTATTTTTGAAATACGTATATTACATGCACATCATTAATGTATTGAGTATTTTTCATTACCGTAATATTAACAAGACACTAAAATGGTATAAAACTGCTTTTGGTATTTTTTCAAGATAATACATTTTTATCTCTATGGATTGAATAGTCATCATTTTATAACTAAACATTTTTATAAATTTCTCCAAAATATTTAATTTGGATTTTTGGCAGCAGCTTTCCACAATACATTAAACAATATACTGAAATTAATACAGCAGTGTAATTACACAATTCTAATTTAAAACACGAAGAAGATTAGAGTAATGTTGAAATGCCACACACGAAAATAATGAAACCTGTTTTTTAACAGTTGTTAGACTTAATATATATTTTCCAAATCAATCAATGTATGAAATCAAGAAAGCAAAGTGCTGATACATTACGGCAATAATTTGAAAATAGACTAGAGCTTTACGAATATTGTATGAATTGAATGTCTAGTTTTAACATCGTTCTAAATCACAACAAATAATAGGTTTTCAAATGTTTGTTCCGATACAGATTTGGATAAAGACTAATACCCGCGGAACCATCTATTCGTGTCATATTATGCTGAAGTACTTACGTAAACACTTAAGTGTCTATAAAAACTGGGAACTCAATTTAATGTAACCGTGAAGGAACAAATTTATGGGACTAATGAAATGTGTGTTATAATATCCTATCCCAAATAAAAAATAAAAATACCTTTAAATATTCCCGGCTTGTTTTTTAAAAACGACTGATGACTTATTTACGTTTTCGATGAAATTTTGTAAAAATCTCCTTCTGTTAGGGTTCATGCGTGGTTTTAATCACAACCCAATAAACCACTAATAAAGTTTGCATACGTTTTAAAAAGTATATTGAACTAAGATTGAATTGTCCAAGACAGTCAACCAAATTCAACAATCAAACGTTTTTACGTGCGGTGAAGTGATATTCACCTATTATTCACTTTTCACGCTTCATAATCGATTTACATCAACACCTTACATTTAGGAATCGGATCTCTCCTTATATTTTTATTTCATATCAGGAAACTTCGTTTCAAAATCAGCAACCACCTGTTCGCAGATACGACACATCTCTCCGCCATTTGTAGTCATACTACAGTGTACACAATATTATTATTTTTGTCATTTATGATAGACGTGAATATGGTTCTGTCAAATATTTTTTACATAAATATATAGATCAAAATTATTCTAATAATAACAATATAAAAATGCTGAAAGCTCCCAAAAAATTACAAAATTTAATATTTTGCGGAATATTCTAAAAACGTTTGTAGATAGTCGACTGGTTGTAGGTAAAGGTATAAACAAAACTGTTTTTGTTTTAATGTGGGTCCGCATTTTGCTTGCTTTTCGTCTTACAGGAGCTGTCGATAATTTCACGCAGTAAAATACACAAGCTTTACAGTAAATCCACCATCATGGTGGTGGGAGCAAAATAATCTCTTCGCTCCACCACGCTCTAAATTGTCTAGTCTTTGGGCACATAAACGATACCGCTGGCGGCCTTGTTAAGCCAGATTATGTTCAGAGTCATTGCGATCAATGTATATTGAAATAGTTTCCATCATAATAGACACAGGTGCACATAAATATCAAATAATCATTTATAGTATAAGAGTTCCTATAATGGATATAAATATTCCTATAGTACATGTTTATTTGAATTTATTATAATTGACTGAGACAACTCAACTACAGCACCTTAATTCCCAAGATAATTACATTTGGCGTAAAACGAAAACTCTAACAAAAACCTTCTCCGGGATCCCCCTACTCAAACACGAAAACCATTGGTTTACTTCCTCCTCCCAAAAAGCTAATTTATTTGCCAACATACTCAAATCCCAATTTTCCCCTAACCCAATCATGGACTTTCAACTCAATGACAAAATAAATAACCAACTTCTTGAACCTAAACTATTCACCCCTTCCCAAATACGCACCACCATCAATGAACTCAAAAGTAAATAATCTTCATAACACGACCTAATATCGGTACTTCTTTTAAAACACCACTGTTCTCATCACAATAATTTTCAATGCCATCCTACGTGCAGCCTACTACCCTACCGCCTAGAAGCATGCCAATATTATTATCATAAACAAGCCAAAATCTCTCTCCGAAAGTTACAGTTCCATCAGCCTCCTACCAACCCTTTCGAAACTATTCGAAAAACGTTTCCTTCCCCTCCCCTCTAATCAATTATCATCGCTCATCCCATAAACTCAATATGGCTTCAGACCTAAACATTTGTTCATTCACCAACTAAATTCTGCTACCACCTTTATCAGTAATGCATTCTAAAGTTGAAATTCCTGCATTGGTGTATTGATTGACGCAGAGAAAGCCTTCGACAGAGTCCATCATCCAACCCTCTTATCCAAAATAAAAAATGAACTTAATGACACACTCTTCAGAATCCTTTCAAATTATCATACTATCCGCTCGTACTGGATCAAAATTAACAATCATTTATCCAAAACCTTCCCCATCTCCTCTAGCGTCCCACAAGGTAGCGTATTAGCCCCATCCTGTTTAAAATTTACTCTCACGACATTCCCCGTCATCCATCCATTAAAATAATATTTTTTGCCGATGACATAGCTATCCTTCACCAAACGTCTTCCTTCACCTCGGGTGTTCACACCGTCCAAAATAGCACTAAACGACCTGGAAATCTGGAGGGTCAGCATAAACCCTTCCAAATCTGCAATAGTTTCATTCACCCTCAAACCCAAACATCCACTTACTCATTCATTCTATCTTTTTTGCTCCCAAGTCCCAATAAAAAAACTCCATCCGTTACCTTGGGATTATTCTAGACTCCAAACTTTCCTGAAAACCTCATCTTATTTACCTTTCATCCAAAATTAACACTAAAATAAAAATACTTTATCCACTCCTCAACAGAAACACACCAATCTCTATCTCCACCAAAAGACTTATTTACCTCTCCGTAATCCACCCCATATGGTCATATTAATGCTCCAT
Source organism: Eucriotettix oculatus (assembly GCA_034510155.1). NCBI lineage: Eukaryota > Metazoa > Arthropoda > Insecta > Orthoptera > Tetrigidae > Eucriotettix > Eucriotettix oculatus. Next base: position 159,352,724 of record CM067376.1, on the reverse strand, counting down.
TCGGGAATCAACAGCCAACTACAATTCAAATAAAGTTCAAGCCAAGCAAAACAGAATCCTTAGAATCATTTTCAACTCCCCACGGTACCTTCGAAACTCAGTAATTCACAATGACATCCAAATTACACTGATCTCCAGCACAATAAATCATGCATATCCTCCTTAATAAAAAGATCCATTAATCTCTCCGATGACACCATAGCCCACCTCCTCCAAATAACCGCAGACTCAACGAAAACTACCAATCGACTGCATCCTTCACTCTCTCATACAGGTAAAACCTAACATTAATTTCTCCTCTAGTTAGGCGGCACCTCATTCTCCGACTCTATAAAAATCACTTCCTCTAATTCTCTGTTATCTGGTACGTCTACTACCCTAAATTATGATAAATAATCTTATTCACCGCCTATAATAAGCTAAACAAATATTAACAACCGCAATAACAAAATTATATTCACAGCTCAGTCATTTCTCTCGCTATAAAATTGTTTGTCACTGGACATTCAATTACATCATGCAGTCATGATAATTATTTATTCGACGAATAAATACTATATACCATGTAAAAACAGCTAATATCCTTGGATATCATTGTCGTGGAAGTGATGGACTTTGTTTTATTATTATTTTTATTATTAATATCGTAATTATTGTTAGTTGGTACAATAATTGATACAGTATATACAATATAAAATAATGAATACAAAATTAAAATAATGTATATAATTAACTTGTTGACATGGGGGTAGGTTAACCCATTGATTAACCTACTTTATCTAAATGGGTTTGCTTTATTTGTTTATTTTTGTGAGTACCAGAGAGGCATACGACGTGAGTGGGTGAGAGTTGACAGGCAGTGAACTGATTTTTGGAGGATTTATGAGGATGTGGTTCGCGGGCATGATGATAAGGTGGGTTAGGGTGTGCCTGAATAATCAGGGGGAAATATGAGGTCGATTGGTAGTTTTCTTTTGTGCCGACGGAAGCATGGAGGTGGAGGAGGATTATTATGGATTTGCTGGATCGTGGGGCTTGGGTGGTTGAGGGTGCTTTTCATTAAGGAGGTTATGGATTTGGAGATTACAGAGTTTACTTTGGGAAGTTTGACGTTATGGTGGTTGACGGAATTTCTAAGGTACCAGGGAGAGTTTGTAATGGTGCGTAGGATTATGTTTTGTTTAGTTTGAATTTTGTCTGAATGAATTTTGGCTGTTGTTCCCCATATGGACGAGGTGGGTTGTATTATGGAGAGGTATAGGAGGCGTTTCGTTCTGATGGTAACTGGGGCTTTTCTGTTTAGGAGGGGATATAGGGTTCTGAATTCATGGTTGATTTTAGAGAGGAGAAGATTAATATGAGGTTTCCACGAGAGTTTTGAATCAAACATGATTCTGAGGTATGTGGTTTCTGTTTTTGGAGGGATTAGTTAGTTTAGATGTGGATTTGGGGAGGAGTGTTTTTGGTTAGTGTGAATGGGACGGTTATTGATTTGGCGGGGTTGATGCTGATTCGCCATGTCGGACAGTGTACCGTCATTGTTTTAAATAATCCCTAGACCACAACAAAACAAAATGTACGAGTATTTGTTATTTTGTTACATGCCAGATCCTCAGAGATCAATTGGTACAACCATTCGGACAGGTTGGTAAATATTGGAAATATTAAAACATTCGTAGTTTTGACACTAGTGTACTGTATTTTAAAAATTATTGGCAGGTTATGTAAAACGAATTTCGAGAAAATACCGACTCGCTATTAAAGAAATCTGTACAGATTATTTCTGGGTAATCAGACCGAAGAGGTGATTCAAGTATCTTCTCTTTACAAATATAAATTACTGTTTCAGTGTATATGTGCTGTGTGGAGCAATTTCGACCAAAATTTGTTCACGTGTTTCATGTAGCCTGTTAACCAAAAAAAAATTTAACATACCAGGAGATTTCTTGACTCGATTTAGATACTGAGTCGTACTGGTGGCCGTGATGAAATTCAGTCATAAAGTAGGATGCGTCAAAAGGTAAATTTTCAAAAATGTGACATTCTTGCTGCTGGTTTGATCACGTGCTCGCAAAAAATTACTAATGTAGGGAGTTTGTAAAAATGAATTCCCGGGCATCTCCGGGCACTCAGATAGTAGGGAATGAAACTAAATGAAACTTAGTGCAATGTATTTTATTGACTCACTATTAAAGGATAATTTATAGTTATTGTTGATGATACTGATTATCCTACGCATAAACTATCAAAAGTTTGTGAGAGGATATTAGAGACATGGATATAGAGACAATAATTGTTAAAATTAAGCGATCGATTTAGGTAAGCGTTTAAAATATTAGGTCATGATTAGTGTAGATGTTAAGTCACTTTGGCTAATAGGCTATACCACCGTAAATACTTCAGGATAACATTAGACGGTCATGTTAAATATCAATCGTTATCAAAATCAGAGTTGAAATATCGTCAAATTTGGAAAAAATAATTATTTTTCCATTAAATATACCGATTCTAATTGCCTCGTCTAATAACCTTATAACAATATAAGTTATAACTAACTTGAACTCCAGATTATTATTTATCGACTCTAAATGTTGATACTACAAAACATGGCACTTCTATGTCTTTAGGCCCTCATAACCTTTCACTGTTTCAGTGTAATCTAATGCTAATTCAGGAATTATTTCCTTCATTGATTTCGAAAATTATAGTGACTTAAAATATTGCTTTTTAAAGTTATTTTTGTTTATGTAAAATTTTAACATAATCGTAGTATATTTCGAATTTAAAATTCAAATTTTATAAATATAGGCCTGTATTAGTTTCAGCATTAGCTTTGGCGTTTTCCAGAAGCTCCTGACAGTTATAGTAATTTATTAGAAATTAGAAATATTTTAGGTATATTTTTAAAGCATAGTACCAATATAATTTTCTACAATATAGCATATATAATACATTTTCTACAATATAGCATACATAATAACGCACAAACACAAAATACAGGTGTGTTCTGAGAAAAGACTTTTCTTTTTTCCTATTTTTCATACTCGTGCTTGGATTTCATATATATGAATGATGAATGGAATCTAGTTTTTATTCATAAAGGCATTCATTTATAACTACAAGGTACGTGTAAATCCATTTCCTAACGTTTACAGAACATGCACCGTAGGTGTGATTACATATTTTATTTTACAAACAATCAAACAGCAATTTATTTCCGTGTTTTAAGAAAATAACTACGTTAGATGTCTTAAAATGAACGTAAATAAGTGGTGCATAAAAGTCTTACCAGAATAAATACTAGTAATATAATATTAAATGAGTTATAACAGTTATAACATTTGAACTTCTTCGGCCGAAGAAGTCATGGAGCGAGGTCCATGAACAGTTAATTTTTTATCTGATGAATTTTAAATACTCAACAGCTTGTGTCTCTTCCCTTGTGCAATACGTACTTCTAAATTTTCGTCTTCCAAATTCAGAAACGAAACGTCGTGTAAGGATAAATGTTAATAAATTTTATATTAAATCGGTTCTGACTCATATGTTGATATATTATTTATTTATTAAATAGTCATGTTCTCTGTGTATGTAACAGAGTGTATAAATGCTCATAATGTGTTTACTCTGCCCATTTGCTAAAAATGCAGTTTACAGTCGTTCTGATATATGCGTTTACATTAAACAGCTCGGGACGACCAATGCTACATTTTGGATCTCTCAAAATATTTTCCGTGGATTGTAAGCTCTATATCTAAACAACGATGAACCTTACGAATTCCTCTTTTTATTACTGTTGACACAGCTGTATCATTTAAAGGGATGGTACATTCCCAAAGAACACAAACGAAAAGGAACCAACCAATCTAGATTTAGCTTGGCTTCAGAAACAATAGATGACACAGCAACGCAGTTATTTATATTGGGGTCGTTTGAGTTGTAAACCATGGTTTATGTTTCGTGAGAGCGAACGCAGACGCCATCTATCAGAGGAGTAATTTCAGTTTTTTTTCATGCCACACAGGGAGATAAAGCCCAACCTGACATGCGGAAGAGTAACGAGAGCCACCGAAATAAAGCCGAGTTCAGTATCGCGCGTTTCGAGTCGGAGGCTCGGTCCGTAATAAGCTGCCGACATGGCTGATGCAGCTTTATCGCCGAATTAGCTCGCTCGCCCAGCGGCTCTCCTTATTGCTGGATGATTAACTGACAAATTTATTTCACTGCTCCCAAACACGTGACTTATGCAGTCTATCCAATTGCAGATTTAAATGCTACTAACCGTGCACAGATGAATTTAAACTACCTCTTGATGAAACTAAATCAAAGAGTAGGTTCTACTTAAGTTTGAATTATATTGCAGGCATACTGTTATTTTCTTTTTAGCTGAGTAATTTAGTCTGAATTTATTTTCATACGAATTTGCGAATTTTATTTTCCCCATTATTTAACCTTCAATTTTTTTTGACTTAGCCTGATAACAGTAGATGGACGGAAACGAGAATTGTACAAAATTGTAGCCGTCTGAATACCGAAGATCATAAAATTGTAGAACAAGACGTCCGAACGAATATCTACGTACGTAACCCGAGAAGCATTGCTAAATTACTTTTTCAAAAATTAAATATCTATAAGAATAAGATAGTGTTAGCCGTCGAAATGACGCTTTTCTACGGAGATAATCCGTCAGGGCACCAACAATATTTTCTAAATTTTATTCACCGGGAAAGTCTTTGATCATTAAATTACCTAATAGGTTTCACACCAGGAAATTGAGTATAACTGAGATATGATTGCGTTTATAAGAAATAAAATTACATAACACCAAATCATTCTACGTTATCACTTCTCATCCCACTTAATATATTACGTAAACAAATAATATTGAAGTACTCAAGCCGTTAATAACATTTTAATTGAAACAATAATACTCCACTGTCAGTAATACTAATATAAAATTTTCTCCTAGTGTATTTTTTATTTATTATTAATTTACGATAATTAACAGCATTTTATAATTCAAATAAAATTATATCTGAATGGAATTTTTGAATAAATCAGAATTGGCAGTCTGACTGTCTTTATGAGGAAGCAAATTATCTTTTAGCCAGACCACAGTCCAAAGAGTGCTCAAAAATGTACAGAAACCCTAGGCTGTTAATTATTAACACTCTTCTTGAATTATAAAACAATGCCTGTTAATGGTCGTTTATTATACAGCATTAAATAACTTCTATATTTTATAAAAATAAATGGGCTAGATTTATCCATTGCACAGACGTTTTTTGCAGGGTAGAAGTTGAAGTACACTAATTATATGTATTTGAGAGCTATTTGTGAGAAATATTCTGAGGACTGCCACAGTTATTCTGCTTTGTGTAATTTGTATGGATAATGTGGCATTGTAGCCAACAATTAATTGGATTCTGAGTTAAGGGCCATTGCTCTGCAACACAGGTCTCCTCGAGGGCCATAAATTGCCCATAGCTTTTAATCTCCTATGGAAGGTTTAGCTATAATTTTCCTCCTATAATCTTCTAATAACACAATGTCTCGTTAGAAAGCAACCTGAAGTACAATACAGGATTAAATGAGGCTATCCCATTAATTGGGAGATTGCTTCCCTTATAGATTTTAAATAATTACGGTTATGTGATTTACGCCAAAGCTGCAGGGAACATAACGATGCATCCATTGAATTTGCAAGAAAACGGCTTGAGTACACGCAACAGTAAAGTACTCGAATAAATACGATAATTAAATTTTAAATTTTCTCTGATTGACGGTTTTCTCGATCTTGTGAAACATAAATTTTACTACCATGTTTGGTGATATGTGAGTTCGAAGTTCTATAATAATAAAACTAAGCATGGTATCCTGTCGCAGGACCAGAGACTTTTAATGAACAGGCTGAGATATCATACTGTCAGCATGAATTGGGTTATGTGAAATTACTCTGTATAACTGTTTGGGTGTTTGGCCATGCCCGGGTACTTATTTTTATTAGCCCGGTACAGCATTTAATTCAAGTGCAATATAATTCAATGCGATTTAAGCGGTATAGAGCGCGTTTTTAGGTCATGGAGACTGGGATTAAGACTCCTGGAGAATCGGTACGCTGACCACTTATCACTCAGAATTCGGAATGTGTCGTTTAAGATGACAGTCTGTACTCGACCCCGCAGGCCAAGGCTCTCAATGGGTTGCAGAGAGGAAGAAAAAGTAAAGCACGTTTCTCTCTAACAAAAATTCTAGAAAGTCTTACTAGCAGAGGGAGATATATCTGATTGAATCTCTTCTTATTTGCCATTTTTAGATACTCATCATGATTCCAATGCCCGTAATTTTATTTTCAATTTCTATTTGTAAATACGAAGATATCATTGTGACGTTACCACTCACTCCTCTAGAATCGCAAGCCGTTTACATGATGCTAACTCAATCACACAAAAGATAACCTCTAACCTCAAAATTGTGTTTCAAACAAGTTAGAGATTTTATTATGATGTCAAAAGCAAACAATTAAAAAATCATCACAAAGTTTATTGAAAACTCTAACTTATAAAATTGGAAAAAAATCTATTAAACATAATGATTAAAATATGTTAGTCCTGGTTTCATAAGTTTGTCTTAGGCAAGTGTAGTTTAAAATTTTGGAAAAATTTAAGTATTTAAGAAAATCGTTCGTATTTATCAACATCACCCTTCCATACATACGTATTTCGGTATGAAATACTAAGTTTCAGTTCATAAAATAGATTAATTTAATGAAGTATGTAATTTATAAAAGTACAAGTTACACTAACTACTTTGAACTGAAGTGTACCCTCTGTAACGTGGTTTCTTTGACGATACTAAATCCGTGTGTACCCGACCGTTTCACTCAGGGCTACTATATATATATCGGGATGATGGATTATGATTATAATAAATGGAGATAGACCTATGAACAGTTATGGAAGGAAGTATTTCGTCATGTGATGATTTAAGACTTCATGGAAACCAAATATGATTCTCTTGTTGCTACAGAAAACAATTTACAATCATAAATTTGTGTATTTTCCACGAAATGTCTTCTTCCTTGGTTCTACAGCCCATTCAAGGCCTTCGCCTACCGAGTTTATTACGGTCTGTCATATTACATGACATTTACAGTGATTCTCCAGCAGTCTTAATCCCAGTTTCCCTGACCATAACAACACAAACATCCCCGCCCATGTCAGGATTCGAACCCGGGACCTCAGGGTTGTGAGGAAGTGACACTAGATCACAGGATGTCGTCTTACACCAAATTTTTCAGATAAAATATTCTTATGATATAAAGTTTATCCCGTATATTCACTACTACAAAGAAATATTTCCTATAATAAGAGTGAGAGTATATATATATATATATTAAATATTCAGAAAATACATTAGTTTTAATAAATAACATTTCTTATATTATCCTTTCCTTAAAATCAATTTTCTTATCCCAAATAAAAGAATTATCAAAACTAAACGAGTTATTTTTATCCAGGCAATGTTTTGCAATAGATGAATGTTTATACAAAGGAGAATTTGGATTAACTTTATGCTGTTTAATTCTAATTGATAAAGATCGTTTAGTCTGACTAATACAGCAATAAGAAAAATTATTACGTGAAATTTTATAAACAACGTTATGGCAATAAAAGTATTAAGAACATATTTTTGTGCTTTAACAAAATAAGAAGAATTAACAGATTTGTAGATTACCGAAACGTTGACTTTATTTAATAACATTTTAAATTTAGGAAGATTAACAAAAAAGGTAAACCAATATAATTATTTGATGTGGATTTTTGATCATTAATTTTAGTACCATTATTTTGCGGGGGGAGGTGGTAGCGCAATATGGTGAAAAATGTTCACTATATAGATTTGAACGCGTGGAGCCGTTTCTACCAAACATTGTACACGTGTTACTTACAACTATAACAAAATACTTTTTTGGTACAACATCCGTAGCAATTATATGGCTGAGGGTGAGATTTTGAATACTTTCTGAAACGCAGTAATTACCATTCACAGGAATAATGCGATTTATGATGACATTGGTGTCGTTTTCGGAGCTATGAAGGCTGCTGAATTACATTCAGGCGTCCACAATCCGGGTTAATTTGTAGTTCACTCCAATGTACATAGGAGGAAAGAATGAATAATTAAAGTATGAGAACTACCGAGATTTGTGTCGAACCGAAGGACTCTCACAGGTGACATAAGTATTTTAGTTTCTTTTAACGTACTGGAAATTTAAATGTTTCTACACTTACTGTAAGTTACTGGGCTGTAGATGTATTGTAAAATGCTTAGATATTGCAGGGGACGTGAATGTGACTTCCACGACTTTACTCACTTGTTGAGCAACAAAATGATTATACACCGTACCAGGATAATATTAATAAATATCCAGGCCACACCAGACATCCAACTAGTAATATATATATATATATATATATATATATATATATATATATATATAAGTAAAACTTCTTGCTTTGAGGTTGATGATTTATTTTGTCAAGTATATTTTAAGAAATTTTATTTTCTGAGGCCATATTTTTTTATATTAGGCAGGAAAGAGTTTTACTCTTTCAACATCAAGTTTTCCTTAGCTCTCACGCTCAATTCATATAGAGTGATACAAATAGGCCAGCTTGTTAAAAGTTTTCTGAGTACAAATTCTCGGCGACTTTCTGAACTCATTATAAAACCTTCAACGTAACCATAAACAAAAGAGTGTAAATCGCTTGTAGGCGCACCCTGAATCCACGCTTATCCCGCAATTTCTCCAGAGGGTTGTCGGAAGACAAAGAGCGCCCTCATGCTGTAGATTGTTCTGCAGATGGGTGCCGACATCAAAGAGAACTTTCTGCAGCAGCGTCCATCACGGCTGACGCTCAAACCAGTAGCGTCGCGGTTAAATTTGGAGTTGGCAGGGTAGAAATTATTACCGGCGTCCAAATTATGATTAGAATTGCTGAAATTAGAACTGAGTAGCTAATGAAGCGCCAACACAGACGGAATATAATTACTATTCATGTTTCCTTTAATTACGAAAGTAGTTGGAACAGAAATATATAACGTCACTTTATTTATTTTGTAAAAAATTTAATATGAATGAAAACACTGAATTCATTTTCTGTATTATTGCAATATAAATATATATAATTAAAGTGTAAATGGCTCCATTGTGTCTTAAATTTAAATAGTAACATTTTGGATAATTTTTTAAAAAGTTATTTTATTTGTCTCTTAAGTTTAGAAGATTTTATTTCTTTATTTAACGTCTTATGAACCAAAAAAGATATAAAATACACATATATACCCTTATTCACAAACAGCATCAGATTTTAATAAATGAACATCAAAATAGCCAATACGTTCGAATTCCTTATATTATTGAACCAATTAGATATGCTACAATTTTGCGGTTTCCTGAGGTACAAACATACATAATTAAATTTCTTCTGGTCTTATTTTATTTAAGTGGATGCAAGTAGGTATATTTTAATGAAAACGAGATGTTCAATAGTGAAATTTTTGCGTCCTGGGCAGTGTCCAATAACTGTTGTAATCTAAATCTTAAAGAAATGAGACGTAAACAAACGATTCCAACGTGTCATTATTACATGTATGAGAACAAGAATCTTTCTTCCCCAGCTATTCGTCAGTAAGTCCACATCGAAAAATTTACAACACCAAGTTATACGTTTCTGCTGCTATAACCTACCAAGAGATCTTCGCAATTCAAAGGAAATAAATCACGTTGTAGGTTTGATCTAGAAAACTTTTACCGAGGTCGGACTGATACTCAATTCAAGGTCGTGAAATATATTGCCAACAGAAAAAGCAATAACGTTTCCTTGCACCAAAAAGTCCCTCAATATAATTTTCGGTTACCATTAACCACATTTTATATCTGCACCAATTATTTCTGAATATTTAGTGACGGGAATTAGTCAAAATCAGTCTTGGCCTTCCATATTTAAAATTAAATTTAGTGAGAACTACATATGATATATTCCATAAAATATTACATTATACATATATGGAAAATATTAACCTTCCTTAAAGTTTAAACAAAATAAAAAAGCCCTCTAATTGGCCATGAGAAATTAATTTCATATAATATTCATATATCTCCATACCTTATATTTTAAACCTGTAACAGTAAACTTACGGTAAAAAAAACCTCGTGCTCATGTTAAAACTATGAACAAACAAGAGAATATCAACCAAGTAACTGTAACAAATGATCAATAAATATATCTAAAGGGGTGAAAAAATATTGTTATGTAATAGACAAGTTGTGAGATGTATAAGTTCAACTAAATTTCAAAAAAATTGAGTGTAGCTAATAACCATTGTTGTTGGTGACACATTAAAATGTTAATAACAGTATATTACGTTATAAAAAGAATTTCCCGGTTGAATATTAATATATTTCATAAAATGAATTAAAAAAATAATATTTTCAACAATTATTGTTTCTATACATTTATTTGTCTTGTTCAATAACTGACCGAAATCATTTAGCTGATTATAATTGCACAAAAAGATTTCTATCGTTTTATAATAAACAGTATTAATATCGTAGTATATATAAGGGAAAGAAAATAAGAAATAAATTAAGATAATATTAAGAAATGTATAGTAAGTCTATCTCTCTCCCTCTCTCTCTCCCTCTCTCCCCCCTCCCCCCTCTCTCTCTCTCTCTATATATATATATATATTTAATGCATTATATGGATGAATTTCCTTCATTTCCATTGGCCGGATAGCGCATTTAGGGACTTTCCCTGACCGGTACGACTGCCAGACTGTCATTTCATCTCCCATGGCACATCCCGCATTTTTTGGAATGAGTCGGATTCAGCATTGTGTTTCTCTTTAAGTCTTATTCCCAATATTGAGAAGTAATATCTCTCAATTAAAATTAAATTAAATTGCTTTTAAATAAAAATAAAGATACTAATAGTATAGAGTGAATAATCGGTTGCGAACATCAATATTTGGGAAAGTTCACAACCATACAGATAAGTTTTTTCTAAATCTTTTTTATCTAGTGCTAATTCATGCGACTGAATTGTAAATAAATATAACAAAATAATAGAATAGACAAATAACCGTGAACAAGGCTGAATACATACTCCTAAAATTGCATTACGCAACCTGTCCCAAAGTAAAATATGTAAGATATTAGAAGAGGAACATTCTTTCGGCTTTTACTATAGAATTAATTGAATTATAAACATCCTGTAAATAACAGACACGCACAAAAGGAAATAAAATTTGCGGTAAGAATGAAAATATTAATTAACATTTTTTAACTTTTCTGCACTTAATTCTAAAATGCGTACCGTTTCTCTCTATCACATTTCATTAACTGAAAATTGTGACAAATGTTAATTTGTTTAATAAAATAATTCTGTACAGCTTTTATTTAATGTTTAATCTGGGAGAAAACCTTATTGAATTTTACTTTAAGTTTTATACAAAATTGACTTGACGTACTTCAATTGCTTCACTTTTAAACAATAATCTTTAGTTTAAAAGTGTTTTCAGATTGAAAATACCTATAAAAAACTCAGGAAATATAAAGACATTTTGCTGTTGTAGTATTCACTCCTTAGACTGGTCTGATGCAACCCTCAATGCAAACCTATTGTACTTAAGCCTTTTGCTTCATAACTACCACATCCTACTTAATCAACTTAGCGCATTCCATCCTCGGCCTCCATTTTTTGTTCCCTCTAATGTTAATTTTACTAGACCGTCATGTCCCTGGTCTTTTAATCTATCCCTTCTCTTAGACAAAGTCCTCCATATTTTTCATTCTTCTCTTATTCTGCTTAGGACTTCCTGGTTAGTTACTGTATCCACCCATTTGATTTTCAGCATTCTTGTATAGAAACACATTTAAAAATATTTTATTCTTTTCCTTTCTGCAACTCTCACCACCCACGTTTCGCACCCATATAACGCCACACTCCATATGTACATTTTATTAATGATTTTCAATATTTATACTTATATTAACCGTAATTAAATCTTTTTTGCGAAAGCCTTTCTTACCTGTACTATCATACCCTTCATGTCTACTATACTTCTACCATACCTTGTTATTGTAATGTCCAAGTAGAATAATTCTTGAACTCCCTTCAAAATATCCGTTCCCAATCTAACACCATTTGTTATTCTACTGTTTCCTATACTGCACTTCATCACCTTTATTTCTCCTCTATTAATCTTCATGTTATACTCTTCCTCCAGAATCGCTTTCATGTCATTTATTCTTTTTACTCCCCGAATGCCAAAATATCATTTGAAATCCTTATTATTTTATTTCTTCTCGATGCAGTGTGATTGCATATAAATACGAGGATCAAAACAACTGCTCAATTAAGATAAAGTAAACTAAATATAAAAACTTGCTTACACTTATTGGTCACATGCATTGCAATTCCATTCTTCAGCCGCATTTCTGCTCTTTCCTTGAAACGCGTGGGTCCTGGTAATTTTTTGGTGTCCTCTGTAAGGATCTTCAAGAGAAACTGATCAACAGTAATCAGGTATCAAATTAACTCCTCTACAGCTTGTAAGTGTTGTTCTGCAACTATCATATCCTGATGAAATGTTTCAGCTTGTTCTTCCTTACAGCTCTAAATTTAAAGGGAAAAGATCCTAATCTGTTTTGGACTCAAGCTGTTCGTAATCATATTTATTACAATTTCTTAGTACGGGGGGTCCTTGACGTTGCCAATAAATTTCTTCACGGCGTTCCACGCGTCCGTCTCTATTTTCGTCAACTCATCTGTGAAGACACCATCCGTCATCAGCTTAATAACTGACAGTAAGAAAAACTTATTGCATAAATATTGGAAGCATGCAGCATTTGTGTCTATGGATTTACCAAAATATTTCATCATACTTAGTTTAACTTGAAGCGGTGGAAGTAAAACTTTTCCTGAACTTTTTTAGCTCTTGATAGTATTTGCTGCCTTCTAGATGATTCTACACTGGCCTAGACCTTTTATCCCATTCTCACTGGAAGAAGGATATTTTTTTTGTGTTCCTGTCTGCTGTACGAGAAGCAATCCAAATATCTTTAAATCACCGCAGACTTGCTTTATTATTTAAATTTTTCCAACACCAGTTTTAATACCCACCCTATTTGCATACATTTGTAGTGTGTGCAAGTGGTATAGAAACTAGTACGTCGCTGTTATGAAGCGAAACGTTCTCGAGACCTGTTCAGAAAGAATCAATAATGACTTAACAGATCCTTCTTATTCACGCAGAAGATTACAAATGCATGTACAGAATACAAACTGATCTTCTTGAACAGAATATTTATCGTAATTTTTTTACCACGCCGGGGTGCCCCCCCTCCCCACCTCAACTTAGCCTTCAACTTCACTCTTTTCCTTAGCGAGCTCCAAATCCCAGCTGCAGATCATTCACCTCTGATTGAATAATCATGCGTGTTTGTCAATCAATTTATCTGGCGGGCAAGGAACCTGAAGTCAGGTCCATGAGGAACCGTCAGTATAACTGATGGAAGATGCGGATGTTTCATTCCTCCTCTGTTTTCTTATTATAGTCTGAAACTATGGTAACATAAAAATAACAGACGTCGCAATGATTCTTTTGATCGCGCCATATCGTTAGTAATGCAAACGGCATTGCCATTTGTTTCTCTTCCGACTAATACGCACTACAAAAATGTTACATGAAACGTGGTTTTTTGTTGTTCTTTAACATTTTTACTTCAAAATAAAAAAAAATTCTTCACAAACACATTAATTTATAACTCCGAAAGCCTGGGTTACCTTATAGTACCTCACTGCGAAAATACAACGACGGATCACACACCACTCGTTTTCAACCATAAAAATGGATTTGAGTCTAAACAATAACTGATTGTTAAAATATGGCATTATTTTTGGATACAAATTATTAAAATGTATAAAAATAACCTACTTTCTAATTTCCGGAAAATGTCAGGACTGTTAATCTTTTAAATGAGAGCAGACCATGCAGTAAGAAAAGTTTTCATTTATGCCGATATGAAATCTACTTATTAACTAGAGTATGTAGTTTATTTTTATTAAATTATATCGTATTGTATTTAGGAGTTTTCTTACTTTAATACTCCATCGTCAGAATTATAAGTTAGAGGGATCGTGCAAGGGTTTATGTATCAACTTTTGCAAAATATTTAATTAAAATTTGAAACACATTCATAAAAAAACAATGTCATCTGCGAAATTATATTTTTGTTTAAGTGGTTCCTAATCTGTTGTAATTTCAGACACTCTTAATGTATCACAAATTTACTGCCATTCCACGGGTAAAAAATTAGGTCTATTTCACGTATTTATGGATTGTGTCGCTAGATTAGTTTAAAAATAAATGATAACCGCGTTTTAAGTTCGCAAACTATTTATTGAAGAGGCATAATTAAAATAATTAAACTGAATAGTATAGTATACAAAAGGCATGTAAAATATGAAATTTATGCTCTGAAAATTTTTACTGGGATGAATGAGTCTGATGTAATAATTTTGCGGCGTCCCTGTAACACAGCCGTGACGCCCCGGGGCGTTGCGACGCATAGTTTGGGAATCACTGAGTTACACAAAGGTGAGCGGAAAATACAAGGGCAATATTTATTAATTTATTTCCTTCCAAAAAGAAGGAAATAAATACTCTAAATTAAAAGTATTTAATTAAAAAAATGTCTTATGAATGAAACGAGAACCCCGCTCGTTTCATTATGAAATAATTAAATATACGCAAGGAGCTCTGAATCATTTGGCACTTTCCATGTGCTTGAAGTCTTTCTTCTCCTAAGAATCTACGAAAAACGACTATCTAATCTTGTAAACAGTAATGTAGTATTAGTAAGTGTACTGAAATCACTATTAAAAGATTAGGTGCTTATCTTAGTTCCTATTAATCATATAGAAAATATTCACGGACTTATTTGTTTATAGTAATTAACATATCTTTTTATGATAATTGACATTAAGTTACTAACTCGGATAAATAACTGTAAACAGCATCAAATTCTATTAGGTCAGGATGGATTATGGCCATTAACCAGTAGATTTTTGTCAGATTCTCTTCATACAATTTCTTCTCCTATGGCTACGTACAACGTGTTTAGAGAAAATAAAATAATGTTAATGATAAATTGGAGCTACCAGTAAGTTTCCTTAAAAATAAACGGAATCACTTCGAATACAATTGTTACTTTGTAGCGGCACTGAACAGGCGATATCAGACCTGCAAAGCTTCTGAGCCATGAAGAAACAACGCCTTGAAAATCCTATTTACGTCAGGTGAATCAAAGACAGGGAAAAGCTCTTTGCGGGGATACAGCGTAGATTTAAGGAATTAGATGATTTATGGTACACGAGAAAGCTTTATTGAGTGTAGGAGAAAACAGTAATATGACAATCCGAAATACTTAAATAACTCATTCCTAAAAGAATAAACGTAAACTGTAATTCAGAGATCAGAATGTGATTGCGACAGTGATAATTGCATTGTAAGTTAGGTAAGTAATAAAAGAATTTCTTTTATTATATTTCACATTAATTTATTAACATGTTTATGAATGTAATACAATTCTGTGTGAAATCAAGGTACACAGAAACATAAAATTCTGTGTCAGGTTTAACAAATCAATATAATCTTTTACGAAATTTCTCAAATGCAAATAGTTAAAATAAAATTGATTATTTTACTTAATTATACATTACTTAAAACTATGTGTTATCAGTAAAATATGCCTGGGAACAAACTTTGTCGTATCAATTTCTGAGTGTGAAAGTGACTAAATCTTGCAGAAGTAGACCGATCTAATGTTTTGTGATGCTTGGCGTCATTCCGTCAAATCACAGAAGCCCCAAGTTCAAATCATGGTATGAGCTTGAAATTTGGCTCTGTCATTGTCAATAAAAACCAGGATTTTAAGCGAAGTAGCTATGTCTAAAATAAATGGCCTTGCAGAGCAAAGATAAGGGTTATTGTATTATTTTAAATGCAGTTTTGATTATATTCAGAGCAACGTATGGGACTGCATACAAAAAAAAGACTCATTTTAGCATAGGACAAAATTCATAAAAAGTGATTGAAATTATTCTGTAGACGTGAGTGCCAAAATTGGAGGAAACGGACTAGGTTTTGTGCACACAATAACGAACAGGTCTGGAGAAGTGTGAGCAGTTTTCTTTTATGTACCACTTTCGTATATAAAATGGATCATTCGGGAAAGATTTGACAGAGTAAACTGAAAGATGATAGTAAAAAAGGGAATTTTTAAATTTATAAATAGAAAAATTCGGGCTTTGAATAGTCTACCTAAAAACAAGCTAGCTGCCTGCCCACTCAGTATAAAACACTTTGGAAAAGTATAACAAACAGGCATTAACAGAAAAAATTGCGTTTTTGTAAGGTAAAATTGAGAAAAGCATATCTTTTAAAAAGAGGATCGACTTTGATTTTTAAATCTGAAATTAAGTCATTGCAGTGAATAGCAGGACAAAGAGGAAGGTTGCAGAGAGGAATTAACCACCATTAATAGTTTTAATATATATGTATAGTAACATGTTAGTTACAGCCTCGGCCCGTATGCGGTACAATCGACTTTACAAACAAGTAGAATACAACGTTGTGGTTTGTGACGTCGGTGCTGACGCGGGAGCGAGTGGGAAAATATTATTACGAGGAGTTCATGTGATTTCTCATCCCGGTTCCAAGGGCCTGCAAGTGTCAAGCGATGTTATTTTATTGGCTTAGAAGGGGTCATGTACCTTTTTCGTCAAGATGACGTAAGCCAAGAGATGGAGTTAAAGTCAGTCAACGACGAGATATGTTAGGAGGAAGTATTACGACCACGTGAATTAGCAGTCGACGGGAGAAAACGGGGAGACCGCAGTCAAGTGATGTTAGGCCGGAGGAAAGGAGGTAGTCGAGCAGGTGAAAGGAGCATAATTTGTTTAATCTTCAAGTACTGTGGATGAGTGTGGCGAATTATAAATTATGGTCAGAAACACACTAAATTACGGTAAATAATTGCATAACCAATACACAACATTTCGTATTGTTTGATTCTGACCATGATTTATAATTCAATAGTTGATATTAGCAACATGATATTGAACTCTAGACAAGACGGGTAGTGAAATTTGGATTGACAACGTACTTCTGAACGGGCGAACTCGAATGGTAAAGATAGTAGAACAAAACGTAACTTCAGGAGCGCCCCAAGGATCCGCAATCGGGTTTTTATTTTTCCTAATATGTAGTAATTATTTACGAAGTAAAATCAGCTCTTAAAGATCTTTTTCATGTGTTGTATCGTCTTTGAAATATTAAAAGCACTTCGGATGAGTTCAAAGTAAAAAGACTTATTTTCAATAAATAGTTGGACAAGGGCAAATACAATTATGATACAGAAATAATTTAATAATGTACAATAATTTTTTATATATGTATATATACGATTAGGATATAACATGGATAGACCTCGAGTAAATAATTTTTATCTCACAGTTAGGGTGAGAAAGTCACTTAAATTTTACGTTGGATAGTGACGTTGTAACAACTATTTAAAAATTCTCTTGAGCAGCTAATCAAAAGAAAATAACTAAAAATCTCTAGTACATCTCATACTGTAGCGTGGTGAATTTTGTTGCGGTCCTGTTGCGAAACACCTCATAAATGATTACGAGAAACCTCAGAGAGGAGCAGGAAAAATTGTAATGCGGGAGCCCGGCCTCAAGCGAAATAAGTTAGAGGTATTAATGTGTGGACCATTGTAAACAAGAAAACAGTGAGTAATATTTTAAATTTCATACAGGAAACAGAGGTTATAAAGAAATATGATAAGCTTGAAAAACCAATATATATCTAGAAAGCTGATCACAAATTTAAAATGAAAAAGAGTTCGCAAAAGCAGTCTTAGACAAATAGTCATTCTTCGACACGTCGACGTTAACAATTTAACACAAGGTTTAATTATGAGGATTTAAAAAGTTTAGTATTACTTTCTCCTTAAATAGATTATTATCATTATAAGGTCTGAGTATTATTATAGAATATTTAAGTTTTTTCTCTTGAAAATGGTATTAATTATTGGTTTACACGGTTGCTTCTATTCATTTGTTTTTCAAACTGTAACAGAGATCAATCCTTCTGCAGCAAACTATATGCAACATACATTTATATTTTTTTATAAGTTGTTATTATATATTTTTCAGTTACATGTAATATTTATCCAAATACGTTTTGGGGAGATACTATTCTTATCTGTAAAAATAAATATAGAATAAATATGGTTAATATTTTTAATAGATAGAAAGCTAAATTCTTTTCAACCCGTGGGAGAAATAGAATCTTAAAACGACGTGCCAAACCACTGAGAGTCATCACGGTTATTATGAAGAAAATCTGCTCACTTAAATTAGGGAGCGTGAAAATGTAAATTTTCATAAACGTGAAGCTGTTGCTGATGTTTAATATTGTATTGACAAATATATTGCTGTCTGTTTAAATATTGTTATAGAAATGAATTTTAAACATACACCGGGCACCCAGCTATTCATAGAAAAAAATCGATGTTTGTCATCTGTTTTTCAAAAATAACATCATTCAATTATGTAATTTCAAAAAAATTCTGCTAACAAGAATGTTTAAAATTCTTATTGGTAGGCCATTAACATATTTTCTATTAAGTGAAACAACCTATAATTGTTAGTTCTTAATAAAGATATTGTACTATTACATTCTCAGAAATTCCTCAGTATAGTTCTTAAATTATTTAGATTCTTTATGTTAGTTTCGTTTATACTTACCATATTTCGGTATTGTTGCATATTTTAAAAAGTTATATAGTAGGTTTTTACTTAATCGGAAATAAATTATGTATTTCAGGTAGTGGAGCTTTCCAAAGATGTTTTCTATAATTGGTGGTTAGTGGGCTGAAAGTCGTCAAATAAAATGGTTTATAAAATTCTTATTCGAATTTTTACCTACCATTCCAATATGGTTTATGTACACTTACATAAGATAATTTCCACAAAATGAATGCGCTTTCTAAGTAAATTCAATGAAATAAGATTAGATGTCTGATGTTGTAAACCGAAATGTGTAGGAACAAACACTTTTGATAATAATAGAATATAAAAATAGGAAGGTAAATAAAACTAGTCAAAGTATATGTGATAAAATTACACCATAAATGTATTAAAATCAGAGAAACTATACATTACCCATTACATTTCGTATTATATTACAGACAAGTGGAAGGATTGAAGCTCACAATATTTATACATCTAACGACTACAATAGACATTGCAATTCCTTGTCTCACGCAATCAACAGCTAAAATAAATAAAAACAATTTCAGACGATTCTTTTTATGTTACTAGATTTCTACACGCTATTGTGCGATTAGAAGCCACATTACAAATACTCACTGGGTGCGAAAGGAAGGAAGATACTTATTTCCACTAATCTTTTTATAAGCCATATATAAGATATATTAATGGATAATGATATTTCTTTAAAACAGTTCCAATTAAAAGATCGATATTCAAAAAAATTAATATTATATTAAAGCATTGTCTGCTGATTTTAATTTTGATGAGATACGCATATTTGGATTTAATTAGAATACTCTGTTTCGGGTTTTTATTTCTCGGCTAGTAGAACCATAAAATCTTACAACATACAGCAGTAAAACGCCTTGCACACATTATAAATAAGGCGTTCAAAAACAGAAACTAGCATATAATCACGAGAAACCATCGCTAACTTTGTAGTGTTCCCTCCGACCTAATCAATTCAAAAATACCTGTAGAGTATTAAACAAAATTAATTTTACAATTTAATTCCATCACTTGAAGCAATTATCAGTGTATCAAGAGAACTGGTTCCACAAAGTAAATTCACATATCCAATAGATAAAATGTGCTTGAATTTCTGTTCTAGTAATCTAGTAGAAAGTACAAGTAAAATTATAGGCATTCCAAAATCTAAATCACTCCATTATTCTTTATAGAACTGGAATTTCAATATTATGCTTTAAACTTTGATTGTTGTTATTGTAGTAGGATTCAATCCTTAGACTGATCTGATGCAACCCTCTATGCTAATATAATCTGAGCAAGCCTTTCCATTACTTTATAACTACCACATCCCACACACCCTAAAATGCTATGCGTATTCCATCCTTAACTTCCCTTAACTGTTCTTACCCCACACACTTCCCTCTAATGCTAATTTTACAAGAACCTCGTGTCTCAAAACGTAGCCTATTATTCCATCCCTTCTCATGGTAAAAGTCCTCTCTTCTCTTATTATGCTTAGTTACTTTATCAATCCATCTGATTTTCAGCCTTCTTTTATAGTACCAACATTTACTTTTCTGAAACTCCAACTGTCCACGTTTCGCAAACATTGAACTCCACACTATAACCGAACATTTTTAGTATTGATTTCCTAATATTCATACTTATATTAGACGTATATAAATTGCTCTTTTTTTGCGAAAGCCTTTCTTGCCTGTGCTATCCTTATGTCTGCTATACTTCTACCATCCGTAGTTATTTTGCTTCCCAAGTAGCAGAATTCCTTCACTTCCTAAAAAATATCCCTTCCATCCATCATTATACTACAATTCATTACCTTGGTTTTCCCTCTATTAATCCTCATGTTGAACTCTTTCTTCAGGACCACGTTCACGCTATTTATTATATGTTTTACAAGTCTTTTTCTAACTCCCTTTATTGTACAATGTCATGGCCAAACCGTAGGGTTTTTACTTCTTCGCGTTGCAGTGTAACTCAATTTCCATGTTCCTCTTTAACTTCCTCCGCCGCCTGTTCTATACATAAATTAAACAGCATGGGCGACAGACTGCATCCTTGTCTTACTCTTTTCTTGATTTCCGCTTTCCTTTGCCCTTCAATTCCAATTACTGCTGACTGCCTTCTGCAGAGGATTTGAAAAAAGCTTCGTTCTTGATGTTTTATCTTCTTCAAAATCCTTAGTAGTGTATCCCAGTTTTTAAAAGTATATATGTAATACTTTATGCATAAAAATGAACTGCGGTTGAATGCGTCAATCGCCGACTTTTATCACCAATTTAATTTATTTCCCAAGATATTATAATGCATAAATGATTTTATATTATTAATTGAATTGAATGGTTTTTGAAATCAAAGAACGTATTCGACAGTTAACAATGATGATGCAATATTGAAGATTCGTCCTCGAATTGAGACATTAAAGTCATGCATGTTTCTATTTAAATAACAAACATATATTTAGGGGCAACTTTAGTTAATAAATTTATTTCCATAGCATGATTCCATGTAAGTTAGTACATTACGTTAGGATCAGCTGTTTTGATTGATATGATATTTTAGCTGAAATATTAACAGAGGTAGGCACCGTCAATATATATATATTACGAGCAGAATAACTTATCCGTGTTAGTTTATATGATTTACGAAAATACCTTTCAAACATATCCAAGTTAAATCTCGAACTAACATTCTTGATCATGAAATCGAAACTCGGATTTGGAATAAAAGATTTTTACGCTTATCAAAAATATGCTCCACAGAACCATATATATTATAACCAAACTATCAAATAAATTCAAAATGGATATTATAGGAAATGTCCTCCCACTAACATTAGTTTCAATATTTTTACCTCAAGAAAGCTGTATATTTGAGTGTTATTGATTATTTTAATCCATCGTTAAAAGGAACTCTTGTATATCACTTTTAGTACTCTTCACCTGTGTAGTGTCTCATTAACTGAAGCTTAATATGCTGATGAAACAAAATAAACAGTAATGAGGAAACCAAGTAGCATTAGATTAGATTACATCTTTTATTAATTATTTTGAAGACGCCAATACTTGAAAATGTAAATAAATCTTTAATAAATACCTTAATATGTAACACACGCAAGAGAGGACAAATAAAGAGGAACAGTACAAAATGTTTATGTCACATAGTAAATATCCTGCGGGATGATAATTAAAAACACAGAGATGCTTAAACAGCAAAACGATTCTCGTTATTAGTATCTTCTTGGTAAACATTATAATGGGGATTGTTTACCTTTTGATCACTCCCCCTCATACACTCAGTAAAGGATAGAAAGGGAGCGAGTGGAAGGGAGAACAGGGGAGCTAAGGATTAATTAAAGCCCCCTGGATATACTTTAGATGTAACTAGATTTATTAGTCCCATTAGCCCTCTGCTGAGGAAATATATGGCAAATTGTTATTAATTACAAAAAAATAGTAAATTAGTGTATACAATCAGACAATATAGTCTATATTTAGGTTTATATATAGATATAAATTAAAAAGTATGTTGTATGATCAAATTAGAAAAACAAATTTTTATAGAACTTAATAATCGTAAGACATTTCCTCTGCCCGACGGTAGATCGCATCAGTTACTTAAGGGACACGGGGACTAAAATTTGGAATTCCTGTTAATGAATTTCTACTGAGCTGAAATTTTAACTGTATGTTAAAAACGCACATGTGTAGCAATGTACAAAATTTTGTTTTTGTTCACTTGTTCTTTGTTGAAATATTTTGGAAATTATTTTCCAAATTTGGCAGTTTTGAAAATGGTTCTTACGTTACCTACTTGAATATATATTTTCTTTTTTTAACTTATATGTAGGGCTGACCATAGTAATCGGTTACTTAATAAATAGTCAAATTTCAGCAATGTGAAAAATTTTTTTCATTAAACTACTTGAAGAATTAAAAATCCAATACTTATATTTGAAGGTATTAGCATGTATATTACGTACAAAAGACCGAAGAGGGTATCTTAATATTTGTGACGCATAGGTCTTTGGTACCAGAAATCATGAAGCTGAGATAGGCACATTTTTCTGAAAAAGAGTAATAATTTATTAAATTTGAATCAAACAAATTAATTAAAATTGCTCTTGAGCATATGTTACACCTTCCTTCTTTTGTTTGGTAGCTTATTTTTTGAGTTTTCGATTTTTATTTCAGATTTTGGCCCAAATTTCAGTCCCCGTGACCCTTAAAAAGAAAATAAATTAGAAGATTCATAAAACAGTAGCTCTATGCTCAAAACTCAAATTTATTTAGAAATATATATTTGCGTCTTATTTAAAGATCCAACGCCTTATCCAATAAGATAAAAAACGAAAACAAAGATAGAGCAGCCCTTAGTTCTGTGAATTTATTTTAATGTTATTTTCATCGGTCAAACAAGGTGGCTATTTATTAAGAATCATCGCACCAACTTAAAAGCTCCCAAAATATATACACAATACCATCACTATTATAAGGATAGTTTCTGAAATGACAAGAATAAAAAGCAATAAATTTATTCTAAATATCCCGATTGAAACATATCCTTTAAGACAGGGTTTCCCTAACGTTTTCTGCAATGAACGCTTCACAAAATCGGACTTTTAACGAAAAACGAGGTTTATCATATAGATTAGGTAATTACTACTTGTAAAAATCAATTTTTTTTTATTATATTCAGTAATTGTTTTGTAAACATATAACTGTAATATAATATAAACATAAAAATATGAATAAATACAGCACTTAATGACGTTGATGGCTTTGGGTCAGTGAATTACATATCTTATTTTATTAGGCACAATATTTGTAAGTTGAATTCTAATATGTAGTGTGGCGAATGGCCTGTTTTTGCACTTTAACTTAATTGTAGAATAATAATAACATCCTCCTACGCATAAATAAGTTGTAGAAAACTGAAATAAAACAATAATAGCTTGTTTTGTAATATTGGGACAAAGTCACCCAGAATTTGCTTAAAGGTTGTTTGTTGGAAATTAGAGTCACTGATTAAAACAAATAGATTACATAGTCACTTGCACTTAAACCTACTGATTTAGCTGTCACGGAAAATGGATTCTGAACCCACGAATCGTCCGTACTAGTTTTCTGAAAATATTGCAAAGAGTTGATTTCAAGTTATTTGGGTGTTCTAAAATCAGATTGGAAATTTCTTCATCTACTTTAAAATTTAATTCATTCAAACATTTATGTAAGGCAGGAAAATAATTGAAATCAACTGATTAAATCCAAAATTGAATTTTTTGTTATCAAAATATGCAATCTTTCCTTTTGTATTAAAAATTGTTATACTTTTTCGTTGTAATGGTAAGTTAAGGTCTTTGCGTTTTGTAAATATATCTGTGAAAGTTTTATCAACTATGATTTTTTTTAAACTTAAACATAATTTCTGAACAACAGCGAAATTTAAAAGTTATATAAGAAGACATTTTTTTAAATTAATGACATGAATATGTCAAAAGTTTCCGAAATACTTTAATTAATACAAATAGTTGTGAGGCTGATTAGGTGGTATGAAAGGCTGTCCCACAAAGAACGCATCCACCCTGAATTCAATCCACCATGGTTTGGTATTATATTTCCTAATATTATTGGAGTGTTTCCTCTTTTACGTTTCATTCGCCACCTTGGTGATTTTATTGCATAAAATCGTATTTAAACTTTTCAGTTCATCTAGTTAGTTTATTTCTTCTTCTATTGAGGCCGTTGCATTTCCACTGTAAGACGATCTTAGTGTTCTGGGTCTCCTACGTGGACGTATCTGCGTCCGTGGATGGTGCTCTAGATTGCTTCTTTATTGTATGTGTCTGGTTAGTTTATTATTTAGGTTTCTATCTTTAGTAGCAGGGTATATTACTTTTAGCATTTGAATGAACATTTCCTATATTGAGTGGTTTCGTGTATTGTTCGCGCTAGTTCAAGAGGCTCTCCAAAGGACTCCTGTTTATGTTTCGAATATAACTACTGTTTATTTTTCTTTTGAGGGTTATTGAAGACTGTAGATTCAGAGGTTGGGATGTTGTTATCTGCGGAATTATCAGACCTCTGTGAGAAGAGAGAGGATTACGGTCTTTTCTTTGTGGATTGCGGGTTGGCATTTTCCTGCTAAGGTTGTACATCAGTTTGGGTTAACTGAGTTGGTATTTCAGCGTCTCCTGAAACATCAGACTTCGACGACTGGAACGAGTATGATGGTCTGTTCTTTGTGGATTGCAAGTTGCTTTTGGTGCTGTATTTCGGTTTAATTAGTCTGGATGGGCTGACTGTTGGTTTCGGCCTCCAGGTTTACGTGACGTGTGTCATTTAGAGATGTAGCCGATTTGCTTAGCAGGCATTCTTTTGGAAAATGACCTTGTTTTCTGCCGAGGTAGCAGTTGTTTTCATGGGCAAGGAAATTATGTAGTTTGTGTTGTCATAGGAGATTAGCATGGATTCCGGAAGATTTTGGATGGACAATGGTTCCATGAATAATTGTCTGCAGAAACTGAGTATATGAGGGAATCGGCAGTCTGTAGTATTTTCCCAAATGCCTATGATTTTGGATAATGGGTCTATTTTCTGTTTTACCAGCTCCTTTTATATAGGATCATTCGTTATTATTGGGCAGGCATTTGACATTATTATCCGGGTATGCTTTATTCTCAGCGGTTTAAAGTTCACTGCATGGTTTTTAAGACACATGGATTTAGTTATTAAAGTTATTTGTTCGACGTCGGCTTTTGAGTAGAAGAAAATACATATTTGCAATCTTATAAATGAATGATTTTGCTGGGACAAATATAATTAGCAATTTCTGTATTGATTTCTGGTACTGCATCTAGGATGATTGCCTGTGATTTGTCCGATAGGATTCTAGTTGACGCGGCTCCAACCTAGGTTCTCTTCTTTGTATTTTCGGGGTTCGTTTTTGAAAAGGTCCTAGTAGTCGGGAACGATTAGCAGGAAGCTGCTGTGCTATTAATTCTGTTGCTGATGAATAAAACTTCGATAAGGCCCTCTCAGCTGGTACACTGGGGTGCACCTCGGACACTTACCGGCTGCGTGAGAAAAGGCGAATATAAACATTACTGGATCTAGGACTCGTGTTGTCCACTCGACAACTAGACTTACCTGTTCATACGGTTATTACCTTAGTAATTTATTTGGTTCTGTATTGTCTGTGCATTTGATAAGTTTTATATAATTGTTGTCTATTTTGGCCATTCTTTATACAAAATATGTTCAAGAGTATCCATTACACTTAATAAATAGTAACATATAGATTGCAAGAGTACATACTTGAAGGTTCATGACATTTAGTCATTGAGAAAATATTATCCCTTATATTAGTTGTACTATATACGTAGAAGAGAGAAAATGTTAGTACTGAAGAACATTACAAACAAGGAACACTACGAAAGTAAGAAACCTTAAACATAAATTAAAGATAAATATTATTTGTAATATAAACTTCACAAGTAGAAATAAATTTCACAAGTAAAATTCTTCGATCAATACAAGATGATATAATCCTGTCAGGTTCCAAGTTCATGACTGGGTTTTTTTGCCGGGTTTACCCCAGAAAGGTTCCTTGCGAACATCTCAGGAACTGTTTTCTATAGAAACTTCGTATAGAATGCTTAATATTCTAAATTAATTTAGGTACATAAAATAAAATATACAATGAAAATTTATACGCGCCACAACATCTTTCAGAAACTTGAATGAATTTATTGATACTGCAATTGAGTTAGACTCGGTGGCAGTTACAAAAAAAAATAAGTTTAATGAGTAACAAATAATTTTAATAATAATATAAATTACATCTTAAAGAAAAAAGATAAAAAGGTACCCATTGTTCAGATGGTTTTTTTTGCACTACACTTGCACTTCACGATCACTTACACTTCCTAAATTTTCCCTGAGAAACGTTGCTATTGGGAGGAAATGTTTCCAAAACGTCTGCAGGTAAATTGTTGCAATCCTTTATAGTCCGATTTAAAAATAAATATTTCCCAACCACAGTTTTAAAGCTGCTCTGCCCAATTTTACTATTATGATCCCCTCTACTGTAATTTACTCCTAAAAACTTTGACGCAATATCCTTACAGGATTTTTGGCTTGCGTACTCCTTTTAAAAAGAGGCCAGAGACGTAAATTTTGTCGTCGCTTTTCTAACATATCCCAACCTAATTGATGAACCTTCTCATTTCCGTGACCAGGACACCGCTTAACTTTCAGCGATAGTTTTTTATGTGTGCTTTGATTCACTAACAATGTGAAATTATGATATATCAAGACAGTGAAAATACGTGATTCTACGTTCCTCAGCAAGTTCTGGGATTTAGTATGAGGTATAGACTTGAAAGATAAATATTTCATCTTATCAGTTTTCATATAAATTTATTCTTCTAATTCTTTTACTTAATTTAATTAGTACAATTTATTTCTTATTTGATGTATAGTCCAAGATTCTATTACATTAGTTGCACTATTGGGAGACAGCGATTGCAAGTGCCCCTTTAAGGCTTCCTGCGAGTGGCTTTTTATGGGCTGTCGTGGTAGTCTGCTTTACTTTCCCGGTACTTAAATGGTATGCTGGCATGTACACCTTTGCTACTCATGCATTTTTTTACTGCAGACACGGCATAAACTCAGCTTCCTAGTAGCAGTTTTTTATGAAAATCCAGCTGGCCACATGGTGACTTGACGTGAAATCAGAGATAGTGGTAGGGCGTAGGGAGACATTATTGCATCAGTAAAAAACGACGTTATGGCCGATCGGATGGCTCAATCTTATCAATCAGGCTGACACTTCCCTAGTAAAGACCGAGCCTTTATCACTGTAGCCGTGGAGATAGGCTGCTATTACTTTCATAATCTCAGCAAGGTACGGCCGTCGTAAACTTCACTTCACGTCTCTTCATAACTATCGCTTTAAATAAAACTAGCTGCGAAACAAAGGTATCACATATTTATAGCAAATGCGTTATAAGACTATGCTCATGTTAATTTTTGCGTTGCTCACATAAGTTTCTAGCTACATATTATAGGCTCGGTCCGTTTCAATACAACTACGTAATAACTTAAATAACATACTGTTTAAAAAAATTGTATTCTTGCCATATTACTTTTTTTTCACAAATGTTCATTTTTTGTAACATAATATTACAATTTCTTGAAGCTTAACATGACCATTAAGTAATATCGTTAAATATAAGCACAATCCAAGAGACCATCAATTATTTGAATTCCAACTTTCTAGATTAACGTCAATTTAAAACATAACCTTTGAGTTCGCTAAACAAAATCCATATGAAAAACAAAGATACCTTTATTTGGATAACAGTCTACGGGAGGGTGATCCTGAAACAGGCAACTCCCGTTTAACAGCGTAGAAAGGGAATTGAAAAGCGGGATAAGGAATGTAGATAAAGGTAGCCAAGGGTTGACTAGGGCCCCCTGGCTACACTTAAGGATCCTACCCGGTGATTCACCTAAAATAAAAGTATTAAAAACCCTAGAAAACCTGAAAAAGGTAGGTAAAGCTATTGGATATTATTACCTCCGCTTTCCAAATAACGGGAGAGGAGTTCGCCGTGGGGTAGCAGCATTCCGTTCTCAGACATTAGCAAATAACTCTTACCGTATGCCCCAAGGTCTTCGATCCCAGTACATACATCTCCTGAGAGAGGTGATGTGAATCGGCATGTGAGAACCTTTAAATTAAAGAAAGAACGAGTTCCTGGAGTCACATGCGAGAAAAACACCTCTCACGTCTACTGTAATGAGGTAAAATTGAGAAGGCCCAAGATAATTTTTTGGGCAAAGTGCGTATTTTGCCACGTCTGGCTCCGTAAAGACGGATGTCCTACGGCCAAGTGGGAGAGGTTTGACATAATATATGGATGGGCTACTTTTTTTGCCGAGTCTTTTGTGAAAATTACAATAGAAGCAGCGAAAGCCGCCGAACTATACAGAATCTTTTTAATATTTCGAGAGATTTTATATACTGTCTACGAAGAACGGACAAAATGAAAGCAATTAATGTGTAAATATATATGTGCTTAAGAAGAGGGCAAAATGTTGCTTGGAGAAAGAGTAGCCGACTGGACAGCGAAGCAAAGAGAGATATGTAAAGAGAAATAGTACGAGAGTACGAGAGGTTTATACGACGAAAAATCTATTTATAAGTGAGGAAATATAAGAAGTGAATTTAGAATTAAAATCAGAGCAAAGTATTTTATTGTGTATGTCTGAAAATTATACCCGAAGATATTTGCCACAAACATTTGCCTACATCTCCCCACAAAATAGTACTTTGGGAGAAAGATTAAATTAGTATTATTGTTAAATAAACTACTAAAATACTCTAACAATTTAGCGTAACCATTGTAGTAAAGTCACGTGACCTACCACAAATAAAAAAGGAAAATTACTGCATCCCGCAACGTTTGTTCAACCAGTTTCCAATGATTGGATGAGACGAAGCGTCGAGTTCATATTAGAAGGGGAAGGAATTAGAAGATAGGACAGTTTGGTAGGTGGGTTCGTCCCTGTATGTAAATCAGAGCGGAACAGATAGTTGGAATGCTGATCAGATTCTACATCCAGAAGCAACGAGTGTTGAGAGTATAGTAAAGTTTATTAAAGAAACCAAGTAGAATGTAGATATAAAGAACCATACGAGCGAGATGTACGACACAGACTGACCACATTCTGCTTCAGCATAGCGGTCCTCAACTCTTCCCCACCACTAGCGTGATGGTCCCAACATGAGACGTGGCTCAATTAGCCTTAATTTACCCGGCGCGTGTTTGAGGGGGAAAAGAAAGTGCGAATTAGCACCCCTTTCTTTTTGAAGATGGGAAGCACATTTTTTTGCAGATATCCATGTTTCGACATCTTCCGGTGGAGACATTTGTCAACAAATTTCCAACATTAAACACGAATAAAATTCTAATATAGTACACCATATAAAGAAACCATTAAATAAAAAAACTATTCAATTTAAAATTAAATTAAATTTGTATTTTCTTGTTAAATAAACTACTAAAATACCAAAACAACTTCTTGTATCCATATAAATAAACCCTTAAATAATAATAAAACAGTATACTGCGGTTCAGTCAATTTAACACATTTGACCAACATTGTAGCTTATTTTAACAATGATCCGCACTCGCACATGATTCAGCTGTCCAACGTCTGAGGTAATAGAATACCTGTTGCTCCTTCATATTCTATAATCGCGCACAAAATGTTTAATTGTTCAACACTAAAAAGGTTATACTAAATTCTGTTCTTCAAAAGTAATCCGCGGGGAGCCACCTGTGTGCGAGACTGGAATATTGAGGAGCAACAAATATTGGCCTTCTTTGTGGTCACTAGACCACATCTAACATCACAGCACCACAGAGTTTCCAGGTTCGATTCCTAGTAATGGCATGTATTCAAGTTCCATGACTTGACTAAAGGAACTAAGTTACCTCATTAGAAAGTGGATAATGACTCTATACGTTGGTGTGACTAAAAAACATAATTTAAAAAATATTCTATTATCTCAGACGTTGGGTAACTGACTTATGTGACAGATCAGATCAATGTTAAAATGTTCTAGACTTGAGTTAAATCCGTTAAATTGGGTTATGTAAACAGACGCACTTATGCTGGTCGACGTAATATGTCAATTTCTCCATATCCTATTGAGTGTTTATGAATTGCACCTTTGCTTTATAATGGTTATGGTGAAATAGACTGATAGTTTCCATTCTGTTTCAATAATCGTTGTTGTGTTAATCAGTCCTTAGACTGGTCTGATGCAACCCTCCATGCTAACCCATCCTGCGAAAGTCGTTTCATTTCTACACAGCTACCACAACCCCCATCCTTCCTCAACTGCTTAGCGCATTCCATCCTTTGCCTACCTCTTCAGTTCACACACTTCCCTATAATGCTAATTTTACAAGACTCATATGTCTCAAAATGCCTCTTGTTCAAAATCCTCCAAATTGTTCTCCCTTCCCCTATTCTGATTACAACTTCCTGGTTAGTTTCCCTTTCCACACATCTGATTTTTAGCATTCTCCTAGAGCATCACATTTCAATTGCTTCTATTTGCACCTCTTACCGTCCACGTCCTTCAAAATATCCCTTCCCAATCAAATACCCTTTGTTTTTCCATACTACACTCCATCACCTTTGTTTTCCCTCTGCTAATCCTCATGTAGTACTATTCGTCGAGGATCACGTTCATGCCATGTATTATGGTTTCCAAGTATTCTTCTGATCCTCCTAATATCACAATACCATCAGCAAACCTTAGGGTTTCTATTTCTTCTCCTATCATTTTTATTCCGTCTCCATAGGATGAAAATTTAAGTTAAAGGGCATGGCGCCATGTGCATCCTTGTGTTATTCCTTTCTTGATTTCTGCTTTCTTTCTTGCCCTTCAATTCTATTTACTGATGACTGGCATGTATAGAGGTTATGGATAACTGGATGACAATTGGTTGACGACGTATTGCATCGTGTTTTTATTTAACTATTATATGTTTATGTTATCGTCACAATCTATATTGTTAACCTCAGTTTCAACATCATGGAATAAAGAAAATATGAATTTTTCACCATATATCTTACTATTTTGAAAGAACGTTGCATGAAAACTAGATGTATTTGAAACTATTTTAAAAATATTACATTATCTAGAATGTAACGTTAACGCAATAATTTAGCAAAAAATGAACCGAAAATTCGCTAATGGTCACGTCCCCGCATACTCCACAAATACTAACGAAAGATAAATTAAAACTGATAAATAATAATTATTTTCTTAAAGAATTAATATTTAATTTGTATTAAAATTCGAAGTAATTAGAAAATTTTTTGAAATAGTTCTCCGAATTTATCATTTGAGTATTTAGAAAGTAGCGTCATTTTTATATACAGAACAATTGTGCATTTATTCTTAAACAATAAGAGCAGACTATCGTAAATATAATTGGAACAAATTTTTATCCATTACACAGATCGTTCTATTTAAAACTTTAATATATATATATATATATATATATATATATATAATGAGTGAACAAATTTTAAAGCCTGTGTGTGATTGTATGTGTATGTAGTTAGTAATTAATCAATAAACTAAATTAATTTCAGGATTTTTTCGTGAACATTTCTGTTTAATGAAAAATAATTTGACTATACCATTATAGCCTTTGGAATTTTGTGTCTAATCACAAATGCCATTCTTCGCAGACTTTCGGACTTTCGCCCATGTCGCTGCTGTTTCTGTTACGCATTTCGGACTGCGCCAAAAATTTTGCTAATTAGAAGAGTGTATTAATATTCTCGTCGGGCATTCAAAGTTAAATTTAGCTCTCCCTTGGAAGGGACGTTGACCTATGCCCTGTAGGCGCTGTGGAATAAGTCTATCTGGGAACGCCTGGATGGAGCTTCATCGTTGGCGATCCCTTGGGAACTCTTTCTGTGCGCTGGTGTGCCGCTACGCCCTGAAATGGGATAGCGTAGGGGATTTATAAGCCGCCATAAATGGAATATTGCAATATTTGCTCTCAGGAGGATATAAACGTAAAATACCCTCAGTCCACGGCATGTGTTTACGATGGAAGAATAGATTTTAATTCTGCCAGTAAGTAAACTGTTTTCATTTTAACTTAAATACAAATAGAAAGTTCCGTAAAAGGAATCTCAAATCCATGTTTTAAAATTTATTCCTATCATCAGATAAACTATGTTAATTAATTCTTTATGCATTATTTATCCGCTGTTGTAAAATTTGAATATATTTTATTATAATAATGCTTGAAAAACTCAATCTAATATCAACCTGTTCATGTATGAAAAGTTGATGTAAATATATTTATTTTAAAACTTCATTAATAACCAAAATATATGTTAAATATTATTACAAACTCAAAATTCAAGACAAGCTACACATTTGTTCCTTGGAAAATGAAAAAAAAAGGAAGCGATCAGTGGTTTATCTATTAATAACGAAAACTAGAACATCAAAAGTAATTAAACGGAATAATTGTCGTATTACTGCATAAAATATTTTGAATTAAGATACAAGAGCAATATTTCTACTTTTAAGTGAGGAAGATGGTGAAACATGAAACTTTTTCTAATTTACCCGAATTTTAACGAAACACTTCACGAACTCATAACATCTCGTCACTTTGAAAACGGTACCTCGCAACACTAAAATTAATAATATTAGAACAGTAAACATATTTTCAAATAAAACTGATTCGTTGTACGATCTATAGAAAATTAAGTGGCAATGTCTAAGAAGACTGAAAAAAGACAATTTACAGATTTTCTTCACTTAAACTCGACGTTCCCTACTACGTTTCTTGATAGGGAACTAATGTAAGAATAGAAGGATGGAATACGCTTAGCATATTAGGAAGTTATAAGGAAATGAAAAGGCTTGCGCGAGATAGGTTAGCATGGAGTCTTAGGACCAAATATCACAAAAACAGTCATATTCTGTGAAGCCTATATGAATTTTTTTTAATTCTGGTGTTAACACTGCGAACATTTGAGATAGTAGTGAATTTAGTTTTATTTTTAATTACAAAGAGCATTAAACCGAGAATGTGCTGACTTGGGAGGGTAAGTTTGCCTAATTTTTTGAAAAATCTCGACGCGATGTTCTTGAGCTGACCAAACATATTCTAATAGCTCCTTTTTTGATTATTAGATGCTAACAACACACGGAAATTAGTTTAACATCCCATTAGTGCAAAATAATAACGAAAAGAGTATAT
Source organism: Eucriotettix oculatus (assembly GCA_034510155.1). Lineage (NCBI taxonomy): Eukaryota > Metazoa > Arthropoda > Insecta > Orthoptera > Tetrigidae > Eucriotettix > Eucriotettix oculatus. The sequence goes on along the minus strand of CM067376.1, from coordinate 159,318,998 downwards.
AGGACAATAGAATGTCAAATAGAAGATCAATTTAGTTTCAGGAAGAATGCAGGGGCAAGAGAGGTATCTAATTTTAGAAGAAAGGATAAGAACAAATAGGCCTACGTTCATAGCATTTGCAGATATAGAGAAAGGCTTTGATAATGTAAACTGGAACTCACTACGAAAGATTTTGAAAAAGCCTGGAATAAAATTTCAAGAAAGAAGAGTCATCCTTAATCTCTACAGAAGGCAGTCAGCGGTAATTTGAATTGAAGGGGAGAAAAATAATGCAGAAAGCCGAAAAATTATGCAATTACCAACAGAATAACGCGTAACTTTGGAAATACCTTCTCGGCAATTTAATAAGCATGGCCTAGTATATTTATTACTATGGCAACAAATCGTTATGTTAATTTCTTTAAGACGTATTTTAAGACGATTTTCTTGCCAGTCAACATAGGTATAATGTGTTAAATATATTCTTGATTATCAAATTTTTTTGATGTATTAGGTTCCCACACTAATAAGGCATTAGAAAAATGGACGTCTGTGTATACGCATGCCTGCAATATCTTGACCGGCTTGTCCACACGCGAAAAATAAATAACGTAGTTTTTGGAAATTCCTATTTTACCTAGTCAAGAACTATTAAAAATGGTACTAGTTTTTACATAACAATCTTGCCAATCATTTCTTAACATTGGTATAATATAAAAAAATATCTCATTTTACTTTAATTATATTAATAAACACTTATCCACAACAATAATTATGGAAAAAATATGCCTTATTAGTATATCCTGTATAGAGTAAATGAAAGGTAAATTATTCTTATGAACAGAAATAATTTATTTTAACATTAGAAAAATAATCTGAGCGCCGAAAATTACGTTATGACTGGGATACTCACCAAAGTTCATCGCCCTGTTTGTTTCAAGCCATTCCGATTATTTTCTTACCAATTTTACAATTCAATTGAGCTTTATTTTTAGAGAGAAATTCCTAAATCATATTACTAGACTCTGTGTTGTAAAATTAATTTGATATTAAAACTTTCTTTCACTGAGTTTTAATAAAGATGTGGAAAATTCTTATGAACTTTACAAATTATTAGTCAGTTTCTCTTAGCGCTTTAATTACGGAGTGTCTCATTATGCGAGTCATTGTGAACATCTGCGGTTTCCGAGGCAATTTTAATAAAACAAATTATGAACAGAATATCTAACTTTTTTTTCGTGGTGAGAGAAATAATATATTTAGAAACAATTTATTGTTTTTCAGAAAGAACCTCTATTTTTATATAAAAAAGTGATTACTTTAGCGCAAATAAATTAAAGTAGAATATTAATGTATTAAATGCCAGTCAGTATTTTTACTTCTGCTATTCTTGTAAAAATAAAAATTTCGTTCTTAATATTGATTAATACAAATAATGCGTATAGCTGAATTCTTTAAATGAAAAAATTACAATGTGCAGACTTCTAATTAAACAGCATTAAACATTTTGGGAGTTGCTACAAAAATAATGAAAATATTCATTAATCTGTTGTTAATAACATTCGTTGCTTACGCCAAATTAATTAATTCAACGTTTTAGTGTTATATTAATTACTACTGTAATTACATCAATTTATAGTAGTCACGGCTTCATGTAGCTGAATATAATTCCCTTCCTAAAATATTTACGGAAACATTTTTTTACGAGAATGGAAAACCTGTAAGAGGAAAATATTTTATCAAGAAAATATAAATTACTGAAATTAATGCCTATGGTCATAAAAAACATTTAAGTTTCAAGGTGGAAGCAGTTACGATCTGATACGCCGTGACCGTAATTGTAATAGAAATTAAGCCGTTCAGTTCAAACAACGTCGACTGAGGCTGTGATTACCTGAGATTACAAGCCAGTGCGATACAGCTACAGGTCTGAATTGCTGAACTCCGGAGATGTAGTCTGTGGAAACACTAACCCTATGGGGCTAATTTTCCAAGTTACCTGGGACTCTCGGTAGAGAGCATTTCATGGGGAGCCTGGCTTAGCCAAACTTTCAGAGGACATGAAATTGAAAATATATTAAACTTTTATGTTTTCAAGCTTTTAGAATACAGCTGGGAAATGAAAAGTTTAATTACTTTTCACTCACCGTATTTTATCATCGTAAAAGAAGTTAATTTATTTGCTTCTAATTCATTAAATATGTACCAGGAAACAATATTCTAGTTTTCATTCTGTTCAGAGTCGCATTAATTACTACGTAATTTATTTAATTAAAATTACAGAATATATAAAAATTACATAAATACCAAAAACGAGCTATAAAAATTTTAATACCTACGAGTTAAAGAAATTAGTTTTAATTAAATATATATAGTGTCCGCACAGAAATTTAAAAATTATCATAACACTCCATGTGAATGATGTTTATGATGTATAGAAGGAGAAGTATAGCCATTAAAATAAATAAAAAGACGGCCAATTAGTCAGCATATAAATTTACCACTATTTATTCAAAAAGACGTTTCTTCTCCTTTTTGAGACTTACTCAGGCATACTACAAACATAATATTACAAGAAATTAAATATGGGTCCTAAGTTACAATTTTTTAATTTATATATAAAAAGCATGGTTTAAAACTCCCGAAAAGATTATTTAACGTACAAGTGAATAATGTGTCGCACATGGACCATCTCCAGCGACGGTTACGGCCGAAATACTGTAGTAACAATCAGTGCTTTCGGCAGTTAAATTTTAACAATGGAGAAGAATGTTATTAAGTAAAACTACTACAGCGAGTATCGTAAATTTTTTTCAAATTATTCGTGTTATTTTTAACATTGATTGCATGAAGATTGCTCCTGATATACAACTTATAACTCTCGAGAAGTAATTATTTTCTTCGTCTAAAATTTACACATTTTGCCAATCGAAATTGTGGCTATTAATATGTATGTTTTTGGACACAACTATGTCGTTTTGAATGTCTAATTTGATGTTTTTATGTTCTTTAATGCGAGTTTTAAAAGCTCGTTTAGTTTGTCCGATATACAATACAATTTAAACAATTAATGAAGGTGAAAAATTTAAGCCAAAAATTGTCAAAATTAAAAATGTTTATTAATTAAATTACTTCACTACGTTTCGTTCCATTACTTGGAACCTCCTCAAGTATCTTAGATGTCATAATTATAGTCCAAAACCAAATAATACCCACCAATTGGTATATAAAAACCATCTACTCGGGCAGAATCCTAAACTACTGTTCTAATCACCTCTCCTCGCAAAAAATAGCCATGATATACAATTTGACAGACAAAGCTATAAAACTTGCCCACCAAAAATATCACAAAGAAAACCTCAAAATTGTTCAAAATATTCTACAAAAAAATTAATATCCCACTCCGCTTATTAATAAATACATCAAAATTAGGCTCCAGAAATTAAAATAAACAAACGTATCCCAAAAACCAATTGGTCCCCGGAATAAACATACATTTATAATACTGCCCTTCATTTGAAAACATACTATACAAACTAAAATCTTTATTATTAAATTACGGGAACAAAATCATAATTAGGACGACAAATCGTTTAAACTTTGTCCACAATATTAAAGACAAGATAAATAGTTATAAAAAAATCGTGTATAAAATTGTTTAGATTGTAACTCCTGTTACATTGGCCAGACTAAAAGATTATTAGGAACAAGAATTAGCGAACATAGAAAAAACATAAAATACAATAAAGATACTGTGTTAACAAAACACACATTATTAAACAACCACAATGTTTACCGGTCGAACGTAAAAGTTTTAGATAGTGAAATAAATTACTTTTCCCGTTTAATTAGTGAAATGTTACAGATTAGATCACATTCTTCCTCCTTGAATATTAAAACTGTTACACGAAACCTAAACAAAATTTATGATTGTCTCCTTAAACTTTAATCTTATTTTTCATTGTAATGAATATTTGTGAAATATTAATGTTAAATAAATATGTACAGGACACACGAACTTCTCCCGAAAAGCAAAGGCTGGGAAAGTCGGCATAATCCTTTAAAAGGTCCCCCACCCCATAAAGGAATGCGGAAATGTCATAAACCCTGGTTTAGTTCAACAACACGCCTCTGAGACAGTTCCTCGTGCTTCAGTACAAATTTACAAATAAATCTTTGTGCCACCTTTTATTATACAACTTAAGGATTTCTTTCTGCAAGTACATATTATGTAATTTATATATAGGCATATTAAATCGATTTATATATTTTTTCATCTCATTACTCAAATTAAAATTATTTTTGTAGATCACCTGAGGAACGAAACGTAGTGAAGTAATTTAATTAATAAACAATTTTAATTCTGGCAATTTTGGCCGCAAATTTTTCACCTTGATTAATCGAAGTACAGTCAGAACAATTATAGAATTTGTTTTAAACAATTAATATTGTAGATAACATTATGTCTTACCGGAAATTTAATTTTGTCTTTAATATTTTGAACGAAATTTAAATTATTTATTTATTTAAAAACAACATCTACACCGTAATTATGAAACAAGTCAAACACTTTATATTTTACATTGTATGTTAGCTATATAAGGTAAAATTTTGAAATTCATTTTTCTGCTATTAATCTTTTTAATGAATAAATTATGGTCAGAATACCTGATTTTATTCATCATATTTTGACATGTTTGTTGATGAAATTGATTGGGTATGAATTACTTCTCCAGAATCATGAGTGAAATGTTGCATATCAGGAGCAATCCTCATGCAATCAATGTTAAAAATAACAAATAATTTGAACAAAATTTACGATACTCTTTTTTTGTAGTACTTAAACTTATTAATATTCTTCTCCATTGTTAAAATTTGGCTGCTGAAAGCACTCATTGTTTCTACATTATTTCGGCCGTAACCGTAAGGGGCTGGAGATGGTTCGCGACACTAAATTCTTCACATATACATTCAATAATCTTTTCGGCTGAGGGAGTCAAAAAGTAAATATGATAAATTATTAAATTTTGAATTATGTTTTATACATATATAAATTAAAAAATTGTAACACAGAACCCATATTTAATTTCTTGGAACATTATGTTTGTAGTACGCCGGAGGAAGTCTCAAAAAGGAGATGAAACGTCGTTATCGAATAAGTAGTGATAAATTTATATGCTGACCGAAATGGCCGTCTTCTTATGTATTATAAATTTTAAAGTCAGAAAACTGAGTTGTTTTTGCCATCGCTGCTATTTGAAATATTTATTTCTATTTACATCTACATTAACTTCTGTGACGATTGATAATTTCCATATGAAGAATAAAGTTTACGATTGAATAGAATTTCATTTGCACTTATCTTTGAATTACAATGTGTTGTGTCAACAGTCTATTATTTTCATAATTTCATTATTTTGTCTCAACTTTGGATCGCGCAATATTTTTTGGATTTTTATTTTTCCTCTCAGTGCGTTCCTTTTATTGGCAAGTTGTTTTGTTTTATTTCATCTGCATTAGTCTTCAAGTTCCATTTAAAATGCGTATAAAATTTTCTTTGTAGCATTTATTCGAATCAACATTTTACTTGTTACTACCTCCATATAGGCTTCAATTAAAATAATTTTTATTTGTCATACATTTACATACAGAAATGAACGCGGATGCTTCATTCACTAATGTGATCATCCTATTATGTGGGCCTCATCAGTCTCAAGTGTCCATTACGAAAATTAAATAAGATACGCATCTAAGCGTTCTGAGCTATATTATGAAATTCTACGAATCTGACTTTTAGCATTTACGCCTAAACCATCAGAGTTAAATTAGATATTACGAAGCCTCGATGATAATATTCATGGCAGACAACGTTTCTGTGAATGAAATACCGGGACTTACGCACAAATTTAAAATAATTATGCAGGTATTTATAAATTATTTTTTGTGTATCCTATAGCTTTGATCTGTTCATATATAATTATTTATTTTATAGTTAAATATATATTGATCTAGTAAAAAAATCGTTATTTTGGAGTAATGCTTCTAAAGGATGTGCTCGTAAAGTAATTACAGGCATACAGTTTCATTGATTATTAGCTAGTGACCCGGCGATACCCGGGTATTTATTTATGTTATCCCTGTACATTATTTAATGCTTGTTCAACACATGATTAAACGGGCATCGAAAGAATCACAATATGAACGTCAAATTTACTGTCAGTATCCCGAGAGAGTAAAAAATATTCCCTGTACACAGCATGCCTAAAAATAATTATTAGTAAACTAACACTTTATAAAAACACAAAAATACTCCCAGTACATAAAATAAATAAAAATTACCACCAGTAATCGAAGAGTGTCAAAAGTATTTCCGGTAACGGAATAGAATAAGAAACTCACTGCTTCTTTAAAAAGGCAAAATTACGTGCGGTATTTTAAGTTGGTAATAATTTTCTCCGGTACCATCAGACAGTAAGAGGTGCGCCCTAACCACACCCCTGAAGGAATTAGGGATTATTTCACCCATCTAGTGTTCAAACTGGGACTATGGGACATATAAACTTAGTTTGATTGAAATATTTACAATTGTAACAGAAATTTATTTACCCCCTTATAATCACGAAAATTTAACTTACGCAGGAATGTGTTTTACCCCTTTCCGCCATCCTGTTATGGGAAGAACTGCAATTTAAATCGCACGACAAAAGTCAGAATCATACTAAAAGACTCACAGAGCACCGATTTAGATACTAAACTTAACTGTTTCGTTTTTATTTTCATATGACGCCCCCTACACCACATTCACCTTACCCCCTGTGAATAGTCGCATCCGACTACGAATTGAGTTAAAATTATAAGTAAAAACAAACTAAGCGAAATTGCTATAAAACTAATTGGCCTATAAAATATATATTTTAAAACGATATAACGGTTTTTATGGATATTCAAAATTTTCCACCCCTTCCGCCCATTCTATCCCCGACCAGACAGCGGCAGCAGTGTATTACCCCAACTGTGTTGATTTTCGGTCGCCAGAAACACGTGTTCAACATTTGGTCGAAATTTTACAATCCGTTAGAAATGCTATGTGAAAGTTTGTTGTACCCCTTCCATGGCATCTAAGGGGATGAACTATAGCTTAAATTGCATTTTATTGCCAAATTTAAACTCAGAGGCTCACACTAGAGTCCAATTTCGATTGTTTTCTGGTTATTTTTATTTTTTGCCACCACCACCCTTAAGAGTATCGATTATCGACCGCTCTTGCTCATTAAAATATTTCCTCCCCAATCAGGTGGTAGCCAAGTATTAAGTCGGCAATTCTGATTCCCGGGTCGCAAAGCACACGTGTACCAAATGTGGTCCAAATTAGTCCACTCGTTTAGATTTGTATGCGGAACATACATACAAGCAATTCTACTGAATATAATACACAGAAAAGCACACACATACACACATTATTATAGAGATAAGATACGGCCCTGTACATGGAGTGTATGTATGTAACTATTTTAATAAATTAAAATTTCTCATAAACTTCAAAACTAAATGTCACATAACAAGTTAAACTGGCGCTCTGCCTTCTTATCTTCTGTTACTGAACTTTACATACTGCATAATTTAATTTGTTGAGTTATATACGGTGTTCGCCGCTCTACCCACGTTTTTTCTCAGTATCGTATGCGTTCCTTCTTATAAATGAGCGTATTATTTAAAGCTGTAGTTTATTTTCTCCCTACGGGAGATTTTGCTGCTGCCTACTCCGTCGACTGAACATTGTAGATTACGTTTGTTATTATTTCTCTAATTATAGTTATGGTATTATTTTTAACGTTTTTCAAATTCATAACCAAGTTTTGCAACATTAAGAAGCAGATCTCTCTGCGGCGTAACGTGGCTAATAGTTATAATAATTAATTATTATAGTTAGTCTTACGATATACAGACTCATTTTTTGTGAACTCCAAAGTTTTGTCTCCAACCTTCTAATTGTAAACTTTTATTCATTTCTTGTAGTCTTATATCTGACTAATGGATTGAATAATAAATTTAAATCACTTTGCCTGTATTAAAACCAAAATTGTTTACATGATCGAGTAAAACGTTATTGACTTTTTAAAAATACGGTCTAATTAGCTCTGTCAAATGAAGCTCTTTGATAAAATTAAGAACTATACCGATTTTAAGTTCGTTTTCAGTTTTCCGCGCATGTTTTATTGTACTTTTTGACGAAAGCCTCACAGGTTAATAACTCACGGTTTTCTTCAACGACTCTCGTTGCAAACTTCCCAAGCGAGATCGTCTTTAATGGATTCATGATCCATCCCAAATTCCTTGAGCCTCTTGAACACTTGAGACTACTACAAGACTTGCTCCCCGTAGGCCTGTTTCATTTTTCCAAAAGTTTAAGAAGTATTTACCCCGAGTTTGACACTAAAGTTTAGCGCACACAGGTGTTCAATACAGCGTACCTCCGGCGAAAACATCCATACACAGACGTGTTTATGTCATCACCGTATTTGTACGTTATGCTCAGAAACTGTATCCAATGCTTATTGACATTAATGTCTACGTTAAATAGAATATTAATGTCAAATATCATCAGAAAATTTATACCCGGTTAATTTCAACTTTTTGGGGAATTCTGTTTCGTAAATCAACCAAATATATTTTACTTTAGACGACTTCTTAGCATGTTGACAAAACGTGACTCGGTTTAAGAATTTGTTTGTCCTACTTAAATTTTATCTTTTAATGGGGCAAGTATTTTTCTTTATTTATTTATTCGGATATAGTAAACAGCATTTACTTAAAAAATATAGAGATATAGAAAGGTTTTCCACCAAATTCCATAAGTTAAAATCGCTCGCCGACGTGATTCGCCTGTTTATTTTGTGTTTTAAGATTAAATATATCCCTTAGTAATATATATATATATATTATATTATATATAAATTAACACACGCAACTCGTGTAGAAGTCGCTTCAAAAACGGGTAATTTTTACTCAGTTATTCCAAAACAATTACACATTACCATTTACCATTATTTGAGACTACAAATACGTAGATATTTATTAACAATTCTGATATTCAAGGCTTCAATACAAAAAGGAAACATATTCGATATAAAATTTGTAAATCATTTTCATTTGCGCAGACTGATGTACATTATTCTAGGATTTGCATATTTAAAAAACTGGCACAATGAATTAAACAGTTATCAAATAACCAAAGACCAATTTAAATCTGAACTCCTCATTTATCCTCAGACACGATTTCAAATCACTAAAAGTATTTACGGAAGAATCTGAGACGTAAATTAAGTTAAAATGTAAAAAGGCAGCAAGAAATATTAATCATAGTCATCTTTGTTTTCTGTTACATTATAACACATTTCTAGGTGTATGTCCAATATAATTTTTTAAAATTCACTTGAATTCCATTCTTAACATCAATCCTATTCTTCATATTGTTTAAAAAACAAATTATCGTATTTACAGGTCACATTACATATTTCAAATTATAAATTCTATGATCCTCAAAACTTTTAATAGAGTTTTCTGTTATACATTTTATGTAGCAACAGCTTATATAAGTGTAATTTCTAGATATACATTTATTCTTCTTACTTCCTTCGACATCCCTATTAACTTCGTTCCCATTCATCTTACTACCTTTTCTACAATTTTCATTACTCTCTATACAAGTTTCAATTTCACTCCCATTATCATTATTCCAATTACATTCCCTCCATTACCCGTTATTGTGACGAGATCCTATACTCAGAATCAGACGTGCTACGTGAAGAAGAGATAAATATGTCCTTGATGACGAAAGCTTTCAAATTTTTAAAGTTACTGATAATAGTTGTTACTTACAATGTGACTATTTTTTAAAAGAAGGAGAGAAATAAATGTGTACAAATAATAATATTATTAAATTATGATTTAACTACATCGTAAAAATCATCACTTTCAAACGTCCATTTCTGTCACTATAAAATCCTTTTTAAAATTGTCTGTAGTCTTGTTTGGCAACAAAACCATCAGAAAACCTTATAATTTTCATTTCTTCTGCTTGAATTTGATTCACTTTCCATATTCACTTTTAATTTTCTTCGTCGCTTGTTCTATGTATAAGTTAAACAGCATGGGTGACAGACTGCATTCTCGTCTTACTCCTTTCTAGATTACGGATTTCTTTTCTTGATCTTCAATTCTAATTACTGTTGACTGCATTCTGTAGAGGTTATGCATAAGACATCTGTCTCGTTATTTATTCCTGTGCTTTTCAAAATCCTTAATAGAGTACTACAGTTCATTATCTGATTAAACTGATTTTTTTTTGGGTAACAGGCTACTGGAGGGTGATCCTGAAATAGGTAACTCCCCTTTAACAGCATAGGAAGGGAATTTAATTTATATCAGGTTTATATATTTGATTCAAAAAGAGTGTGAACTGGACTTGAATAACTCGGATGACAGACTGCCAGACCGGTAAACGGAGGACCCGGGTTCGTTTCCCGTTCTGGTTCGAGATTTTTCCATCCTGATCTTTTAGAAGTAGTGTTATCAAAATTCGTTGGAAAACGCAATGAAGAATAAGAATAAATTATTTTTAATATATTTGTTGGATAAAATCCTGTAATTATTACAGATAACGGAATGAATATATAACTGAGAGTGAAATTATACAATAATTTTTCATTAACGTACTTGTTGACAAACGCGTCTTTCTATAACACGTATTGAATATAGGGGCATAACTAATTATATTACTCGACAGCAGTTTTTGATAAAACTAAAATATTATAAACAACATATTGGATATAATTATATTATCAGTTACATAAGGAAACTTATATTACGACTTTGTCGATTACCGCAGTATCAGAGAGATTGAAATTGATATCTATCTCATTACAATGAATCTGTTATCCTTAATATTTAAGGATTCCACAGCACGTGCAATTCAAAAATGCGGGGAGACACAAACCGTGCTTGATACAAAGGCATTCATCGGTAACCTTTGACATATAATGCAACAGCAGAGGTGTTGTGGCGCCCCTGGTTCTCTGCTACACAAAAAGTAATGCACTCCTCGCGATCCTTTATATTCGTTTGCTGCCTACGGAAGAAAGTTTGTTCGTGTCACTGCCTTCATATTACTCAGAATAAACGACTTTTCACGTCCTCCCATGTGAAGGAATGAATAAAATTACAGCACAACACTAACTGCGATTCACACAGCGTCCCAGTCGGTTTTATGAGCACAATGAGTGGAATTACTTTTCATTAAAACTTTGCTACATGCTGCAGTAGTTGTGGTAGTTTCCGGTTTCAAAGCCACAGCTCAAGTTTCAAAAACGCTGCTTATAATTCTCAGTCCGAGGAAAGATTTTACAATTTTCTGACAAATATTTAGCTTTCTCTACTTCCATAATATTATCCACTGGCGATTTTCAAATTGCTGTTCATGCTACTCGACAATTATTAAAATGTAATAGGGGAAAACATTAAACTTTTACTGAGTTACATTTCCTAGCAAAATACTTATTTTGCTTTGTTTCTAGTAGTTGTGGTATTCAGTCCTAAGACGTGTCTGATGTAACCCTCCATGCTAACCTATCTTGGATAAGCCTTTTCATTTACTTATAACTAGCACAGCCCAGATCCCCCTTAATATGCTTACCGTATTCCATCAATTGCCTCCGTCATCTGTTCTTTCCCCACACACTTCCCTCTAATGCTAATTTTGCAAGGCCCTCTTGTCTTAAAACGTGGCCGATTAATCAATCCCTTCCCTTGGCCAACGTCCTCCGTATTATTCATTCTTCCCCTATTCTGTTTAAAACCTCCTTGTAAGTGATTCTATTCACCCATCTGGTTTTCGTCATTCACCTATAACACCACATTTCAAAGGTTTCTATGATTTTTTCCTTTCCGCAACTCCTATTGTCCACGTTTCGCAGCCATATAACGCCACACTCCATACAAACGTTTATAGCAACGATTTCCTAATATTCACACTTATATTACCCATACCTAAATTCCTCTTTTCGCGAAAACCTTCCTTACATGTGCTATCCTACTTATGTCTACTATACTTCTACCATCCCTAGTTATTACGCTTTCCAAGTAGCAGAATTCCTTAACTTTCTTCAAAATATCCCTTCTAAATCTAACACCCTTTATTATTCAACTATTGTCTATACTACTCCATTACATTGGTTTTCTCTCTTTTGATCCTCATATTGAACTCTTTCACCAGGACAAGGTTCGTGCCATTTATTATGGTTTACAAGTTATTTTCTAACTCCCCTAATTCTACAATTTCATCGGCAAAGCGTAGGGTTTTTATTAATTCTCCTTGCAGTATGATTCCTTTCCCACATTCAGTTTTCACTTTCTTCGTCGCCTGTTCTATATATAAGTTAAACAGCATGGGCGACAGACAGCATCCTTGGCTTACTCCTTTCCTGGTTACGGCTTTCTTTTCTTGACCTTCTATTCTAATTACTGCTTCCTGTCTTCTGTAGAGGTTATGTGCAAGCCTCTTTTCTCGATATTTTATTCCAGTGCTCTTCAAAATCTTTAATAGTGTTTCCAGTTATCAAACGCTTTTTCTAAATCTATAAATACCATGAACGTTGGTCGGTATTTTCTTATCCTGTCTTTTAAAAATAGTCACAAAGTCAATATTGCTTATCTTGTCTCTACATTGTTCCTAAAACCAAATTGATCTTCTCCTAACTCGTATTCCCACCTAAGGTCTCGACTAGATAAGAACTGTTTCCTCCCCCCAAAAAATACATATTTTGTTATAAAAAGTATATTTTTGTTTAATGAATCATGTAATCAGCCTCTCCGTCAGTATTTTTATAATTTAAATATTAAATATTACGACGTCTCTAGTTTGGGACCTCTTCAGGTAAAACTTTAGCTGTACATGGAACTTTACTCCATAACTCATTCGGCCTGTTCTACTGAGAGACGAAACGTTGTAATATAAATTATAAAAATACTGACAAAGAGGCTGATTAAATCATTTATTATAAATTTTATTATTTTTGTTACTATTCCACATTATTTTTCCTCAGAATTTTACCTTTCCGCGTCGTAATTTTAAAAGCAATTTTACAAAATGAGATACACTTGACACATGTTTTGATAGAGCGAAGTTGCGTTATGTTATAACTTTCAAATTTCACAAGAGAATCTGCCGATTGTATTTTCTCACAGTTTGAAAGTAAAGCTGTTCTATTCAACGATATTATTCAACTCGTATAATGTACTAACTATATCAGTGGTGGATTTCAAGGGGGAGGGGAACAAAGGAATATAGGAAACCTATGAAATTTAAAACAAAATAGTGCTGAAATTGATATTATTGAAAAAAATGATTTCGTGATAAATTTGAATTTCCATTACTAGTCATAACTAATGATTGAGGTAACTATTTCATTAAAAATAAATAAATATAGCAAACGGTTCCCAGTAATATATTTAAAAATTGATTACAAATGTACTGAACAATTCTACAATATGTCGGTCGTTGTTTTACTCATGCAATCCATTTGTTATAGTTACATGGACAACTTTTTGGTTTCTTAATCCTTTAAATTTATAAATTATAGCTGAGTGCCCGGGATATCACTACATTTTACTTAAGTTATGATACTTTTCGTCACCGCACGCATACACGCAGAGTATAATATATCCTGTAGTAAGTTTTGTATGTCATAAGGTTAGGTCGGATGAAATAGTGTCGCGAGGAACACCGTTAAAGTAATTTGACCCGAAAAAGTATTTATTCGATTGAAATATCGGCCGATTTTGTCACCCACGCCCCTATGAACGTACCCGACAATGCAGATTTCGGAGTCGCAAAGAATGTATGTGCAAAGTTGCTTAATATTGCTCCACGCGTTTAGATTTGCATGCATATAAAGACACATACGAAATTTGAACTTTTTTTACAAAAAAAATCATGGGTTCGAGTTCCTGGAGCGGTCGACATTTTTTCATTCCTATCTTTCTACCAAAATTGACTATAAGAATTAATTACATTTATATGAATTAGGTGGTTCATCTATTTGTTTGGGCTGTTTAGTGCGTCATAACTTGTAAATTTAATGAACGTTCCATTTATGTAAGAATATATTTATATGAAAGATGTTTCAATTTCTTTTTAATATTTTTGTATTTCATTGAGGTTTTTTTAAATTTAAATTACCTAATAGTGAAATAATATGTATCACAAATTGGTATATAATATTAAATTTTGTTATCAAAATGGTTTTCTTAGGTTAACATGTCTTGAAATATTATATTGAAAACCCCACTTTTGCTTCATGTGAGAATCGAGCGATTTTTGCTATATTTAACAATTTCAATACTATCTTTGAGTCAAATCTTAATGTTGAAATTTATATAATAGACTGCTACTATAAAGAACTATTATGTGAACAAATTTCAGTGTAAAATCAGGGAAATTATTGTGGTTCACAAACTGTTTCTTATAGGAGACATTAGCATACGAAAATTGAATTTTCTTCATTTTCCATATTTCACAGACTACATGAAAAAATAACATTACGGTAGTAAATATGGATTTAATTTGTAGGGTTGAATGTACTGAACACTATGCAGTTTATTTGTAAAAGCATACATTAACATAGTCGTGATAATTTAGATAATTTAGAAAAAAATTGTTATGTAGTTTGAAATTATGTACGTTATGTTCATTATAATTACATAATACTAATTATAGTTAAATCTTTACTCAAAGCGGTTATTATTTATTAAGCATCTGTTACCAAGTTTCAGGTATTACAAAATATCCCCTCCCCCTCCCCTCCCAACTTCAAACACAGGTCTCCGGATGCGCTACTTACGTATAATATTATCCAAATACAGTTTTATAAAATAGATTAAATTCGTCCAATCCAATATCATAAAATAACGTATTTACATTTGTGTACATTGAATATATTAAATTTGTAACTCTAAATTTGAGGAAAACGTATTTTAATTATACACGAAATTAAATTCCTTTAGAAAGTTTTTACAATTAGTGACATTTTAGCAAATATATTCATATATAAGTACTGAAGCTAACATATAATATAAGGAACCTCTGTGATTATAAGGATATAAATAAAATTTAAAACCCATAAATTAAGAGCAGAGATAAGTTGTTATAAATTCTCACTTCTTTTATGTTGCTCGTGTTTTTCCACCCTGTAACCTCTTTAAAGTTCTTTCAGTGCTTTGAAGTAAATGTGAGTTCATATATTCCTGTGCCATATACATCGCCAGTGGAATAAAAGCTTGCATCGATCGCTAAAACCGCGACTCTGCCATCCTTTCTACTTCCGTGGTTCAATTCTACGCTTGTCTCAACCTTCCGTCATAAAACTCGTCCCCGACCATTCCCATAGATAAGACAATGTGACGTCGAGACTAGAAACTAGGGACACGAATGTGGTGAAGTCGAGACGAAGTAGATAATGTACGGAGAGGATGGCACTTGACAATGTGATGAGGTGAACGGCGCTAAGAGGTGTAGACCGACGTTTCGAATATTAAAAATCTTCAGATAGCAAGTAGCTACAAAACAGGGTGTAGAAATAGAAGCTCACAACGCTTGCAGACATGGACCTACTCGCTTCAGCCCAGGTCACAGTTTTAACATGTGATTATGCTCAATGGGAGGAATCATCATGTTTCTAAAATAATTAAATACATATTACAGATATATTATGTTTGAATATAATGTGTCTCTTTCTACAAATATACGTATGTGAAATATTTGAAATCATGTCCATGAAGTTTCAATTTTCGATCCTGTTTATCAAGATACAGGAATCATTTTAAGGTTTGAGATTTTATCTTTAAGACTAAGTCGATTGTCCAGGTAATCCATGCGGTGAGCTGACAAGTTGATTTTTATTTTATTTAGTAATACCATACGTAAATAATTAACGTTAATCCCAAATCCAAATTGAGATTCGTTGCTCGCCAGTCTGAAAACCAATTCATTAGCCGAATGACGGCAGTGGAGGTCGCCTGTGGTACCTGTGGGACTTCACCCGCATCAAACTGTCCCGCATATGCGGTCCAATTTCGTTTTCGGGTTCAATTGTGTTGCCAAATTGCCAGAGACTTCCTGAATTAACCTTATGCTGCCTATCACCGCTGACAATAACTGAAACAATCGCGTCTGGACGAGGAAGAACTTTGCATTGCAACCTCTTACAGGACAGACCTCAGATTTTCATTTTACATAGAATAAAAAGTAAAATATTGGTGAACATTTAGCACTGTTTATTCAATAAATCCCAATTCAAAAAGAGAAGAAATGCTTCAATTGAAACTCAGCCAAAGGCCATGAAACAAATTTAGAATGTAAGAACAGAAAAATGTCGACCGGACCCGGGAATCGAACCTGTTGCCAAGGATAGCAGCATCATAATTGGCAGTTGGCCTGGACTGGTTTAGTTTGTTAAATCAAGCGCGGGAGGACCCACGTTCGATTCCCGGCTCCAGTCAATATTTTTTCCATTCTTATCTTCTACATTTAGTGTCACGGCGTTTGGCTCAGCTGCAATTGAACCATTTCTTCCCTTTATGAATTGTAATCCGTGTATCTTTGAAGAATTTACAAAATGTATATTCTTCGCTGTTTTCCTAACTAAGGTTGTCAAAAATGGCATTAACAAATTGCAGTTGAGCCGATCTTAGGTTACAAGAGTGGTGGAATGTGGCATCGGTTCAAGCCGTCGACTTGGACTAGATCAGTTGGCTAGAGCAACGGCTCAGAAAGCGGGAGGTCCCAGGTTCGATACTCGTGTCCCATAGAAAATTTTTCATATACTGTTGAAACATGTCAAATTATTAAAGACAAACAATAATATCTCAAGATAAATAAACATCAAAATGGGCAATTAGTCAGAAAACCACTATATTATTTAACACAATTTCACAGGCGGCAATTTTAGGACTACTTCAGGAAAGGAGGACACAAATTTTTCCAGGTTTTAACTACAGATAAAAATTTGAGGAAAGTATAAGTATTTTAGAGTGGCGTAAATTCCTTCAAAATATACATGGTTCAGTTTTCCAGTTTCCAATTAATCTCGTTAAAATATGTAAACAATACAATCATACATTTTTGAAATAGCTTACACATGTGTGTTGTGTGTCTTATTAAAATCTAAGGTTCAAATATGAGATTTTGTGTCACTGACTACGTTCATGGACATTGGCAACCACAGAGTGATTTAAGAAAATTATTATAAAAATCATTTAAAGTGAATTGTTTACAGATTATTCATATAATTAGCATTTAAAGCAGTGAGATATAATGATTTTCATTCAATAAATATTTTATTCATCCAGAATTTTAACATCTTGAAAACATTTATTTTTCGAGTTCTACGTGAAATTCACATTTATGTTGTCATACGAATAATTTTAAGAATATTAACGATAATATGATGTTATTACGAATTCATCATTTGCATGATATTATTTCTTTCAGTTCCCATTGATTCTCATTGTTGAGTGTAGCATTTAGTAGAAATGGTTTTTCCCGATCAAACTTTGATTGCCAATGTCAGTGGATGCAGTCCTTGTCGGAAATTTCTTATTGGACTTCTAACAAGATATGTGTATACCTCCAGTCTATCAGAAATGAAAATTATGTTATCTATACACCAGGAGGTTGGCTGTGCCAACATAAAAACACGAGGTAAAGCATGAATGAAGAAGGTGCCTACAACTATATTTCCGTATTCCATGCTTTCCATCGATTTCTTCATACTAGTAATGCCCGATTCGCAGCTGTCAATGTGCTCACGCAATCGCGAGTGTTCGGTTTCCAACAGAAATCTCGGTATGTTAACAAAATTGTATACAAACTGGAAATTTCACTAATTTGAATTTTTCCTTTATTATTCAAGCCATATATTTATAGTTCAATTTCTAATACTATTATTTGTTTGCAGATAACTGATAAAAGATGTCTCATTTTTTACTTTGAAAAATTCTAAACTTATGGAACGAACTTTGGAATATATGTGTGTAATTTTTTTGATTAATAGGCAGGTTTGGTCATTTACTTCAACATTATAAAATTATAGACAGATTAATTAAAATATTGAATTTCTACAGGCCTTATACATACGTTTCATTGTTTGATCTCAATATAAACATACTAAAATAAAGTGTATTAATTTTATTTATTGTATTGAGAAACAAAATATCTTAGATTTATGTAAAAGTATTCGGCCAACCGACAAAGATAATATTTTTCTCAGTGAGCATTACACAAAAACGCATAAATTTAGTATATGGTAAAGTGTTGTTGAAGCGAATTATCTTCTTCCATAGTCTAAAAATAATTTTGAAACGTTAATCTCCACTACACTGTAAACGAACAAGCCAGAAAAATTTACGCAACTCCTTGAGCCGGTCGCATTAGCAGTTGCAGCACGCTTCGCAGATCCCATTCTTCAGAAAATCTCCTTTAATTTCCGATTCATTATAACCAGGTACAATGGAGAAGAATACAGATCAGGGAAGCGAAATTTATTGTGTAATGACTCATTCTTCACTTGACTCTAATGGTTTCGTAATATTTAAATTAAAATATGGTCTATATCAAACTTCACAAATGGAAAAACTTCAGGGCGTTATTATGACCAACTTGAAAATCAATTGTCATAAGAACAACTGTATAGCAAATTTACAAACTTCAATTACGACAATTACATGTATCACACATAGGATACGTGAAGGGACCTCGAATATCATAGTTGTGTCGGTTGTGTGAATCCAAATATTAAGATCAGCTAAACATTATTTAATATCATATAAGTAAGCAGAAAATATAATATAGATTCCTGAAAACTTCAAATCAATAAAAAGAACTTTGCACAAACACAGGAAGCTACTATCAACTCACAAATGCGTTACCTGAAACTAAAAATATGGCTCGTTATATATGCAACCGAATGTAATGAAGAACGTTTCGCAACCCAGTAATCACTGATATTTTCTTATATATAGACGTCTGAAACAGATTTATAAAAGATGCATTTGATTTTAACTTGGTCTTTGCTGAAAATTTAATATAGGGTGAAGAATCCAGTGAATTTACATTTTACAATCAGGTCCTCAGGTTTATATAATATTTTTACTTCTTTCCCAATAGCATATTTTCATATTTTTTATATCACAAGGTATTGTCCTAGGCACAAAAGGTTTGATTCATTTGGAAGATCGGTCCACACAAATTTATTTTAAAAAAGTATTGAAGCAAAAAATACCCAGGTAATGAACACGTAGCAGAAGGTACATTGCTGATGCAAAATATATAAAAACAGTACAATAACTTTAATAAACTTTTTTTGAAATAATGGTTGTAGGTTCAATGCAACGACACTTATCTTTAGACCGGGTTATGGCTATGACTGACAACCAACTATTCATTGAACAATGGCTTCCTCGGTGTTGGAAAAAGGCAATGATTGAATGCCATTTGTAAGGCTAATGGAACTATTTTAGTTTTCAAATAACATCAAAATTCCTACATTTTTCTTAATATTCTAGTTTATCTGTGACTTTTACGAAACAGTTAAGGACTAACTGGATCAGAATTTAAAGTAATGGGAATATTTGAATGTATTTATAAAGCGTCGATTATAAAATATTATCAAGGATCCTGGTTCTCTGCGGAAATATAGATTTTTGTTTCCCCTTTTACAGTCGTACTCTAGTAATTCAAAGCAAAACATTTTCATAGACATCAATGTTAGGTATATTTATGGGTCTGACTGGAAATCGATAATGTGTGAAGTCCCTCAGGGATCGTTTCTGGTGCAGTTACAATTTCTTTTGTGTCAAAATGAATTCCCGGATTCGATTGACCATATTGAATCACTTTTGTACGCTGTCGATTTTAACTACGTAATAAAGCATACTGATGCCAAAATTCTACAAACTGAAATCTATTCTGTCAATAAATTATGAAATATATGCCAATTTCATCCGTAACTTACTGAAAAGTTTTATTTTTCGCTTTCCGTCTGATATCAGTGACAATTATTTCACGAACAGGTTTCAAGTCGACAGAAAAATGCTATGAAATAAATATGTTCAGATAATCTCTGCTACATACAGTTCAGCCTTTTAAAATTCTTTTATTATTAAACCAGTAGGTAAGTATATTAATAATAAAATAAATATTTTACGCATATTATTACTAAAGCATTTGCCAGGAAAACTTTTCTCTTGGTCTTAAGACATCTTTTAACAACAGAAACGAGCGATGCTGGTATAAAGTGGCAGTGGTAGCAAATAAAGTATGCCTTTTTTTCAGCATTCTTCGAATATTAATATTTTTAATATGCTAAATTTCGTAATTCAAGTGAGTAGCCAATGGTAAACCTATGAACATTAGACATAATACGTACCTAAGGGCATAGAAACGTCGACTGTCGCTTAATAAAAAAATATAAATTATTCAGGAATAATCCTATTTAATTCTCATCCTGAAAATATTAAGACGTAAATTGCTTCGGAAATAATAATTTATAGCAGGATGGAACGTCAAATAGAATGCGAGTTATAACAAGATCAGTTTAGTTTTAAGAAGAATGTAGAGAAGCATTATTGACTTTGCGTCTAATTTTAGAAGACAGGAGAAGAAAAAACAGGCCTACGTTATGGCATTTCTAACTATAGAAAAATCGTTTGATAATATGAAGTTGATCTGTGACAGTTTTCAAAATATATTTATCCAATTTCAACAATGAAAATGTTGAAAATAAATGAATTGAGAATAAATGTGTATATTGGCACTCTAAATTGTATGTTATCATACCGTATAATAATTAGTCGTGGAAAAAAATCACTCCTGATATATTAATTTCTAAAACAATCAACATAACAGCCCAACGATAGCGACTGTGTACACAGAACTTCAATAATAAAATTTCTAAAGTTCTTATTAATTGATAAAATAGGTAGGGTACTGTTGTCTGCATAGATTTTGCCAGTGTTGGGAACAATGTTGCCAGAGAGCCATTACCACGCACATTTAATCAGAAGGCGGACCAAGGCACAAGCCTTCAGTACACACTTTTGTCGTTGCAGACAGAGCCCTGTGCCTTACGAGCGGTCACACTCTACCAATATTTACCTCGGGGCGACGACCAAGACGACGGACTTAATGGCGAGACTTATGGCTGTCTTGAGCCAGGTTAATGAACGCGACTCTAATTTGTGTCTGTGTTTTCACAACAAACTCCCTCGTACAACCAACCTGTTATATTTTACGTGCTAACGCATGCAGGGGAAGTTAACTGCTGTATCCAAAGTTCATGTTGACTCACGTCAGGTAATATCTAGTGCCTAGGCGAGAAAGTTAATTTTTCCAGATATAAAATATACCAAAGAGAGGAAGTGAGTTATCAGATTACAACTCGGCGGTAAGTGCAGCTAGTAACTTCGTATTTTTAGAAGATTACTTTAATAAAGAAGGACCGGTCATACAACACAGTTTAACTGTATGTATATATACTATTGCATGTGTGTATATATTTCAAAATACAACTTAATTGAATTGAGATATTTAAACCTGCCTAGTTACACAATGATTTAAAATACTGTAAGGTTGTCGACATGTAAAAATAATGAGCAAAAGACATATACTCCTGAATTATCAATACATTTGCGTATTAGAAATAAAAAATGACCCTTTAAACCACTATCGACGTCGAGGCTGGGAGATGTTTGATAATCAATTAAGAAAATTGCTAAAATTAGTGTCGAATTTATAGATTTTGGGGTGGTCCAGTTCATTTGTCTTGACGTCAGCTTAGTTCAATTTCAACGGGGAAAAGAGTTGCGAATGAAATGTTCAAACGACCAATTTGTAGTACATAACATACTAGGATAATAACTGTAGAGCCTCTCATAAAAATAAAAGGAGACTCCGACTCATTCCACTTTTAACTTCACATTATTGAAAAATAGTTAACCTTGATTATTGAATACAATCATGATTTTATGTGTACCGCAAGCTTATTTGAGGTCATAATTTTACTTGTTCAATGATATTTTCACGGCATAAATTATATTTCTTGTTCTTGTATTTTGAACCGAAACTATTGCGTATATAAAAATTTTGTTCCGTTGTATTATACAATACTTGACTAAATAAAATTCCGTATCAGCCTGTGCAAACATTTAGCTGTTGTAGTGGTATTAAGTCCTAAGGCTAGTCTCATGCAACCCTCGATGCTAACATGTCTTGCGCAAGCCTTTTAACTTACGCGTAACTACCACATCCCACATTCCACCCTTCCTTCCTCTTCTGTTCTTACCCCACACACTTCGCTCTAATGCTAATTTTACAAGACCCTCATGTACGAAAACGTGGCCTATTAATCTCTCTTTTCTCTTGATCAACGTTCTTCACATTGTTCGCCCTTCCCCTATTCTGTTTAGAACTTCTTCGTTAGTGGTTCTATCCACTCATCTGATTTTCAGCATTCTCCTATAGCACCACATTTGAAAGACTTCAACTGTTTTCCTTTCTGCAATTCCTACCATCCACGTTTAGCACCCATACAACGCCACACACCATACCAACATTTTTAGTAATGATTTACTATTATCCTCACTTATATTAGTCGTAAGTAAATTTTGGCATACGCTCTGGGTTGGTTTTGTATATAATTTCTTGTAAGTACTACACTGTCAAAACAATGTAATTTTTTAAATACCGCTTCATTCCACATTTAAACCTTTAAGAATTTCTTTCCAGTCAAACGGGTGGAAAGGAGATTTGGCTCCACATAAACAGCTTACCTCTTGCTATTTCGTTCAAATATTCTGCATTTTTACCTCATGGCATCAAGAAGACGTAGTTATATATTCCATTCCTAACGCCCATTCAGTGTAAATCAATATATAATACATAGCTGCTTTTATATTTCAGGAAATGTTTCTAGTCAATTTAATTTATAATTTAACCAAAATTTCTTCATCCATTAGATAATGAAAATTAGGTATAATATATTATTATTATTACTCATAATTTTAGTAACATTTATCCAATCAGTTTTCAATAACTCATAACTTATACTATTATTTTGGAATAAAAACCTTAAGAAAAATCATTCATAAAATTATTTTAAGTGCCTTGTATTGACGAAAATATTAATCTTTTTTGTTGCGTTTAACAATAACAATTATTTAAAAAAAGTAATATTTTGAACAATTCAAGTTTCATATTATAATATATTCTGAAATATTCTTTAAGACGTAGAATGGGTTAGTTGAATATAAATTACATTTTCCTGTACTGAAGCATTTAAACTGTAATATATGCTGTCCACTGAATAATGCTTTAGAAGAACGCACCAACCCAGCAGATAATGAAACAAAGGTCTTTGTTCTGAATGTAAGCTCCTAGCGACCATCTGTCATGGTGACGTTTCGTTTCCTCGGCACCTGCGAGTTATTTCACACCACATTACTGAGGACCGAAACAGGCGCCTGAGCTGCTAGTCTGTTTCCTGTCACCAAGTTCTCGTTTCGCTCACCCGCCCACACCAGTTCTTTAGATTATCGTTTACTACATATTCTAGCACTCAAATGAGATACTAAATATTTTCAAAAATGCTATAACATTATCCGCTTTATTATGGAACATTATAATTGCATTTTTATATACGTTAATGTATGTACTCGTACATAAATACTCTATCACCAATTACATCGTTACCCTGTCGTAAAAATTATTTAAACAATGATAACGTTAAAAAGGAACATGGAAAATGAATCATAATGCAACACGAAGAAATAAAAACCCTACTGTTTGGCGATGACATTGTAGAATGAAGGGAGTTAGATAAATACTTGTAAAATAATAAATAGCATGAACGTCGTCCTGAGGAAAGAGTACAATGTGAGGATTAATAGAGGGAAAACTAAGGTAATGAATTATAGTATGGGAAATAATGGAGGCTGTTAGAATGGGAAGGGATATTTTGAAGGAAATGAAGGAATTATGCTACTTGGGATGGGATATTTCAAATGGTGAAATGTATCGTTCATTTTATACATTATTATTTTTCAGTCTTATTCACTTTACAAAGGTAAGCTTACGCCTTCCACTTTTACATCCTTGTTTATTCTTTCACATGCCACGGAAAATTTCATTTTCCTCTTTCTAGTTAGAGTTTGTGAATTGGGAAATATAGGTTGCAAGTATTAATGACGATAATATTATTTATTTCCGTGACAAAGTAAAATAAAACGTTTCGAAAAGTGTCCGTTGACTTATGTTTCCATGTGTTTCTCTGCAACTTCCAGCTGACCCTGCGTTTCCAGAATAGCACAGTTTGCATTTCGTGGTCGGTATGCTTGGGGGCTCTATAGCGTCCAGGGAGTGTATCCCTCTGGGACAATAATTATTATTGGTCGCGGAGTCCCCGCAGAAGGAAGGCTTCCACTGCCACAGCACGGACAACAGCGGCTGCCGAACGACAAACATCAATATGTACGAGAAAGAGTTTGTAAATATACTTCCTCTTCAACTGAAATACTTTATAAATAAAATTCTGAATTTCGAAAGTTATTAAATTTGTTTATCCATAAAACGGCTTAGAAATGGAGAAATAGAATTTTTTTCTGCATTTCTGTAGGTCATATGTTTATAAAAAAAATTCGAAACTATCCGTGAAATAAGCATTTATAATGAAAATTTCTTTAACTTTATAATACTTTTTATTACCAGTTTATGGAATAATTTAAATCTTCAAAAAATTAAGCAACAACCAAAAAGTCAGAAAAAAATGCATTCAATTAGTTTAGTTTCCTTCTTGCTTGAAATAGAACTATAACTATTTGTCTCTCATTTTGAGTCTTCTTCCGGTGATATAGTTAAAACAAACTTAAAATCTTAAAATTTTAATTTTAAAAATGAATTACGTCTTTATGTATACATTTTTTTATTCCACTGCAACGTTTGTGCGTTGAGCATAATTAAAAATTTGGCCGTCTATAAAACGTGAAAGAAATTATTTAAAATAATTTATTATCGCACATGAAGACGTTCCAACAAAGGAAATGAACGTTGTATTATTATTATATAAAATTATATTGTTTGACGAATTCGGTTCTTTCACTATCAACAACAAATTTTATCACCAGATCATTGGACTTCCTTTGGGTCCATTCTAATCTACTGTTCTTACTGAATTAGTAATGCAAGACTTGGAAAACCTTGAATTGATAAACTTAATTTCAAACCTGTCACTTGCCATAGATATGTTCTTGTAATCTTTTGCATTATTTCTCATGATTATATTGATGAACTGTTATGTCTTTTAATAAATATAATCCAAATTTACAATTTACTTTCGGGTGTGAACTAAATCTTGAGCAAGCCTTTTCATTAACGTATAACTACCAAACCCCACACCCTGCCTTAGTAGATATCTTTATTTCCAAGGTAAACTAACGCGACCTAGGATTAAAAATAGGTTAAATTTGACGTCACAAATAGATTCAGGATCTTTACATTGCTACTATAGTTAAAGTGATCCCTTTGAGGTAGAACTATGAATGTAGTATATCGTCAAATACTATAACAAACTTGGCTTTAATTGCATCTTGCTTATTATTTACGTGAACCCGAGCAACTCCGGGCACTTCAGTTAGTCCTACTCTACAAAAGCGAGAAATTCTTTACAACTCGGTCGACAAAGCTATTCTATAAGCGATGAATTTATGAAGGGTTTGAAAGAGAAAAGAAAAAAAAATTATTAAAGATTCTGAATTTAACAACAATAAAATTTAAACAAGAGAATTTAATTAAATGGTATACAAATCAAAAAACGGTAGCATTAATAAATTTATATTGAGACTCATTAAAATCAGGGTCCCTTGTGTGGTAAACCGAGAGTAAGCAACGTAATTTAGGGCAAATAAGTCTGACATTTTGAACTGTACACAATCAAAGTTAATGATACCTGCGAAGACTGCAGCTGCATTCTGTCTGCTTTGGAAACACCGGCTAAGTCGATTCTCGTTGGATGATCTGGCTGCATAGATGACGCATGGGCCCAAACAGCGTAGACTCCTACCAAATCTACATCTGTCGAGGTCTAAAGAACACAAAACCTCTCAACAGCGGCTTTCAAATTTGATCTAGTCTTGCCGGCGGCTCACAATTTTTTTTCTTTTCGCCTCAAAATTCCTCTCCGCGTAACCTCGAAAGCTTTCCAAAATCTCCTCATTATATCCAGAAGCCAAACGGTTGTAATTTCAAATAGAACCCATTGCATGTATTTTCACAAATGCAGCCAATAGGAAAACTTAAGTTGCAGTACGTAAACAAGTTCCATCGCACATGTTTCCCATTAGTTCCGTACAGCGACCGATTCCTAAATTTTCACGTCTTGCTTCCGGCTTGACAGGAGCACATCCTTCTAGAGTTGGGGATGGATGTTATTCTTTTGTTTCGAAAAGATCCTTTATGCCATTGTGTGAAAGGAAGGGTGTAAACGCTGCCCACCCATAAACAAAAATGCGTCTCAGCCCTTCAGAGCTTCACTTGACTTATATTTAATATAATACAACACATTTATTTAAAAAGATAAATATTACAGTAATTTTTAAGTCAAAATATTTTTTCATGGTTTTATTAAACAACACAAAGATCTTACTAATCAGTTTTCTATTATAATGTTATGTATAAAATCAATTGTTCAGATTGTGATTTCATTTATGTTTGCCAAACGAAGTCAACATTGAATTAAATAATTAAATAGAGTAAAGCTAATTTTCACTACAAACATAATCCTATAGGTAGCCATTATTTCTATCTCAGTTATTGTTTAGATTTTAAGAACACGGAACCACATTATCGTAAAACATTTTTTTCATTGTAGCATATTAAAAATTAACTTGATCCTGTGAATGTTACGCATGACATAGATAACCTTATATGTTTACGATGTACTATTTTAATTTATTTGATTATTTTATGGTTTATTCCTTTGTGTCTCATGATCAAATTACAATTTTTAGGTTTCATCCGTTACAATAGGATACTAAACACGCATCGACAAATCCGATCCGCCCAAATCTTGTCAGTAATGCTGTCTATTCAATGTTTGTCTGTTAATGGTCGTGTATGTATCCTTATTAAATTTAAACTTTTTAACACAAATATTATACAATAGTATAACATATAATTAAAAAGATAAGAATGGAAATATGTTCGGGATCCGACAATCAATCCCGGGACCTCCCGCTTACCGGACACAATAACCGTTCTTCACTGATTTTCCTAGATACGGTGTGAAAAACGTGTTTAGTAAATTGTAGGTGAGGCTGACTTAGGCTTGCAGTCAACCTGGACTAGCTGCGTTAATTAGTGCTCCGCTCGGTAAGCGGGATGTCCAGGGTTCAAACCCGGGTCCTGTCGACATTTTCCAATCTTATCTTCTACATTTATTTTCCTGTCCTTTGGTTGATCTTCAATTGAAGGAATTCTTCTCTCTTTGAATAACATTATTTCTATGTAAAAGTTTTAGTATAAATTAGAAAATAGTTCAGGAGTAAAAATGCAAAATTCTGTAATCGTTTATTTTAATTTTATTCTTACAAATTGGATCAGTATTTACTCAGTTTTGTTAAACAGAGATGAGATATCTCTTTGTTATGGTCTTTGCAAAACTATATTTCTATAATAAGGTGATAAATTACTGAAACGTTGTAAACTTATAAAGTAATAAAAACGACGGGTAGACATTGAATGGGGACGTGAAACACCGGACTCAATCTTTCTGTAGTACATTAAAGTATATCCGTTAAAATCCTTGATGCCCAAATCCTGGCGTACAGTGCACGCGGGGCTGTTTTTCTGAGCCGTTTAAAATATTGATACAGATGTTGAAACTCTAATGGAACAGACTGCCTGGAGCCCTTCCATTACACACACTGAAATATAGCTGGCCTTACTGCTCCCGTTTCACTTGTATACCGTTACGACTATCGCACTGACTCAATGGACCAAAGGGTAATAACAGTTCATTGGTGCCGCTCGGTTCCGCTCAGCACATATTTTAATTATGTAAAAAATAATATTGTATTGAACAAATCATTTTAATAAATGCATTTTCTGCACCACTCCGTTGTTCTTCATCTTCCTATGTACTTCAGAAAATGTTTCTGAAATATTTTTAATGTGTATTAATTTTTTTCATAGCTATAATTCTATACTTGAGCATAACTTTCAAATTTTGTCAGGCTAAACAACGGAAACAGCAGAAGTTTTTGTATGTGCCTACATATTTAAAACCTACACAACTTTGAATAAAAAAATGATTGAATCGAAAAAGTAACACATATACCACCAAATGCGATCAATAAATATCATGTTATATAATTTATTGTTTCACAATTAGAAAACCAAGCGTCAATTCTATTTCCAAGTACTATTTATTATAAGCCTCATTTCTACTGGTTCGAAAAAACGGGAAAGATCTTATTGGGGATCACACAATTTGAGGTGAAGAAAGGTAAAATTGACTTCAACCTCCTGTCGCTGTACTCTGAACAGTTCAGATAATGTTCTCCACAAACCCCTTTTTCTTCAAACGTCTCTCAAATTTAATTTCAGACATCTATTGCAAAATTATTATTTTTACCTGGACTGTTTCACATTAAGGCGCTCCATCCTCACAATATATTGCCATCATTTTAATTGACATCCAAGTTTACTAGCCACTAAAAATAAAAACGTATCCATAATTTTGTTAATAATCCCCCTTTATTAACACGATATCGGTGATTTTCCATTGCGATAAAATAGCTTCTGCCCTGAGGCATTGTAAATATTTTTTAACTTAAAAAAAATAATGCGTGAATTTTAAAATTATTTAATTTAGAATTAGACAAGTAAGGTTTTCGCAAAAAAGGGAAATCTACTTACGATTAATATAAGTGTGAATATTACTAAATCGTTGCTAAAAAATTGTAGTATGGAGTGTGCCGTTATATGGGTGTGAAACGCGGACTGTAGGATTGCTGAAAGGAAAAGAATAGAAACCTTTGAAATGTGGTGCTATTAGGAGAATGCTGAAAGTCAGATGGGTGGACAGTATCACTAAACAGACTAAGGGAAGAGCGAAGACGACGTTGACCAAGAGAAAGGATAGATTACGCCATGAAGGTCTTGTAAAATTAGCATTAGAGGGACGCGAGTGTGGTAAGAACAGAAGAGGGAAGCCAAGGTTGGAATCCGCTAAGTAGATATGGATTTTTGATGTGGTAGTTATTTGGAAATGAAAAGGCTTTCGCAATACTGGTTGCATCAGACCAGCCTTATGAATATCACACAACAATTTAGAATTACTTCAGGGCTTTTGACAACACTGCTACAATATGATCAATATTTCTACATACATGCATGTTCCTTCACCATCTAATTACATTTTTAAGTGCTCCGGTTTCAAGTAAATCGTTACTATTTCGGTCTTTTCCAGTCTTGCGCTGAATAATATACGTAATTATTGGTACAACTTGCACTTTTAAAATTATTTTTAGAATCTGTCTCATTTTTAAAATGTACTTCGTAATTTATGGAAGCAACTCGTTTAATTTTCTCCAAAATGTAACTTTCCTATCTTAATTTCTTTAGGCAAATTCACATCTTCTTCTTCCTTGGCTCTACAGCCCACCGAGAGTCTTGGCCTGTCGTCTTACATGACACATTCCGAATTTGAAGAGATACGAGGTCAGCGGATTGATTCTTCTGGCAACCTTAATCCCAGTTTGCGTGACCAAGACGGCACAAACTCAGGCCAGGATTTGAACCCGGGACATCGCTGTTGTGAGGCAGCAACGCTAGTCACTAGACTACAGGAGATCGGAAGACAATTCATAAAATACTTTTCCCAGTCACAACGTCTTTCAGTATAATTTCTTGAACCTAACCGAGCTGATTACTGATCAGCGTCATTCTTTCGCGTCAGTTCTGTCCCGGGTATGAATTCAACCACATGAAAGTCAATATTAGTGTATGTCACTTGTCATATCAATGGCAGATTTCTGGCTGTACAGCTCGGTGTTTGTTCATCTCCCATCAATAAATGACCTCGAAACCCGACGATAAAACGGCGGATTATTGTTACGCGCCTCTTCAAACTCGGTGGTGTATCAGTAGCTACTGATCCTCCATCTATAACAAGGACATAGAATTTAACGGCACCATAATTATAAGTCAATTATTACTCCTTAGTTCTTTAAATAGACGATGGAATATTTAATCATTCGCATGTTACAAGAAAAAATACATTTAAAATTTAAAAGTCTGACTTATTTTCCATTCGTTATAGCTAATTATGTTTCGTACCTCCTCGTCCTTTTCATAACAATTTTAACTGTGTTGTTTATATTTCTTATAAATCTTAAGTATATTTATTTGGTTATTTAGAGCTAAATATTGAAAAGTTTTTCATTTAGTGTTCATAATGAATGATTTTGGTTTAAACTTCCGATGTGCTTGAGCATGCTTTTTTTTTGTTTTTCTGCGGGGAAAATCTCTGTTAAATTTTACTTGTTAAATAATAGTATGCAGTTAGGACAGGATGTAGCGTCGTGAGAAAAGACAGACTGTCAAAGCAACAGACAATTCTAATTGATATAAAAGTTAGCAGTTTTAAACCCATCTTAGATTGCAACTTTGACTCGCAAATCCCTAGTTTAGAATGTTTTTCGGAAGCCCTTTTGTGTACCGCGTGACTGAATATTTGACACCGTAGCTAGCTACATAAAGTGACGACGCCGGGACGCAGTGGGAAGGCGGTCAATCTGGAACAGCTCCCAAGAGTGAGAAATCAGTAGTTGCTTCACTACCCTAGCGGAATTATATCAAGGTTCCTGGACACTTCAGTCCATTACGCTATTTTATGTTGTTTTCTTATTAAACTTTAACTTAATGCTTCTCTAATTCTAATTCTGTTCAAATACCTGAATGATACCAAGATATTAATAAACATAAGTTTCCGATTTTTTCCTATTCTTCTAACCTATATTTCCATCACAGCAATCACTGAAGAGAAGACGAAAATTGGTATGTCTAAGAGGGACTCCGTTTGATCATTTTGTACCTTAGTTGAAACTTATAATTTATTAACATCCTCCTCCTGTTGTTTTCTCTACGTTTTAGTAAGGTCCACTATTTCATTTGTCATAAACTATCTTATTATTCCCAAACGCTTGTTTGTACTGCGCCTATTATTTAATTGCGTTAATATTTTTGCTTCCTTAATTTTTGCTGTGCTTAATACGTACGTAATTAAACCCAAACCTACTATGTTTCATGTAAAGTAGTCATTTCAATACATAGCTCCTGCAATTACATCTGTATTACAGTCATTGATGTAGTACAGTAGTCATTCAACTTTTTTGATATAAAATGAAGGATAATTAGGAGATGGATGTATCAAAGTAGGGTATGAACAAATAATTATTTTTTGGACTAAAGAATTATATGATTAACGTAACTGATTTTCAAATTTCACAAATACGACAAATTTTCTGTTGGTTTGTAGGTTTTCACTAGATATGTTCAGTATATGGGATTCTCTAACATAATGTATCGATATTTTATATGATACCTTCTTTGAAGATTTATGTCAGTTATGAAACAGTGCTTCATGTTCATATGATGAAGCAGAAATTTTTTAATGGCCTAACCTCTCTTTTACAGTCTTAATTCTTATTTGAGATTGAATTGTGTTCCATGTCTAAAATCGATTAAACTCGGTTATCACACGTATGAAGAATGGAATATATTATCTTTCTTAACCCTAAGAAACTGGTTAGGTTTTGAGAGATGTATGTTCCGGGGTCGCATATCTTACACATACAGGAACTACTGTCCATTTATACAATTGGAACAGTCAGCCAGCTGCCTCCTAATCTGGTCGAACCATTGAGAATGGAATAATGAAGCCCCACAATATCCGGGAGCGATATAAGTACCAAATAGCCGCTACCTTCCTTATGCATGTTTCCTTGGATTTTATCTTCATCTCTTTTAGGTGGATACCGGGTAGGGTTGGCCCTATTTAACCCTTGGCTACTTTGCTCTTCCATCCTCATTCCCTCTTTCAAATTTCCTTTCTAAGCTATTAAAGGGGATCACCCTCATGCAGAACGTAATTCTAAAATTGTTAGATGTATCCTTGACGGACCACAAATAATGAAAATAAAAGTATGGTTCATAATGGCTGAGAATCAGAAACGTTTGTAGTACCAATTAAGCAGAAAAAGTCTCATATTAGTTTAATATATTTATATCGTGTAAAGTTTGGAAGTTTCAAAGCAATTGCATCTATCCATTATAATGGTAATTATTATAATGTAAAAGAAAGACGCGCTTATCTGAACTTCAATTGAAGCATTTCTACTTCCTTTGTTAATTATTGTTTAAATACTCAGACGCGGAGGTCCGTTATATGTAGCCAGTTATTGTTCAGAAATAAGCTTCTGTGTTTTACTATTGATCAGGATGTATTCAATTTCATTACACGACGTTGACATGGCACCAGTATGTATTTTTTGTTATTCACGTCCAGTGTGCGTTTTCTCATCACATGTCAGTTAAATTTTTCCCGTGTGTTTGAAGTCCTTTAATATAGTCATTTTTCAATACACGACAGACAAAAATTGATGAAAGAGAATTTTTCCGTTTTGAAGAATTACCTTATGCAAACAACTTAAAACACCACAGGAGATTTTTTAAACGTTATTTCGAAACTTTATTTTCAGTTCCTTACTATTTATTAGCTGTTCCAGTAATATTCTATACACACATATAACTGCATGTTATTTATTATTTTAACGCTGGAATTGTAAAAAACAGTGGTTAATAATATTTTCTTAAAATTTTAAAGCTGCTAATTAATTATAAACACCAAATGTTGTGGTCAAAAAATATATTGTACTACATTTGAATTAATTGAACCATGAATATTGCAGGAAACGGTAAAATAATATAAAACTGTTAGTTTATCTATTTGTTTTTTTTATCAGTAATGCTATAGTGATAAATTGCCGTATCTATATCAATAGGTCGATTAGTTTTAGGTAAATTGCTTCATCGGATATTAAGGGAACGTACATCAATAGATATAATGAGGGTTGAATGCACGACTGTCTTAGTTCACAAATGTAAATGGCGTCACGGAAGGCCGCGTGTCCATAATGAGCAAGCCCTTGTCAGCGGGTTGATCTTCCACGGGAACATCCGTTTCCGACACGCGCACAATAATTTATCTGGCATTCTAGCCGCTTCGGTCGTAATATCAGGCATTACGAGCCGGCAATTTAAGGAGCGCTGCTGTAATGGAGACAAGTGGGGTCTCAAGGGGACATGCAAACAGCGCCACAGGAACGCGGTTATTCTCATTCTTACATATGCAAAAGTGTAAATTACCATACATCATGCACAATCACACAATAGAGGCATAAAGTCTTAGGCTATCACAATAAATCACAATATATAACTGACAGTGGTTGTTTTTATTCTCAGGTCTAGGAAGTCATAACGATAAATTCAATTTATTACAGCGAAGACTCATCACAATAACTTGAGTTAGTACTATAACTCAATATATATTTTTAGATATTACAAATGAAATTCTTTGTAACACAAACACTAATATTTTGATTACATTTATCTAAGTATAATAAATATTTAAAAAGAATTAGCGATCCGTATAAACCGAGTTATACACTCTTCTTTAAACTTTTAACATAAAGTAGACGTTCCGGCAATCCAGTGCAGTCCTTATCAATAAACTAAATCAACTAAAAATATAAACACAAACAGCATAGCCAAAAGATAAAATTAAGTAAGATAATTTAATAAAACATCATATAATTTTAAATTTGTAAAATGTCATGTTTTACACACAGTTCATTTGTTGCTTTATAGACAACTCTTCTGAAATTAATATTTTCTTAAAATGCACATTCACATCTAAATCAATAGTATTATTATGGTTCCTATAAGTATAAACCCGACCTCCTGTGGTATAGTGGTCCAGGGTTCGAATCCTGGCATGGGCTTCGATGTTTGTGTTGTAATGGTTGAGAAGACCGGGGTTAATACTGTTGGAGGTTTGATACGCGGGCCACGTGCCACTCCAAATTCGGAACGTGTCATGCAAGATGACAGTCCCCAGTCGACTTGGTAGGCCCAGGCCCTCAATGGGCTGTAGAGCAATGGAGAAAGAAAAAAAAGCGTAATAAATAAAAACTATGGCCAAACAGTTAAAAACCGTTTGACAATTAACAGTATTACAAATTTTAT
This sequence comes from Eucriotettix oculatus, assembly GCA_034510155.1. Lineage (NCBI taxonomy): Eukaryota > Metazoa > Arthropoda > Insecta > Orthoptera > Tetrigidae > Eucriotettix > Eucriotettix oculatus. Next base: position 159,284,608 of record CM067376.1, on the reverse strand, counting down.
TGCAAAAATATAATTATACACTTACGGAAGAATACTGGCGCTGTTAGAAGCGAACAGCACAGGAAAATTAGTTCAGTATCTCATGCATGTTAAATATTATCGAAAATAGTGTATAGGAGGATGGAACGTCAAATAGAATCCGAGTTAGGAGAAGATCAGTTTATATTTAGGAAGAATGCAGGGACAAGAGAAGCATAATTGAATTTGCGTCTAATTTTATAAGACAGGATAAGAATCAGGCATTTGTAGAAAAAAAACATTTATAATGTGAACTGGAACACACTATTAAGAATTTTGAAGGGCGCAGGAATAAGTTATCGAGATAGAAGGCAGCCAGCAGTAATTACAATTGAAGATAATGACAAGAAATCAGAAATCAAGAAAGGAGTAAGCCAAGGATGCAGTTTGTATCCCATGCTGTTTAACTTATATATAGGACAGGCGATGAAGAAGGTTAAAACGGAATATGCAAACGGAATCAGACTCCAAGGAGAAGAAATAAAAACCTTACGCTTTATCGAAGTTATTGTAGTATTAGGAAAGTCAGAAGAAGACTTGGAAGTCATAATAAATAACATGACCGTGGTAAAGCAGAAAGAGTTCAATATAGTGATTAATAAAGGGAAAACCAAGGTAATGGAGTGTAGTAAGGGAATCAGTGGAATAAAAGAGAATGTTAGATTGAGAAGGGATATTTGAACGAAGAGGGATGCTAAGGATGAAATACTCTAAGTAGTTTATTGAGGATGTGAAATGTGGTTGTTATTCGGAATTGAAAAAGCTTACGCAAGATAGGTTAGTATGAGTGTTTGAATCAGACATGTCTTAGGACTGAATACCCCAACAATAACAACAAAAAATTATTAGAGTAATTGAACTTACGTTTCCTCTCTAACTCGAGACCTCATTATGTTTGCGAATAATAACGACTAAAAAAGTGAGTACGTAAGTAAGTAATTTCCTGTTCTGTTCGCATCTATCAGCGCCAGTATTCTTCCGTATGTGTATAATTATATTTTTGCAATAAAATTTGTTTTACTGTTAATTAACAAACGGTTTTTAGCTGTTTGGCCATAATTTTTATTTATTTATTTAGTGTGTGGCATTACAAATTGCAATGAATACGTAATGGTGTTTCTGCTCGTCAGCTATTCGTCAAGTGTCATGTGCGGATGACAGTTGTAATTTATAGTGTTTAATAAATTTAACTGTTAAATTTGTAGTTATCAATTGTTTTAATATTACCTAATGCACATAAACACAAAAAAAATGTTTTTAAACTACTTAAATTTGAATGCATACAAAGTATTGGCCTTTATACTTTTGGATTAGAAAATTAATACGTTTATGAACTTCAGATTAAGCAACAACGAATAAAAGTAATTAGGGGAATTGGAGGCGGAACAGGTTAACGAGATACAGCGGGATACACAATTTTTTTACTAGATAGTGCTGGAGGTTAGTAAGTAGGTGTGGAACATTGTAACTGGTCAAGGAAAACTACTGGCAGCCAACTGAAGCTACCTTTTGAATCAACTCTTCTTTTGGTGACTTACATCTGTGACATTATAATTTTTGCGGCATTTCGATAGAAAGTAATTCACATACTTCCTAGCTTTTAACTCTTTAATGGTATATATTCGTAAACTAGGTGTCTTTTGTTTCATATAATTTACGTATAAGGTTTAAATTTACTTGTATTGAGGCTCGGAGAAAAACCTTAAACTGATACTAACGTGCGGGACGGAACGATATACTACTCTATAAGGTAATATGTTATGAGTTCCTCAAGAAAAGAAGAAAATTCTAGCAGACTCAACTTATGAGAATGAGTTACATGATGTTGTACCCAAAAGTAACAGATTACTAAAGTAGCGGAACGGAAAAATGGAAAAAAATGATAGTAATGACTGTGCAATAGGAAAAGAATTGTTTTTCGTATGCCAAATAAGTAAAGAAATAAAACTAAAAAGGTCTTTAAGATTTTTCTTAAATAAATTAACTTTTATTGCACCAATGGTATATACAAAACATCTCACACCCTCCTGGAGAATAACTTGAAATTTGTAAGTTTCTTTTTAAAATTTTGTAAAAAATCGAAATTTGATGTTTTAAGTTATATTGATATTAGATTAGGTAAAGAATAGAGTAATCTAATCTTTTATGAGGTCGTTTTACTTTTTCTACAATTTTACTAAAATATATAAATAATAAGTTTCCCACCCCACCTCGACTCTCCCTATATTTCTTTACTCACAAAATAAATAAGTTTGCTTTGATATTTACTCATCTAATAACAATATTATATTAATTATTATAGGCGTACTTAAATACTGCAGTAAAGTAAATTGAATTATTTCCTTTTAAACATTTGATACGCATTTAAAGTTGTATATCTGTCGGCTAATTAACTGTGATTATGTGTGTTTAGTTAAATTTTTTATCAGCCTAATTTGATACATTTTACGCCGTTTGGAATGTAATTCATTATTGCGACATGTCAAAATATGTGTAAAATTTAATAACGCTAATGAAAAACATTGTTAACTTTATGAAATATATATTTAAACTGCCGAACAACTTAAACAAAACGGTTTCTAGTGAGTAAGGATAATATGAATGTGTTTGACTGGCAATTAAAAATTTGGAATAAAATTCTAACAATCTGATTCGGTGACAATTAATTGCGGTGAGATAACGACGGGGGACGTATTGTAATGAATGTCTTTTACCTTGGCAATTGGAACGTGCAGGCGCGTATAATTGTTCTTTGAAAAGTTTGAGTTTGTGGTTACAAGTTTGCATACCAGAATGTGAAGACTGAGTGAGGTACAGTACCGACCCTGATTGCACCTTATGCATCGCTCATCCAATTACTTGGGTATTTTGATGGCTCCTCTGAGCACGAGAACGCCTTCATCCAGGAAAAAGTTTGCCTGGGTTATTGCCGAGTTGCCAACAGCCATGGAGGCGATCTTGAGCCCCGCAGTTAAAAATTTTCCTGCTTCCAACAAAGAAGGGACGAACCAATCCTGTTTGTCGGCAAGGGAAAGCACGAGCCTTGCCCTAACTAGAGATCGGGAAAACCATTATTTTTAGTGATCGGATCGAAACCACTCCCTAGTAGAAATGTAGCTCTTTTTCTCAATTCACCGCACCCGAAACAACCAAAATGAATCGTACCTTGTTTCAATGAATTTCCACATATTTTTCAAAGAATTTTGCTTTATAATTTACTAACAAAAATAACATAAATTTTCGTGTTTATTAATAAATGAAGATGTAATTTTTTTAAATGACACTAGGTACTTTAATTTTATAATTGAGGATGGTCATGATTGGATTCCGATTTTTTATATATATTAACTGGAAAATATTCATACATAAGCTTATAATGTCATTGCTAATTACTCTCCCTCCCACAATCGCCGTTTCTTATGTTATTAAAGAGGAGTTGCGACCCCGTAGACTACCCTCAGGCCGTTTGTCACTCAATAAAATACAGTGTAATGAGTAAGCGTTTAAAAGGCTTGTACAGCAATGTCATGGGATGCATCATCAGTCTTTAAGCTTTGCAATTAAAAAAAAAATTATTGGCTATATTATGTAGAATTTTTCTTTTCTTTCAATAATATATGTACAGATCTTATAAACACTGTCCTTCACATAAATATTGTGATAAATTTTCGTAATTTGGTGCATGATCCAAATTCAATATTATAACAAATAAGACTAATTTACTTTGAGTTTCTTGATCAATATAAATTTAATTGTAAATATCTTTTAGAAGATGAATCTAAAAAAATTTAGTCAAATAAATATATTCTTAAAACTGTATCTCGACGTTTTGTAGTATTCAGTCCTTAGAATGGTCTGATGCAACCTTCCATGCCAACCTATCTTGTGCAAGCCGTTTCATTTTTCCATAACTACAACATCCCACATCCTCCCTAATATGCTAAGCGTATTCCATCCATGGCCTCCCTCTTCTTTCTTACCCCACACACTTACCTCTAATGCAAATTTTACAAGACACTCATGTTTGAAAACGTAGACTATTAATCTACTCTTCTGTTGATCACTCTTCTCTATTCTGCGTAGAATTATGTCGTTAGTAATTTATCCACCCATCTGATTTTCAGATTTCTCCTATAGCACCACATTTCAAAGGCTTCAATTCTTTTCCATTCTGCAACCCCTACCGTCTACGTTTCACACCCATATAACGCCACACCCCATACCAACATTTTTAGCAATGATTTCCTAATATTCACACTTATATTACCCGTAAGTCAATTCTTCTTTTTTTGCCAAAATCTTCCATGCCTGTGCTATCCTACTCCTTATGCCCACTATACTTCTACCATCCCCAGTTATTATGTTACCCAAGTAGCATCATTCTTCAACTTTTTCAAACTTTCCCTTCCTAATCTAAAACAGTTTTTTCCCACTATTTTCCATTCTTCAATCCATTAAATTTGTTTTCCCTCTATTAATCCTCATGTTGTACTCCTTCTCGTGGATCACGCTCATGTTATTTAATTATTATTGTTTCCATCGAGTAATATATCATTGTAAACCATTTTGATGGTAAGTAGATAGAATGTATTGCATCCAAAACAACCTGTATGTGGCCATTGTCATTATATTTTATCAGCGGCGATACACTGGTTCAGAAATTTCCCACTGGAGACACTCAGTCGGCATCAACACGCTAGCAGGCTCCAAGCTGGCGCCAAGGAGCGACCTGGGCGTGTGTAATTCGCATATTTGGGGATTATCACAAGCTAAACTGAGCCCAGGTCGTTTACACCGAGAATTTTGTTGGCCGCATCTCCCTTCACGGAGTATGCAGAAAACCTCTACGCAAGCTGAACGTCTGATTGGGGCTAGGGGTCAGGTGTTCCGCCATCCACTCTATGGAGGAGGGATGAGAGAGACGACCTGAAGAGGTTGAGCCGTTGGGAATTAATCATTGAACAAGTATGATGTCAGAAGAGTGCGTGGTAGTTTTACCACGGTATGAGAGGAATTCGTCAGTCAGGAACAAGCTTTGAAGTAGTCAGACGGAGAGAAAATGAGGAATCTTGCTGTCCTACAACGAGACGAAATGCAAGCTGGTGGAATCCGGTCCAAAGGTGACCAGACTCCAGTCCAGAGGTGATTTCAAGATACTGGCGTGGGTAAAGGACGAATCTGATTACGACCCTCAAAAAATCTCAGGTGTGTTAGTGCCAATATCGGAATGTGCGTGATGACAATTTTGCTGCTACACGACAAGCCCACAGAAAATTATCCTTAATTAGATAGAGTCTTACTAAATGCAATTGCGCTAGCTGTGGTAATTTTAATGCACCCCAAAATTTGTATTTGCATAAATTTGTCTTAATAATTTTTTTTATATATTAACTTTAAAAAGAATCGTCCTTATTTAAAAACACTGAATTAATTTCTCCTCTATTATAGTATTGATGATTTTTTAAATTCATAGTAGATTCAAACCTGATGATAACCACTCATAAGAATTGAGACACCATTCTTTTATTAATAATATTGTGTTTAAAAGTTTTATCAATATGACAATAATTATTTATATCATAATAGATTGGAAAATTTAAATAACTTTGACATTACAAAGTCCAAAATACTCTAAGTTGACACTTAAAATATGTAATTGGAAGTATGGCTTATTTTTACTCAAGCAGTGCCTTGAGTTTCTTAAATTTAGTGTTTGTCCGAAAGGAATGTAAATTTTTAGAAAAAGTTTTGTTTCATTTCCACAGAATAAGTTTGTTTCTATTATTGTGTCCAAATTATTTCATAATAGCGTAACAAAGGAAGTAAATAAAAGATTATATTTGACTTTAGAAAGAAGAAGATATAAGCTACATAAAGAAACCGTCGTGGTCGAAATGTTGTGTATACAGTTTGATAACGTAGCCGCAGCAGGGAGTAATTCGAGGCCGTAAGTACCGTAGTAACTTAGGTGCGCCATTTGTCTTGCTGAATATCCTCCATAGCAGCGTGCCACAGGTCTTATGACGTCCTCTACACCAAACTGGGAAGCCACACATACTCCGTATTCTCCAATATATAAAGGTTGAATCATTAGTTTATTCTCCCATTTAAACGTTTAATTTTATCAGTTTTGCCTAAGCATTTTGGACTTAATTATTTCATTTTTCAACTTTAGAATTTCATTTTCACCTTTATGAGTGTATTGTAATATTTTTTATTTACAACTACTTTTCGAATCTGAAATGATTTTGAAAATATATGCACTTACTATATATTTTAAGCTGTCAATTAATAAAAATATTTGAGACTTAATGCTGACTTCGTCAGATTAATTAAACTATTATTTTTTTAGTTACAAATGTGTAAACATATTTGTTATTCCATCTTTTTATAATCATTGGCTCTCAGAAAATATGTTAAATATAAAGCAATATAATATTTAAAAATATTATTAAATATAATATACACCAAAGTTTTACTATTTTCTTTTATATTATTTTTGCCATACGATTTGGCAGAATTAATGTACTTTCTGATTTATCAATGCAACTAATTACTAATTTAATAAGTGAAGAATGGCTTAGTGAAATAAAGACACAGTAAGTAAATTTACACAATAATTGATAGTTTAATGTAAATAAAGACACTAAGTTATTGTTACAAATTTACAAATAATTACCCCAGATATTATATACTCAATCGTGAAACACGGCTGACTGAGTGGACCACGAAATAGTTGTGGATAAGTGAATTTAATAGTAATTATAAGAGAATAGAATAAATTCAAAGAAATTAAATTATACAGTAAATTATTAAATAGTTTTCTACGTCGATTTGTATAAAAAAAGGTTGTTAAATAATTAAAATAACGTGAAGGAAAGAATAAATTGAGGGCGCTGCAAAAGAAATTGAGCGGAGCCTATGTTCAAAGATTCTGGAAATATCACAATAATTACGAATCAACTGCGTAGGAAACTAATTAAAATCATTCTTGAGATAGAGAAATCGACAATGTGAAAAATATAAAGATGTGATTAATCAAGTTATCTGTAACTCTGGCCATCTGTTTATCTCGACAATTGGATCTATTGATAAAGATATATTTGGGATAAAAAATGCGATAAACAAAAAAATAGGAGAATTTTTCTGTCTCTTTAAAAAAGATTCGGAAACGAAATATCGAAAATAGAGTAATTTCATAAAATTAGAGATAGAAATTCGATTATAAATTAATAAATTCTTCTCTTAGGTCAAGAAAGGAATGGATAAATTTCAAAAGAAAAATGTGACGCAGTGGTGATCACTGGCCCGTTATAACGTATTAGTAATTTAAAGTATACAGACGAAAATCATTATTACTGTTTTTTTTAAAGTACAGCATCACAAATTATTTGGGCGTAATATTTTACACTAAGCCTCAACCGCTACATAGCTATCCATAACATGTCTAAAATTCTTGTACAAGTTAAATTTCAATGATATCACTTTCTTAAACACAAATATTTATTTGAAATATGTAAACGATATCACACTTTCCCTATCTCGTTCTACAAAAGTACAATATCAATTGTTTGGCCCGAGTTAACTTACAGATAATCTGGATGTTAACAATTATTTAATCATTTATAAACTGTAAAGTTTCATATAACTTCACTAATCATGTCATTAATAAATTCAATATTTTACAGTCTTTCCCAGACGAAAATTATACTAAACCTGAATGAGAAAATGAGAATAGAAAACAAAGTTCTATATTTTGTAATTTTTATCCACGAAAAATAAAGAGAACAGAATGAATTTTATTGCAGTAGCAGTTATTTTTGAATTGTTATGCTTATTTTTGAGGTTAATGAGATGTGAAACCAACTCATGGGGCTTAATTAATTCCTTTGAAGTAAGCATTTGATTAATACGTGCTATCTGTGCTCTTGGTGCTTCACAAGAGGCCCTTCCACCACTACACAGAGGAATCTGTCTTCAATCAGCGATGCCTTTATTGTACTAGTATTGCGAAAGCCGCTGTCAAAGTAACGCTTAAACAATTTCAAGTCTTTCTGTAAGACTTTTAGAAATACAGTTATTGTAATTATGAGTGAAAAAAGTCTCAATCCTGATTAAATATGTTATTTATATTATGTGAGCAATGTATTCTGATATTAATACAATCGATATGCTCTTCATAATAATACATTCATGTTTATTACGCAAAAAGTTAAGTATAAATCATTATATAAAATTTATAATTAAAATAGTGATTTATAAAAGTCAGTAAAAGTCATGTGATCGAAAATTTATCAAGTAAACGTTACTTTACAAGTTACATAGTATAGTATGGTTCCTTGTAAATAATGCTTTTTCTTAGATCGCATCAAGAAAAAAAATCTACAAACTCATTTTAATTGTTTGTTAGCCTCCTAATGTGTTAGTTTTTTATTACAATTTTGAAGTACTTAATTCCCTTATTCAATGTATTTCTGACATCAAGCATCAAGGTATGGAGATGTGTTCTTTGTGTAATATTCAATGCGTCACTCGGCTTAGTATTTTCGTGTACCGCCAACGAATGTCTCAGAATGTATACATTGTGTCAATAAAATTCTTTCAAATAAGATGTGAAAAACTTTTTCGCCATAAGCAGTCGCTATACTATTTACATCAATTTTTTCATTTCAATATTTAGATTTATTGGTGTTTCCATTAGTCCTTGATTGGGGAAATAGGATACGTCATACATTAGAAATAATGAACAAAATAAGATAAATAATTTATTACAAATATTCTAAATATAAATTATTAAAATGAAAGGTGTATAGTCTACAGTCAGTTGAAACTACACGTACACAAGAGATCACAAAAACACACTGAGAAATATAAACACACGCAATGGAGTTTATTATTATTATTATTTTAAAAACTTTTATCGTACAGATTATCAGTTAGGACGATAACGATACAGTATATACAATATTAAAAAGGTATATAATTAACATGATAACGTGAAGATAGGTTAATTCATTTAATTAACCTACTTTAGGAGAATTGGTTAAGTTTATTTATTTTTGCGAGTACCTGAGGGGCATACGACTTAGGTGGGTGAGGATTGACAGGTAGAGAACTGATTTATGGAGGATTAATGAGGATGTGGTCTGCGGACATGATGGTAGAGTGGGTTAGGGTGTGCCTGAATGATCAGGGGGAAGGATGAGGTCAATTGGAAGTTTTCTTTTGAGGCGACGGGAGCGTGGAGGTGGAGGAGGATTGTTGTGAAATTGCTGGATCGTGGGATTTGGGTGGTTGAGTGCGCTTTTGATTAGGTTTGTTATGGATTTGGAGATTATTGAGTTTACATTGGGAATTTTGATGTTTTTATGGATGACGGAATTTCTTAGGTACCAGGGAGAGTTTGTGATGGTGCGTAGTATTGTGTTTTGTTTGGTTTGAATTTTGGTTGAATGGGTTTTGGCTGTTGTTCCCCATATGGAGGAGGCATAGGACCAGGTAGGTTGTATAATGGAGAAGTATATGAGGCGTTTTGTGCTAGTGGAGACAGGGGATTTTCTGTTTAGGAGGGGATATAGAGTTCTGAATTTTTGGTTTATTTTGGAGAGGAGAAAATTAATGTGAAGTTTCCAGGATAGTTTTGAGTCAAACATGATTCCGAGGTAGGTGGTTTCCGTTTTTGTAGGGATTAATGAATTGTTTAGATAGAGATGAATTTGGGGAGGAGGGTTTTTTGTTAGAGTGAATGGGATGGTTATTGATTTGGTAGGGTTGATACTGATTCGCCATTGTTTGGACCATTGCTCTAGGTTATTGAGCGCTGATTGGAGTGGTTGGAAATCGGAGGTGAGGGAGGAGGTTTCATAGGAGATGGCTATGTCGTCTGCGAAAAAGATTGTGCTAGTGTTAGGATGTTGTGGGATATCATGGGAGGAGATGTTGTATAGGAAGGGGGCAATGACACTTCCTTGGGGGACGCCCGCCGCGATTGGGTGAGGTTGTGAGAGGTGGTTATTTATTTTGACAGAGAAGGTTCTGTTTGAAAGGTAGTTTTGGAGTATTTTGTAGTGGGTGTCATTAAGGATGTCTTTAATTTTAGATAGTAGGGAAGGATGGTGGATTTTATCAAACGCTTTTTCGATGTCGATAAAGGTGGTGATGAGGGATTTGCGATGTTCAAAGGAGTTGTTAATGAGGTTGGAGAGGCGGTATATTTGATGGGGACAGGAGTGTTTTGGGCGAAAACCGTATTGAGTGTCAGGAATCAGAGAGGATAGTTGATTAATTAGTTGTGGTAGGAGTAGTTTTTCGAACAATTTGGATAATGTGTATTTTTGGTTTGTTTGGTTTCGGTATCATTATTATGGTTGCGTGTTTCCATTTGGTTGGAAAATAAGTGGTTCTGAGGAGAGCGTTGAAGATATAGGTAATTAAGATTATTGTTTTCTTTGGGAGATGTTTTAGGTGGCGGTTTGTAATAAGGTCGTGACCAGGGGAGGCTTTGTTTTTTAGGTTTCTTATTGCGGTTGATATTTTGGGAGGGGTAAAGAGTTTTGGGAGGGGTGATAATTGTAGGGGTTGTAGGAGTTTTTCTACTGTGGCCTGGTTGTGATTGTTGTAGAAGCAGCTGTTGGCGGAGAATTGCTTGGTCAGTAGTTGGGCGAAGATGTTAGCTTTTTTGGGAGGGAGTGGTAAACCAATTATTGTACTTTTTAAGTGGAGGGATATCGGATTTTTTCTTAGTCAGGTGATTTGTTTTTTGCCATAGTGATTTGTCGGTTGCTTTAAGTTGCTGAAGAAAATTGAAGTGTCTGGAGTCACTGGAGTCTTTTAGTAATTTTTGAAGTCTTCTAGTGATGTCGTTGTATTTGCGCTTGTCTGCGGGATTTTTGTAATTATTCCATTGTCTTCGTAGAGATTTTTTCTCGAGGAGTAGGTTATCTATTTGATTTTGGTGAGAGTTTGGTGGATGTAGTTTAGTTGGTTTTTGGTAGGAGGCTATGGCAGCAGCTGTGAGGATGATGGATTGTAGGTGATTTAAGGCCGAGTCTATATCTATTGGTGATTTTAATGGGATGTTGAGGTCTGTTAGCTTTTCTATTAGTTGGGAGAAGTTGTTCCAATTTATGATAGTGACATTTGGGGTGCGATTTGTGGAGTGGGGAGGGAGGGTGAGATTAAGGTGTGCTATTAGTGGTAGATGGTCGGAACTGAGTTCGTGCAGAACTTTTGGGCTGTGGAGGTAATGTGAGGTTTTGTGACAGATGAAACAGTCCAATACATCTGGTGATTTGAGGCTGTCTGGGTAATGTGTTGGTTCAGTAGGGTAAATGATCTTAATATGGGATTTGGAGAGTACAAGATTTAGGTCGTTGCCTCTAGAATTGGATGTTCTGGATCCGAAATTAGGGTGTTTGGCGTTGTAGTCACCTCCCATTATGTATGGGAAAGGTCGGAATAAGATAAGCTTTCTCCGGTGAGATATGGTTTGTTGGGGCAGAATAGAAGGAGGAAATGTTTATGGGAGTGTTTGTGTTTAGAGTTATTTGAGTTAGTTGGAGTTCAGGGAGAGTTATGGAGGGGAGTTGATTGTGATCTATTGAGCTTTTGATTAGGATGGCGGAGCCGCCTTTTCTAGTGGAATTTGGATGATCGGCTCTATAGGTTTTGTATTTCAGTTAAAAGCAGAAGGTCAATGTTGTTCTTTTGTAGGAATAGATTGATTTCGTGATATTTGTTGGTAGCCCCACGGGCGTTCCAAGTGCATATGGATAGATGTTGTGGAGGGGTGTGGATCATTTTTTCGAGTCTATTAGCTTGGGGATTATTGTAGTTAGGAAGTGGATTAGTGGGGTGATGATAGAGATCAGGTTGTCTATTTTGCAGCACAAGGAGTTGAGAAGGTTGTTTTGGTTTGATGAATCAGTGTAGGGTTGTTGGGGGATTTGCGGAGTGGTGTGGGTTTGTTTGACAATGTTCGCATAGGATGTAGGGCTTGAGCTGTTTTGTAGGGTTTGAGTTGTTGGGGGTGGGATTTGTGGTTGTTGAGGTTTTTGGAAAAGAGCCGGTTTGAATTGGATGGGTTTTGAGTAGGATGATTGTAAGGATTTGAATACTGGGCAGCCTTTGTAATTTGCCGTATGGTTACCGTGGCAGTTTGTGCATACGGGTAGGAGGGGTTTTGGGATAGGGCATTTGTTGGGCGGGTGTGGGATGTCACATCGAACGCAACGGGGTGGATTGAAGCAGTAGTTCTTTGTATGTCCATAGTTTTGGCAGCGGATACATTGAGGGATATATTTTTTTGGTTTTGGGGTTTCGACTTTTATTTGGCAATGGTAAAGGTGGGTGAGGTCGTAGATGGTATAGTTTTTGGGGTCCGGGAGAAGGTCGAGGAAGAATAAGGGAAGGTCGATTTTCGTGATAGGGTGCCGTACTGGGAGGAGTTGAACTGGTGAATAGCCTAACTCTTTCAGTACTGTGAGGATTATATTTATGTCAGATTTGGGATGTAAGCCCCTCAGGACTACTCGGAGGTTTCTCTCAGATTTTATTTGGAAAGTATAGAATTCTGCTTTGTTGTTTTGAAGATAGGATATGACGTTTCTGAAATCTGGTATGGTGACGGTTTTTAGCTTGAGCTTTTGATCTTGCATGGTGTAGTAGAAGGGTGAAGAACAGATGGATTTCAATTGTTTAAGCATAATGTTGACATTATCTGTGTTGCTGATATATATCGGAGGAGGTTTTTTGGGGGAGTCTGGAGTGGTTTGGTTTTTTGTAGGTGCATCGTCAAGATTTTGTAGTATTTGGAATCTGTTTGTCGTGGAGAAGGGAGAGTTTGTAGTGGTTATTGTGGATGAACTTGGTGTTGATGAATACGGCCTGGATTGATTGTTTATAGTTTTCCGCTTTTTGACACTGGTTTTGATTATTGGAGAGGTAGGAGTGGAAGTAGAATTGTTTGATTGAGCACTTGTTACACTCACAGTCTCTTCATCGGAGTGGTCCATGTTGTCCGTTTGTTGGTCTGCGAAGAAGTGGGTAGGTGCTTTTAGCTTGCTCGTTTGCTGGTTGTACTGGACGTCTTTTAAGTGAGCTGTTTCGTTCGTGACTGTAGGGCGGTGGTTGATACTGCGATGAGTAGAGGCGATGGGTTGTAGATTTGGGACGTCGTCTGCGACGTCCATTGTGGTGTGGCTGTCTCGATGGTTGTTGTAGTTGATAATTTATTGCTGGTGAAGATATGATTCTCGGTGATTCTTGGCGATGTGATGCGGGTCCGAACGCGTACGATTTTGACGGCTTGGGTAGCTGTCTGCGACCGATAGCAGGAAGTAAACAACTGCGTGCTCGACTTGTTGCAAAGTTAGATGCGTAACGTTTCACGGCCGGGCGTGAAGTGGAATGGAGTTATGACTACTTGGAGTTGCGCGACCAGGAAACTGTTCGTAGTAGCTTCAGGCAATACATTAAACAAACAAACAAAAAATAGCAGAAAAACTGTACAGAAAGTTTAAAGATATGTGGTGCGTTATTTTGCAAGGCAGCTCATTCAACACTTTTGCAGGGCCTTGATCTTAAGTATTAGAGGGACGATTAAGAAAATACTGCATCGAGTAAAACGCGCCATTTAATAGAATAGTTTTACTCTGCTTCGCGAAACTTTTGTAGTTATTATTTGAACCTCTGGATAAAAGCTGTTGTATAATATTATCCCGGTATTGTGAATACTTTCATGGTGGATAGCAAGGCGATGCTTGTCCGACCTTGCAGCTGAACGATTTCTCGTCATGTATTCATGAAATTCGCCATTCGTTTGAACCAAATTAATGTGCCGCTTTACAATCTTTAAGATTTCATAAATATATACGCTTGATAAAGTATTTGCAAACTTTTGAATAAAGGTTTGGAACTCGATCTAGAATTCGTACTGGAAAGTATTCTGACACCCTTTTGCAACTTAAATATTTCGTTGTTCCTTGATCAGTTTCCCCAATTAGACATGCCATAGAACATAATTGAATTAAAATACGCGAAGCAAACCATTTAGACATAACTTTTTTCAACGTGTTGCATTAGTGATCTGAGAGAATAACAAGATGAGCTTAGTTTCCCAGCAAGCAGATCTATACGGTAATTCCACTTCAATTTATCATCAATCCGAAGGCCCAGGAAAGGCGCATTTGCTGAAAATTTGTCTACGGGTCTATTACTAGCATCAGCACTAAACTGAACTAACTTAGTCTTATCTAGGTTGAGGGATAATTTATTCACGTTAAACCAAACATTTAGACCAACCAAATCGCTGTCTACTTTCTTAATCAGATTATCGAAGTTTTTTATCTGCAATAACTACATTTGTGTCATCCGAGTAGAGAATCTATTTTGGAGGATTTACGTATCCTTGAAGATCATTTATGTATAGAATGTATAGAAAGAATGAAGTCGTACATCGCGCTATCTGTGGACTTTCCTTTAAGGAAGCCATGCTGTGCTGTTGATAAAATCTTATATTTATTCACGGAATGAAGTAATCTAATACGTATTATTTTTTCAATTATTTTAGAAAAAATGGGAAGGAGAAATGTAATTAGATATTTCAGATGGCGATCCTTTCTTAAACGGAGTAATTACTTTGGCAATTTTCAAAGAATCAGGAAAAATTCCAGGGATAGACATTTATTAAATATTAGTTCAAGTGGTAAAGCGATTGAAGCAGCTCATTCTTTAACCATTTTACTAGTCATACCATATATATGTGGTGCTGATGAGCACTTCAAATTTATTATTACTGTAATTACTTCAGCTTTATTTATTGGTTGCATAAATATAGTATTAGTAAGTTTCGGAGTTGAATTTTGTAATAGATTGAATAAATCCTCATCATGACACACAGAATTATCTTTAGCCAGAAAGTTTGCAACATTAACGAAATACGAGTTGAATTTGCATGCTGCGTCTCTATCACAAAAAGGTTCACTTTGTTCTGCAAGTGCAATTTCTTTATTGTTTCTGGTACCTTTTCCAGTCACGTTTTTAGGCGACTTTGATTTTATTATCTGCATTCGCTATATCTGGAAGTATTAAGGTTTTTCTTGTATATACATCTGTAATTGTCAATGTAGTTTATTAATCTAGGAGATTCAGAATACTTTTTAATTTATAAAATACAACTTATGATTGTTACCTCAGTAATGGGAATTACGGCTGACCAAATTTGATAATTTTCTTAATATATCATTATTTTTACTTGATTATAAAACAAAAAATTCCTCTAAATTGAGGAGCCAAATATTTTGACAAAACTTAAATTGATCTCAAAGCCGTGTTTATTCAGATTTCAACTATATTATAACCAGATTCCACACAATTGAATAATTGCAATATTGTGTTATCAAAATTTAAAACCATTATTTAAATCACTTTTCGGCATGTGATATGGAAGAAATATTATTCGTAATGACTTGTAAAAGGGGCAGAAGACTTCGTGTATATATATATATATATATATATATATATAGAGAGAGAGAGAGAGAGAGAGAGAGAGAGAGAGAGAGAATCATTTGACCGATAAATCATTTTAAAAAGCATACATGATTAAATGGTCTACAAATGTCTTTCCACTGCACCTATAATCTATACAAGTAATGTGTAGAAAGGGATCAATTGACTACCGCTTATTTGTTCTACGTTCAAGAAAACAGCAGGTCAACCTTTTATCGAATAATTCATGGTGACTGAGATATTTTGCAAATAAGTTTTTACTAACATTCAATAATAGACTAATAATTAATATAATATATATATATATATATAAATGACGGATATCCTCCAAGTATACTTCAAGAAAACCTCACACGATGCTTTGCAATCACAATTAAATCCCGATTTGATATAAATATAAAAAATACACCATCCTCTACATGATTTGATTGAATCACTAATTAATTGATAGAACACAGTTTATTATTGGATATATTAGAATTTAAGTGCAGAAAATGCATAAATCAAATTGAAATTCAACATTTCAATATGAGACATTTCAATTTGTGAGCGTTTCTTAACGACAAAATCATATGATGGTAGTCGCTAAAACACCCAACAAAGAAAATATTTTTAAAAATGGAGAAAAATATACTTTCCCTCAACGTAGTAGTATCCTGTTTAAAGTGAGAAACTTTGAGCTCCTGAAGATAGCCATCAACCATTCACCATCGTTGGAAAATCATTTACCGCCCAGTAATTTTTGGAAAATAGAAAATATTCCAAACGAATTGAATTTAGCGAATAGATTGCGTGCTATGGGAGCTTTTGAGTTTGATTCTGACATTTAGAATCCGAATTAAATTGCAGTTTTCATCCCCTAACACGGGGATGGGACGGGGTAAAACACACTTCTGCGTAATTCATTTAAGGGACAGAACAAATTTGATAAAATTTTATTTCCATATTCCTTGCGACCAAATAGCAAACACTTTGGAGATAAGACACGGCTATCGGCCCTAGGAGAATATTTTATATGTAATGGAGGCTCATATTTCAGTAGAAAAAAATTATTGAGGTCAATTAATTTTATAGTGTTCTCCCGACAATATTTGTCTATAATTTCAATCCCTACCTCCATGTGAGGAGTGGGGACGGAAATGAATCATATGAAAATAACAAGGAAACTATCTATTTTGTTGTCAAAACGATGTAATGCGATTCGCTGTGATACATTATGATCTTTAATATGCTATTTCAGTATAAGTTCATTCCTGGAGAAAATTTATTCTGTTAGGGTACGGAAATATTTTAGCCCTGCTATTGTACCGGGAATATTTTTTACTCTCTCGAGATGCTGGGACTATATTTAAGGTTCATAATGTGACGTTTTCGGTTCCGGTTTAATCATGTGTTGATGAAGAATTAAATAATGTACCCGGATAATATAAATAACGCCGGTTCCCCAGCTAGTATTTAATAAAATCAAAACAAGCAAGGCTTCAATTCCTATTTATACCTTCTTCAAAATTTCTTCTTCACCGCATATTGACAGTTAGTATAAAGTCTGAAATTTGTTAAGACTTTTATTTCATTTGTCACGCAAATCAGACGTAAATTTGAACCTTTAACATGGTATAACTCTGATTCCTATAAGATTATGCGGGGAGTTGGGCATCATTCATAAATAAGACATATCATAATTTTATTGTAAATAAAATATTAACATTGGTTTCATTTAGCATTTTATGACCTTACTAACATTGTAGTGATCAAAGAAAAAAATTAATTAAAAAAGTCGTAAATCTGAGAGTAAACACGAGATTACAGAATTGGTCTATAGACTCTAGATTTTACATGACGAATATTATGTACTGATTCATTTCACGTGTTTTCCGTATCTATACAAAGCACTCATAGAATTGACATAGTAAGAAAATACATCAATAATTACTTTTCACGTCAATATTATTTTAAGATTTAGACTTATTTTTGTTTCCATTAGTCCTTGGTTGAGAAAATAGGATACGTAATTCTTTACAAATAACAAATAATTATAAGAACAAAATAAAGTACACAATTAATTAAAAGTAATCTTCAAATAAATAACTAAAATAAAAAGGATATAGTCTAAAGTCATTGAAAACACTGCACACACATTCACACACACTATCGAGCACAAACACACACTGAGAAACACATAAACACGCATAAGGTGGAGTATTTAGTTCTTGGAGCATTTAAGGAAGAATAAAGTGAATTTGAGACCAAGTAGCTCAAAATTTTTTTATGGAATTAAATTATGGCACCATGAAACGAGAATAGCATGTATAAGCTTTTAAAATGAAAGAATGAATACCTAAAAAAGTCTATTATTACGAATAGACGTAGAATTTATACGTGAAGAAATACGTTTGAAATGTATTTGAAACCATGAGCCAACCGACGTTAAACGCAAACATGTGTCACTTTTTTATCTGTATAATTGTTATTTTTATTTTCTTTAAAATGTGTGTTTTTTAGGACTTCTGTGTGTGTGATGTCTTCGTTTATTGTTTATTAATACATTTTTTGTTACATTTATGTATTATTTTCAGGACTATGTATTTTATTAATATATTTGTTACTTGTCAATTTTTTTACTCGTCCTATCTCCTCAAAAGGAGTTAATGGAACCAATAATTAAATCTAACTCCAAAGTCAGTTACTGATAACTCAAAAGATAAAGCAAATATCTGATGAAAATAAATTACCTGATAAATCTTTGAAGTGTAAATCATCGTCCTTATTAGGAGACAATAATCATTGATTAAATAAATACACCAGAAATGAATAGTTTCCAACCGTTTACTCAAAATATCTTGTTTGTCATCTTCATATTGTAATATAACTATACCTTTGGTAGATTCAGTTACGGTTTTCTTTACGGAAACAAACTTTTATAATTTTATCAATTATTACATGAGAGAAGATTATCATAAAACTCATTAGAAAAAAAACTAAAATCAATACATTTAGTTATGAAAATTATTTTGCAAGAACCATCATAGCAAAGATATATGCTATCAGCTTACATTTTTTAGACTTCTTTCAGTTAGGTCCATGGAGTAAGTGAGTATGCTGTGTCCCTGTACGTGGAGAAGAGAAAATTATTGTTATATTTGAATAATTTAAGAGAAAAGCAACACAGAGTATTTATGAAAAATGTATTTGATAAAATACGTTTTAATATTTATACAAATTCAAGATTATTAATGGGACTTGCAACTGATTTGACCCTACCAATGGTCCTATACGCGATGAAAATTTACAACCTGGTTTCTGTAATTTCAACACTATTCTCACCCAATTATTTAAAAGTACCATCAACATTCGATTCAAGTGTAAATACCGGTTTTAATATTTTTAATTCTACGGATTTACATTTTTTTGCATTAAAACTTGTTTGTTAATAGTTTTTTTTTGGGGGGGGGGGTAACAGGCTACATGAGGGTGATCCTGAAACAGGCAACTCCCCTTTAATAGCATAGGAAGGGAATTGAAAAGGGGGGATGCGGAAGGTAGAGCAAGGTAGCCAAGGGTTAACTAGGGCCCCCGGGCTATGGTTTAAGGATCCTACCCGGTGTTTCACCTAAAGAGATGCAGGGAAAACCCTAGAAAAACTGCATCAGGTAGGTCGGGCATTGGGTACTATTCTCACGCCCTTCCGAATGACGGGAGACGAGTGTGCTGTGGGGTCGCAGCATTCCCTTTTCCGTGCCTCCACAAGTTTCAGGAGGCAAATGGCCGACTGATCCAATAGGATCAGCGGACAAATAGTTTTCAAATGAAATTATATTGAAAATCGAATTAGTTTCACCTGGAAGCTGGTTCTGTTATTTTGACATGAAACTCTAGCAGCACTCTGAAACAAGACCGAACTCCAAGATATCTCAGTACGTTGAGTAAAACAATAAAAAATTATTCTATTTAAAGTTAAATCTGATTTTTTTTCTCGTTTCTTAAAGTCAATTACAATAATTGGCTACCATTGTTATTGCTTTACATCGTTGGTAAAGTTATTACACAAGCTATTGTTTCTATGTTGCTTCAATTTATACTGCTAAGCTCTATCGCAGATAAAAGCATGTACAATTATGTCGGGACGATTTTACGTTTCAAAGTTAAGATATGAATTAAGTTAGTAAATAAATGTTAACTTATTGTATTTAAATAAAAATTTATCTTTCGCGTTGGAGTTATAAAATTTGTTTTACAATTGTAGAACAAAGGGAGAAGTAAATATATTAATGTAGAGTCTGCATTTGAAATCTGGTCCATAGCCTTGGTTGCGGTAGGCAGGCCGCATTCCGAGCAGACTTTATTGCGAGAGCAGACGTTCCCAGCGAGGACACTTCATCGGGCTGTCCAAGTCGACGCTAAACGATAGTCCCTACGTGACGAGTCGCCGCTCGCTGCTCATTTGTTCCTAGGAATTTAATATCGGAGGCCAGCAATTTTGTCCCTTGGTCGACATCTTAGGAATACGCCGTTGAAATTGGAGACTACGACATCGAGACATTGATGTAATTCTCATGGAACAGAAACGCTCCGTTGTCTCTCAAAACATTTCTTATCAACTTAGAATGTAATAACGGGATATATTTATAAGAATAAGTCAAATACTTTCAGGAGCCAGCCTATTCTTCAACTAATAACTGCAATCCAGCCTTATAGCTTCAGTAGTTGTTGCTAGTTTGCTTTTTCGGTAATAGGACGTAGTCAAAGAATATAAGAACTATTAACGTCTGAGAATAACAAAATAAAATGAAGAATTAACGACCCGTATAACAGACTTTTACACAAAATTTTGAAAATTTTATAACATAAAGTAGGCGTTTAAACTATCCTCTGAGGTCCTTGTCAATAAACGAAATCAATTGAAGACATAAACACAAAGATCATACAGTCGGAGAATAGCCAAATGCTAAAATTAGATCATCATATAATTTGTTTCGTTGCAAAGTGTCATGTTTTATATTTACACGAAGTTTTTGCTTTTGATATATGAGTTTCCTAAATTTAGAAATAAATATACAGGATAATAGTTATCAGAAAAAAAATTAAGTACGTATTTAAGATTCTTTAAATGATAATGAGTTTCAGATAAAAAGACCATAGCTTTTTTCTGGTTGATTCGATGATTAGATAAAACGTTTAGCACTCTACCAGAATAAGTAGATTTATAGTACCAATTGAAATTTAATTTGTTAGTACGGTCAACAGAAATTTTAAGTAAATTGAAAGAACAATCATTTTTTTAAATTAAAGCTTAACGTCGGGTCGACTAGTATGTCATTGCCGACGGTACAAATTCCTTATACAATATTACATAGTAAACCTCATACAACTAAAACATTTAAATCGATACTGTGAATTAAATCATATTAAAAATGTTAGTGTCCTTAAGGAAATTTATAACATTAATTATTTCTCTTTCATCTCCATTTAATGATTTAGCATGCATTTGTTGAAATAAATTCTACGGTGTGTAAAACATTTATTTCAGTTCAAAAGAATGTGTTCCATTGTCTTTGTACGTTGCAAGTGTCGCATCTAGGTGGCGCATAACTAGAAAATATATAATCACGTGAGAACTTAGTATGTAGTGTTCTAATACGCGTTAGATCCACTTGTTCCTTTCTCGTTAGGGCTTTATAAAATAAGGACGAGTCATTTGTTTTATTTCTTCTGTTATTCATCCATTCTTTGCCAGACTGTTTGCTAATATATACTCTCATGTCTTCCCTGTTTAAATTATACCTTTGTTCGTTTTCTTCCCTCAAGGCTGATGTAATTTTAGCTGTTTCATCTGCGATCCCATTTCCTAGGATGCCTTCATGTTATCCACATAAATATTATATTCTTGTTTTCCTTTTTGGCCTGAGGAATATTATTTCTAATATTGTTTTACATTTTATTGTTTCTTAAACTGTCTTTTACCGATTTTAGCGCTGCTAGTCCTGTCACGTATTCACCTGAGATTATAGGTCCCCAGGGAGCCACGGTGAGCAGAGTCTGGCCTTGACTTTGCAATCGAAGCTGGTTTAGAAAGTGAAAAGGAAATGAGATATAAGGCTTATCTCGCAGGATTGTGAAGATGCAAGGAACTTTTAGGACAGTTTTGGTAGTATAAATGAGTTTGCACAAGTGTTATCAGGTAAGACTCTGAAGGTCGCAGTATTTACCAGTTAAACACTGATATGCCGTTTAGATATGTATTTTATTACAGTCATTAATGTACACTGTTAGGAAATAGGAAAGGAAGACGGTTAGATGAGAACTCTGACCGGGAAACCGACGTAACCTGCTGGAAAGTTGTACGTAATCAAATCCGTGGAAAGTTTGAGTGCGAGACTTTTTAAAACGTGCTTGAGATGTCAATGCTTCGAGATTTCTGGGGCAGCTGACATATACGCATTCTGCCAACGTTTCTACATCGTTACCGGTTTGAACGGCCTAATTTGCAGACGTCTTTAAGAATGCGTCAAATCACACAGGCGCGTGACCTCCGCGATAACGACACTTCGTTACAATGCATCTGAAAGTATGCAAATTTTTTCATGTGTTTGTTTAAGGCAATATTCTGTTGCTTTAATTTCAGCTGTTGCTATAGATGTGTTGGGGTGAAGTTTTCTTCTTATTGACTTTTCTTCTTCTATAATTACCGCTACCCCTATTCCATTATTCTGTTTTGCCGCATCAGTGTATATTTCTTTAATTCTACTATAATTCCTAATAGCTTGTTGTGCTTCCTTCTGCCATCTTTCACTATTTAGTTTATCTTTTGTATATTATATCAGTTGCATATCTATTCTAATTTTCTTTAAATGCCATGCGCGTGTTTTGCTACTGAATTTTCAATTATGTGTTGTATCTCTAATTTTATTTTCATCCTTGATTTTTATAATGTTGTCCTCATGTGTTTTTTATATTTCTTATTTTGTTATTTATGTTTTGCGTTGTTACTACAATATCATGTATTATCTTTCTATGTATTTCCTTCTCATTTACTACTTAATTTAATAGCGATATTTTCCTTCTCTGTTAAAGCGACCATTCATCATTTTGCGTTAATGGTCTAAATATTCGTCATTCTGTAAGAAGTCTTATTCTCTTTCAAACGTAAATTTAACAGTAGAACAACAATTATTAAACACATTAAGTAAATCATCCCATTTGTAATGTTTCAAAATTATAACTGTCTTTAATGGGGGGAAATGCCTAATTTGTGGGTTTTCCGAGGCTTAACTCTTGAGCGGGAAGCGCACGCCGATAAAAGGAGCTCCCATCTGCCAAGGCACCCGTCGGATTACCAGAGCACAAAAGGCCAAAGTCAGCGGCATTGGGCGAAAAATATAATTTTCGCGCCAGGGAAATACCAGGGATAGGGAATAGTCTTATGAGAGCTACCCTACGATTGGTAAACTACGGCTCTGGAAAGGGGAATCCGAGGTGTCGAAATGGCGGGCAGGAGGAGATTTTGGCATTCTGTGTCCAGGAGAGGAAGGAGAGCCTAGGAGCGGTATTTGGCATTCTGGGTCCAGGAGAGGAAGGAGAGCCTAGGAGCGGAATTTGGCATTCTGGGTCCAGGAGAGGAAGGAGAGTTTTCGTTCGGACTTGGCAGCAGTAGTGGCTCACGGCTGGGCCAGTGATCACCCAGAATCACGGGCATACTGTAGGGCCACAGCAGAGGCTACATCCAGCGAGCACCGAGAGAGAGAGAGAGAGTCGGACTTCAGCCATGGTTAAGCCAAGGTATTGTGAATTCTTGGGACGAGCGGGTTTATTTGCCATTTTGCCAAAGTGCTAGCTATTTATTCTCCCAAGCCACGATACCCTGAGAAAAGGAGCTAAGTGGAAAATGTATATACCTGTTTATAACGTCATAAAAATAAATTATTAGGATCTTAACCTTTTTGTTATTATTATTAGTAAAATATGAAGTTTCCCAGATGATAAGAGAGAGCAGTACAAATTTATCAAAAGGAATTATACAAAGAAAATATTATGAACATATGTATAATAAGCCGAAGGTTTGAAGTTAAACTTTTCATGTCAATTTCAGTGAAAGCCGAGATAATCATCCAATAAATTGGAAAAAAAGATTTGGTTTTTAATATTTTTGGTAATGATTTCGTATATCCGATTCACATTATCATTATAATGTCGACCAGACCAGGGATTCGAACCTCGGACATCCCGTTTTCCGGGCAAGTTCCCTAACCACTGAGCTAATCTATGTTGTCATCCAAGGGCCGATTCAACATCCCTCCATTCTATGTATTCAAAATTTTATCTGACAATAATAATCCTGTAAATTTAGTAAACTCAGATATTAAAGGAAATAAATTTACTGTCAATATAAAACACGACATTTTGCTACTGAAAAAATTATATCATGGTCTAATTTTTTCTTTTGGCTATTCTCTGACTGATTGTTCTTTGTGTTTATATCTTTAGTTAATTTCATTTATTGACAACGACCACAATGGATGGTCGAAACGTCTACTTTACGTTAAAATATTATTCTAAATTTTGTGTAAAACGTATTAAAATTACAATATTATTAACTCGTATAAATGTTGGGTACAAGAATGCGTTGCGGTTTGGATAAGATGAATATGACAGGAAATGATTTAGCTACAGTTTTCTATTAATAGATTAGGATATAATAGTCTGGACTAAACACGGAATAGTTCTCAAGACATCTGTTTTTACTACACTCTGTTACTTTATTTTTTCATATATTAATTCTCATATTGCTCTCGATTTTCCAGAAAAGTGTCTTGAGAACCGATTAAAATTAAATAATTTTAAGAAACAAAACTATATTAATAGAGTGTAGTCGAAAGAAGAGTGGTAATTTAAATCGTATTAGGGAAATAGACGCAAATAAATAAATTTTGCTACTTGATGTCTTATATATTAAAATTGTGCTAGAAACGTCTGAAGGGCGGCAAAGTTTTTTGTGTGTGCCTAATATCTTTTGTTATGGTCAGCGCTACAATACTTCTTCGGTCAATGGAACATACCTTTCTTTGTACAATAGTAAATGGATCTTTTACTGACAATAGGCGTGTCTTTTAAATGAATGGCAGATTCGTTCCTAATTCAAACTACGCGTAGATAATTGGAAACAGCTAACTGCATAACTAACGCAAAACAGATGTGAAAACACTTATTCGCATCTACTTGGCTGCAATTTGGTAAATTTCAAGAAATAAATAAATTGCAGATGATTGACTATTGGAAAAAGAAGGCGGAAAAGAATACAAGCCTTTGAATGTTGTGCTACACAAGTATTTGGAAAGTCAGATTGGTAGATCGAGCCACAAATAAGGATATCTGGGGTACATTTGGTGAGAAGAGAACATTAATGAGGACATTGATTTATGGACTTGAGAGACAGACTAATAAGCTTCATTTTTAGGTACGAAGAGCTCGTTAATCTTGTATTAAGGAATTTATGAGGGGTATGAATGGAAGATAAACACCTACACTAGGCAAATCAATATGGATCTGATCTTCAACAGTTATTTGGAGTTGAAAATATTAGTGCAGGATGAATTAGCTAAAACCGCTGCAGGTCATCAAACTATATTCATAACCTTACAATATTACACTCAGATATAATACGTATAAATCATTAATATATTCTCTCTCGCTCTTAGCCCTTAAATAATTTCTCTGCGAATATGGTTGGAACACATTAAAAACCCAACACAATGAAAACAAATACGTAATTTTCAATATTTATTTCGAATTGAAAAGCAAACTTCGACATCTAACACGAGGTTGGTTGGATTAACTTTATTTATTGTTTCTGTCTTCCCGGACAATTAAGACAACTGTTAAATAAAACAGATAAATATATTGTTTCTACAAAGGGAAATAAAAACTGTGGAAGCTTTTCTTTGGCACGTGTCTCTCTTACCTTTGGAGATGCCTCGTTCTCCCTCTTGTTTCAAGTTTCTCACATGTCGAGGAACCTATGCAATTTTTGGAGGTATATGTTGTAATGATTATTTACTGGGTATGGTAAATTTATTTTTTTAATTTAATTATAATACTATGTTATTGTTGGGGAATATAAAAAAGAAAAGAGAAAAAGTTTACGTTTAAAGTTCTAAGTTTTAATCTTAATAAAACATCAAAGATATTTACAAAGTTTTATATAATATCATAAAAAAGGTCAATTGATTTAGCATGAGGCTTTATCTCAAGGTTTCACAGTGGGGTGAACTAAGAAGCTTAATTTGTTTCTTTTATGGCAATAAGCCTGGCAAATTTGAACTCTTTTTAAAAAAATAACTACGATACCCATGGCCGAAAATACGTCTGTTTCTCTCTGCTTCGTCGTATGACGGTTGGCTGGTGGCTGCGACAAGATCATCATCGTCTGGGCTGGCTACCAGGTTAGTTTGCGATCATCATTGGCCGACCTCTTCATATCTTAACTTCCGTCTCTCAACAACTTCATTCTCCGGTCTCCCGATAAATTTTTCTAGTCTCTTAGCACCTTCTCTCTCTCTCTCCGGTTTCCCGACAACTTTTTTTTATCTGAACAACTTCTCTCTCTGCTGTCCCGATCACATCTCCCAGACTCTTAGCACCTTCTCTCTCCGGTTTCCCGACAACCTTTTATCTTCCTCAAAATCCTCTTTTCTCGTAACCTCGATCGGAAGCTACACAATCTTGAGCCACCAATCAGATAATTTTCCTTAAATGCTTCTATTGGCCTGCCGTTGGACAGTTGCAGCCAATAGGAAAATTTTTACTACTGGGACTAAATACGTCATGTGTTACGAATCCTTCCGTAACATTCCAAATTTTTCACGGAACTTCCGTTTTTCCAGCAGTTATTCTAATTATCTACAGCGACGTCAGGTAGCATCCCAATTTTATACGGGTGGCCCCTTTTCTGAATGGGTCCCTTTCGCATAAAAAATGAATGGTAGGTCTTTTGTTCCTAGGAATGCGCTCTGCGACCCCCTAGAAAAGCCAGGAAACAGATGTACTTTATTTACACTTTCTACACGCGTATTTATGATTTATCACAATGTTCTGGGGTCGTAGACCTTGGGCACATGGTAAAAGTTGTTCGCTTATCCTATTGAATCTGTTGGCCAGCTGCCTCCTAAAATTGGTGTAGGCACGGAGAAATAAATGGTGCGACTCTACATTAAACTCCTCTCCCGTCATTCGGAAGGTCGTGACACAAGTACCCAATACCCCGACTTACCTGATGCAGGTTTTCTGCATAACTTTAAGGTGAATACATTGTAATGTCCTTAAAATATACCCAAGGAGCCTTAGCAACCGTTGACTGCCTTCCTCTCTGTTTCGTTTTCCCCCTTTTTCATATTCCGTTCCTATACTATTAAAAGGGATTTGACAGCTTCTGGATCACCCAATGTAGCCTGTTACCCAAAAAAAATTGATATGAAATTGTGCTTTGTGTGTGTGATTGTAAACGGCTTGACCGATTTTGATAACATTACTTTGTCTCTTGGATGGTCATTAGCTACATGTGAACTCTGTATGTGGCGCAGATGTCGAGATCCAATACATATATATTTTTTGGATTTCTCACTTAAAAACATAATTCCAAATTTTCAGTCTGACAGCTTGACTAATCTGTTGCATATGACACGCATTCGTAAGTTTATTGCATCGTAGCTTGACATTGTTTTCACATTTTGATTTTGGATTGCTGAGTTCTGCATACTGAGTGTATGATTAATCGATTAATTCGACATTGAGCAAGTGAAGAGTGCAAATGTGAAAGGTGTACTATTTGATTTACGATTTATACACGTGTTCATTCGGCAG
This sequence comes from Eucriotettix oculatus, assembly GCA_034510155.1. Lineage (NCBI taxonomy): Eukaryota > Metazoa > Arthropoda > Insecta > Orthoptera > Tetrigidae > Eucriotettix > Eucriotettix oculatus. The sequence goes on along the minus strand of CM067376.1, from coordinate 159,257,230 downwards.
TATTCCATCTAATGTAAATAAAACAGTGTATTTTAAGTGTTCATTTGTGCGATTTCGATGATAGAGAGGTAAATTTTCAAAAATGTGATGTTCTATTTGATAGTATAGTCCATTTTCAACAAAGAAATACCTCTCATATTAAATACTGTAGCGGGTAAATACAAATGAATCACTAGATATCTCTGGGTACCCATCTAATGTTACTGCAAAAAATGGTCCTGTAAGTATGAATAAAGTAAAATTATAATATTTCAGACAATAATAATATAAATATATCTAATACATTTTTGGTCGTGCAGCTGTTTATTCTATGAATTCATTCGCAGGATGTTTGTGTCAGAATTTTCGTAAGTTTTAATCAATTCCATAACATTCAGACAATTGTATTTAAACCTGCATTGGATAATTTGGAATTGTTTGGTAGAGATATATATTTGCAGGAAGTGAACATTTTGTTTGCTCATACATAGCCTCGGCAATTTATGCATTCAAAGGTTATTATTGACATTAATAATGTTTATCAAACAGTAACATACATTTCTTCAAACTGCTGCTAATGAAATTAAATTCATTAACTAAATTGGACTGCTGACAGAAAGTGTCTACCTGATTAGGTATGCAAATCCTCAGAATATTTATGGCAAAAACAAAACAAGTTTCTCTTATCTTCAAATTATTACTTATTCATTTCTTAGCAAAAGCTCATTAATTTTTCTTACAGCATGTTACTTATTAAGCGCCATCCAATATATCTAATAAATTACGATTTATACTTCCTTTGGCGCCACAGAATCTATAAATCAAAACCAAAAAGTAAATGTGTTTGTAACAGACCAACACTGGTGACTTATGAGGATATAATGGAAGAATAATTGCACTTTTCCGATCTCTCTGATATACTTCGTGAAGTTTCCAGGTTGACGTCACATCATCGTTAGGAATGGGGTAGTCGTGTTGGACTTTACCTTGGTCTTTATCCAATTGATTTATTTATTTAAATGTTCTTTGATTACATATGCCACCTACATTAGTTTCGAGATTGCTTATTACAGCCCAACACGAAAAGAAATTCATTGTTTATGTGTAAAAAAGAACTCAAAATTTCGTACAATGTATATATGTTCAGTATACGGGTAATGTAAGGCTACCACCCATAGTGCTAGGGGTGTAGGGGCGGATATTTTAAAATATTCAAAAACAAAAGTAATTTCCGCCGAATAAATCTTTTTTACGTTAATTACCGTGACAATATTTTCCCTGACATATAATCTCAGCCATTTTCAGCATGGAAGGAGAATTTATAGAGATGGGGCTCAGAAGCGTCACATTAAATCAACAACGATACGATAGAGTTTTATGTCAAGACTGGTGTAATGTGAGTTGCTGAGTCTGATTCTAACATTAAATAGGGCGTTATTTTCTCAATTAAGACCCTAAGTAGATGCAAACAGAAGTCAATCTTCAACTGGAGGAAAAATTGTGACTAAATCTTACACTCGTGTTCGTAGCACAACCCCGGAAAACAAACACTGATGATGTTAGAAACGTTTATCACCCCCAGTTGCGTGTGTGCAGTGGGCGTAAACATTTCTCGTAGAGAGGGAGGAGTGCAAATTAATTACAGGAAATCACATGATATAGGCGGAAGTGACTGCGTTTAATTCAGGCATTCAACATGAAACTTAACCTATTCTTCAGTCCCAGAGTATGTGGGTGGGAGGGGGTGACGAGGAGGAAGCAATAACACGAAATCATCCAAGATTCCTGACTATTTGGGGGCTCTGTTTTAAACGAAAACCCGGTCAATGCCGGGAACGCAGCTAGTCTGTAATAAAATGGACTGTTCCCATGTATGAGTGTATGTATGTTTCACACACTAAACTATACGCGTGGAGATTTTCTTTTTGCGAGGGCAGGTGAAAATCTTCTAAAGACACTATCTCAGGGTCCGCACTGGATAGTAGTGTGGGATTCTACCCACTAAAAACACCTCCCTTTCCAACGATGACTGCGTGTATCTTCCTGTGGGATCGTCGATAGACATTACTTCACAGGAAACAGTCGTAGCGTCAAGCTCTCTCTGTCTCCTTTAAACATTATTATTTCTCTCTTTTTCGTAATTTCTTAATCTTTGAATTACTGTAGAGGCATATGCGCTTACATTATTCCAGGTATTAGGTGAAAGCAGCATATTGGGTACCAAATTATCTGGTGTTATTGAAGTTCCAATATGGCTTTCTAATCCTCGTCTCCCATATGAAAATCTGGAGCAAGTGAAAAACACGTGTTCTGGTATCTCATTAACTCCACATTCAGGACATGCAGGTGAATTATCTATGGCAAACCTGTAGAAGTATGCCCTGAAGCAGTCGTGACCGGTCAAAGGTTGAGTGAGATAATAATTCAGTTCTCCGTGTTTCGATCAATCCTGTCTTTAATTGATCTTATTAACCTATGGGTCCATCGGCCATTATTGGACTCATCCCGACGGCGTTGTCATTCTTCATATGTTTTGAGCCTCTCAACTCTCTTGCCTTCCAGACCTCTGTTTGTTTGTAGTCTGCGGCACTCAACGGCCAGAATGTCTACCGGAGGCATTCCTACCACCACACAGACTATCGTCCTGTAGTGCACAGAGCCTGTGGACGGAACTAACCTTTCTCCTGTTTGATTTTACTGTCAAAGCAGTACACCATATCGAGGCACCATACAAGATCAATGATCGCACAACATTCACGAAAAGAAGTCGCCGGTATTGTCTTGGACCTGCAACATTTGGCATAATTCGTGACAGTGAAGATACTGTTCCAGCTACTTTACGTCTTACGGAATCAAGATGGTGTTCAAAAGACATCCTATCATCTACCATTATACCAAGATATCTGATAGACGACTTCGAATAGATTTCGCAGTGTCCGACCGTAAGGGTGATGGATTCTCTAGATTTTCTCCCAGTGACAAGAACTGCCTCTGTTTTTTCTTCCGCTAGTTGCAGTCCCATTTGTCCGTAGCCATTGCCCAATCACATAAATAGCCACGCGTGGAGGAATTGAGACCAATTGTGTGTGCATCTGTTCTCTGTAGCCAGGAAACAATGTTGAGGTAGGACACGACTATCACTCCCAGTTGGTGGGGGGGGGGGGAATCGAGCACGTGGAAATGTTTAAATATGCTAAATATTTTTCTGGGTCAATTCCACCGACAATTTTTGTGTATAATATCAATCCAATTCGACATGAAGACAGAATTAAATACTGTACTTGATATTGTAAAACAGTACCCGGGAAACTGTGGTTACCCCTCTTCAAAAATCAACACGTTCTTATTCATTTTATTAATATTTCTGTTCTAAGTCTTAACTTACTTTATTTCATTTCTGATAAATTTTAAGCATATTCGCCAATTGATCATTCATGAATAAATATTAGAAAATGTTAATAACATCCATGCATACAAACGAAGCAACAGTTCTGGATACGGTATCTACGGTTAGCCTATATATTAGGGAGGAGTGTGCGGCACATAAATCAGGGCCAACGCTTCGGTCCGCACAAAAGGCGGCCGCCGCGACGACGAACGGGCGGAGTCGCTGTCGCTGTCTTTCGCCTAATTTACTTATTATAATGTGCTGTTGATTGTATTCTCAAGCTAAGACGTATGGTCCCTAGGGGACTTTGGCTCGCAAGTCACTGGAAAATTTCTTTTTCTCGTTACTTAATCCTCTCTCCCTCCTCGAATTTCCAAACCTTCCGTACAAATCTAGGAAGGCGTATTTGCTAAAAAAAACTTCTGCTTAGCAGGATGGTACGTCAAAATATTTTAATTCCAATTTTTACAATAAATAAATTATTAAATGTATTGATACAAAATCTTATAATATTATTTTACAGAAACGTTTTAGATGAAGCTAATCTTAAGAAAACCACTTCCTAAATCCTCATATTTTATTTTATCCATAATTTATTAATTCTTCGCGTGAGCTCTCGCTTTACACAGCCATATTTTTCTGTAAACACAATAAAAATACAAGCAGCACTCGACAGTACTTAGATTTTTCATTCAATTTAACGTTTACGTCGAATAAGTGATAATTACATGTTCTGTTATACTCTTTAAATTATATCGCAGTGTAACATACCACATTTCATTAAGACATTCGTAAATTATTGTCTCCAGTTCAGATATGTCAACATGCTACGTGATTCGTACACCTAGCCGTCCCACCGGATTACTCTAGTCAGTTTATTTCCTAATTTTTATTGTTCTATTTGAGATCATTTATTTACATTGGCTTATATTCTTATTGTTGTTCTATATTATTTTTGCACCTTACAGCGTTTAGATTGTTCTTGTTGTAGTAATCAGTCCATAGACTAGTCTAATGCCACCCTCCATGCTAACCTGTACTGTACATGACGTTTCATTTCTACATAACTACCACATCCTCCCTAATCTCCTTAGCGTATTCTATCCCTGACCTCCGTATACTGTACTTACTCCACACACTTCCCTCTAATCCCAACTTTACAAGACACTTATGACTCAAAACGTGGTCTATTAATCTATCCCTTCTCTTGGTAAAAGTCAATAATGTTCTCTCTTCTCTTTTTGTACTTTTATCTTCCTGCTTAGTTACTCTATGCATCCACCTGACTTTCTGAATTTTTCTATAGAACCATATTTCAAAAGGTTCTATTCTTTTCCTTGTTGCAACTCCTACTGTTCTAGTTTCGCACCCATGTAATACCACACTCCATTTGAACATTTTTAATAATGATTTCCTAATATTCATACTGAATTAGCCGTAAGTAAATTCCTCCTATTTTGCGAAAGGCATTCCTTGCATGTACTGTCCTACTCTTTATCTAATCTACTTCTGCCATTCTTAGTTATTATGCTGCCAAAGTATTTATGGTATTTCCAAAAAGATGAAATTATTTTTCCTGATACAGTGATAAGTTTATTCTAGACAAACAATCTCTTTGTTCCCTTTTTATTTATTTCTTCTCCTACATTTTGTTGCTACATTTTACGATTATTTAGTACTAATAAACGTTTTCACTATCTTACAACAAAAGATAATAGCGTTTTGAAATGTGTTTTACATACTTTTGGTACTGCACACAATCAAAACAGGAATGAAAAAATATTGTCTTGACAGGGAATTTTATTATATACACGAGATAGAATATTAATACCAACTTTCGTAAAAAGTAAGATAGAAGTTCGCTTGATAAAAATTATATATTAAAGTATTGTAACAACTGAATAAATCAGTGTGTGTTAGTTCCCAAAATTTTCCCAGTCCTGAGGCTCGCTGAAAAAAACCTTTTCGATGATAAGACATTTTATCATTAACTCATAACTCTATAAATTAATTATATAGAAATTGAAAGGGTTTTATAATTTCATCATAATTTCACCTTTCATATTCATCTCTAATTATAGTAATGGGGCAATATTTATTTAATTTTCTCCTTTCGATATTTGAATATTTGACCAAAATAACCTTGACACGAGTTGCACAAATTTTATTCTCTCAACGTGAACGTTTTTTGCTAATTTACAGAATACATTTTTCATAACTAAATTTTTTTGCTTATTCGTGAAAATTATCATGATAAAAATGTATTATGATTCACTTCTAGTCAAAGAAATTTTCGTTGATTAGTAACATTATTTCATGGAAACTCTTAATACTCCAGTTGACTGTTTTCATAATTATCTTAATATAAATCCATTCACTATCTTTATATTCCAATAATTATATTTAGCAACGTGTAATATCTGTAAGAGGTCTTTAACATTAGAAATACTTTTGTCCATTCACTATGACCAATTTAAGATGATGTCGAATTATGCTATATTATTTTCTTGTGGCATTTCATTATTATTTTAGAATCGGTCAGTTCATTGACTGTAATATTGACACAAGTAAAATTTACTAAAATAAATACTCCGCTAATTTTAACAATACCTGAAAATAAAGAAAACGGGAAACAGAAAGCCTTATTTCACCATTTTACTCATTAATCAAACTCATATAATTTAGTTTACCAATATTAAAATAATAAATATTGTATCCGTATGAAACAAATATAATATTTTTTCATCAATAATAGTAACATCATTTAACTCGGAGTAAATTTATGAGCAAATAACAGAGGAAATTGATCGTCTTCGGTAACTAAATGTTTCATTGCCGACGCCATGACAATTTTAGTTCCATTGCTTCTCGACCGCCGTGCCGGTTGCTGACGAAGCTTTACAAGCGGTTGACCCATTAAAAAAAGTGGTGCAACGATCCGGGAATTTTCAAAGGCCTCTGCTGTTATTGGCTCATCCCTTTCTCTGAAACTACGTGGATGTCTCTTAAACCTAACCACAAGTACTAGAAAAAATTCTCTAGACACGCTCATTGGGTTTTAATACTTGAAGTGTGGATGGGGAATTAGTTGAAATGCTTCATCAACATCCTGTACATGGAAAAATAAATTGACATAAAATCATTATAAATTCAATAAAGCAATTGATTAACATATAATTTACAACGTTTCCTCATTAATTTAGGACGTAAATTGTACCTTTAAGGAATTTATAACTTGAAGCACTATATATCTCAAATTTAAATAAAGCATATGTCTACATATTGACACCCAACCTCATTTACCTTATAATTTGTAAACATTGAAAGTTAATAAATAATACTACTTTCAGTTCCCTGACTCCGTTTAATATGATCATGCTCCCTCTTCAAACAAATTGCTAAGCAATAGGTATACTCGAATTATTTTTGTGACTTTTCGTGTGTGAAATTTAACTTTACCACCAGAGCCTCACTCGCTTCCCTTAAAAAATTTTTTGATCGGATGGATATTTCCTGAGAAAGGCACCACTAACATGAGTTGCGTATAGGTTTAATAACTGAATGAATTTACATAATAATTACGATTTAGTGGAGCATGCAGTACAATTGGATAATTGATATGTATGTGTATTCATAGACAGTTTCAGTGATATGTAGAATAATACAGCTCGAATCGAAATCAATTGGAAGGAATCGCCTGGTGTCGATAAAAATACAATGTGTAATAATCTATTAAAGGTGTGAAAACGAGGTTGCAGGTCTGATTCACGTAAATAAAAGGAAGGAATTGTTTGTTAAGGTTGTGTGTTGGAGACGGTGGACACAATGAATGCTGAAATATATATTAATGATTAATAATAATGTCTCAATTAGTGGAATAAATGAAATTTATGTTAGATTATGTGATTATAATTTATGATGAATATAAAAGTGTTTCAAATATATGTTTTTAAAGAAATGGATGTAGCATAATTGATTAACATGTTGTTAAATATATCTAGTCGCCAAGGAAATAACCAATCGTGGGAGCGGATACCAGGAAAGGCAGAAATGTTAGATGATAAATGACGTGATATTGAGCATAATAGTTAGCGTTTCTCCTTAAACATCCCACGTTTTTGAGATGTTGATTCGGGACCAATGAGATTAAGTTCTTGTGTTAAAATAACGTCATCTTACTAATAGGGTTCGAATTCATCTAAGAATTTTTTTAACTAATTGTGGGTGCCAACGAAAGTATATTATATAAATAATAAAATCTCAATGATTTATTATATTATGTTGTTTTTCTTGTTGTTGTTAGTATCGTACTCAGTCCTTAGAATGCTCTGATGCAACCCTCCATGCACAAACATTATCATTTCTACATAACTATCACAACCCACATCCTCCCTAATCTTCCAAGTGTATTCCATCCTTCTCTTCTCAGCCCACACACTTCCCTCTAATTATAATTTTAAAAGCCCCCCATGCCAATATGACGACGTGGACTCTTAATCTATCTCCTTTTTTGGTCAAAGTCCTACACATAATTCACTGCGTATCCACCCATCTGATTTTTCAGCATTCTTCTGTAGCACCACATTTCAAAATCTTCTATTCGTTTTCTTTCCGCAACTCCTATCGTCCACGTATGCACCCATATAATTCCAAGCTCCATACAAACATTTTTACTAATGATTTACTAATATTCATACTTAACTAGGCGTAAGTAAATTCTTCATTTTTTGAGAAAGCCTTCCTTGCCTGTACTGTCCTACTCTTTATGTCTACTATACTTCTGCCATTCCTAGTCATTATGCTGTCCAAGTAGCAGAATTCCTTAACTTCCTTCAAAATATCCCTTCCCAATCTAACACGCTTTGTTATCCGATTACTTCCAATACACCTTGGTTTCTATTAATACTCATGTTGTACTCCTATTCCAGGATCACTTTCGTGCCATTTATGATGATTTCCAAGTCTTCTTGACTCCCCTAACACCACAATATCATCAGCAAAGCTTTGAACTTTCTTCATCACCTATATATAAGTTAAAATGTATATTTCAAAATAATTCATATTCGAATTGAAGGAACAGGGTGATATTTATAGAATACAGAGTAGTTATGTTGTACGACACGATATTAAAGTTTTAGTAGATAAAATGACGAGAAACCGTAAAGTGATGTACCTATTGATGAGTGTGATGCAATGAAATACCTTTTGCTTCAAAGAGAAAAATGTTTTTACAGTTCATATGTTAAGAAGCTAGTATTGGACACCCAGGTCACACAGCAAGTAGATAAGAAAAACGATGGACGGACAAAATTTATTAGCTACCAATACGACGACGAAAATTCAAAAATATTGTTCATAAATATATGAAAGCGATGAAGTGTGCCTGAAGAAATTTACAACATGAAGACGGCAATATGTGTGTTGTTAAACGAATTTTTTCACTTCTTTTGCATAATGTAGAATGTAGTAGCGCTTCGTCTTGGTAAACTGATTCTATATATTTTTTTCTTTTTTATGCAAATTGTTGTATGTTTTCAACATACTGGTTTATATCCTGCTAAAACTCATGTAGAATATTTATTTAAATACGAAGTGGTAAAATGCCAGCCAATAACTCGAGTTGCAGGCCAAGTCTAGCATTCAATTGCAACACGAAATCCGTTGTCTGGTCTCATTCGCCTCACTGACGGACTTTAGATCCATTGATTAAACATGTCCGCTGCTTTTGTTCAGCAATGCGTCCCGTACTCTCTGCTTTATTGCCGCGTCGTAACCGTTAAAACACAAAGGAACTTTTCTATCTGGCGCTTTCTGTGTACATTATTCTGGTAAGCGCCGCCTCTCTTCCTTCACTAAAATTGTTCTAGCGCTTGCACTCTGCCACAAGCTCGCATCGTTGTTTTAACGAGTTTGCGCGGAGAATTTTAACTGCCACCCTCGACATTGAACCCTCTGGATTGGGAGATTTCGCGGGATGTTGGCAGGTAACTGCGTTGACAGCGATAAAAAAAAGATCGAGCTCTGCGAGCACCAATGTCTCTCTGCAAAAGTCGATATGATTCCAGTTATCCATGGATCGTCTCATTTGATGGCTGGGCAATAACGTCGGGCGAAAACGCAAATTGCTGTAGTTTATCCACAGCATTTTTTTGTGTGAATTTCGTAATGTTTTGCTCAATATAAATATGGTTTCACTTGATGTCCATCGTAAATATTGTAGTTTATAATGCAGCATCCTATAAACAGTAAGAAATTATTTAATGTAATTTATACATATTTTATTCCCCGGTTCGTTTACTATACATTGTTACGCAATATTAGATAGAACTACTTCATAAAAACCTGGACACTGGAGGCCAAGTTGACGTTATCTATACTGATTTCAAAAAAGCCTTCGACACAGTTAATCATAAAATACTAATGGAAAAATTAAACACTTTCGGTCTTTCTGACAATCTCATTAAGCTGTTTGGGTCAACAATTCGTCTGTTACAATGGTTTTCTCTCTGAAAGATTCAATACTCGATCAGATGTACCGCAAGGATAGAATCTTGGACCTTTGCTATTCACGTTATTTATAAACGATATTACCAAACACTTAAATTCAAATGTCCTTCTTTATGCGGATGATCTAAAACTTTTTAATAATGCTGACTGTGCAGCTCTTCAAGAAGACCTGGACAATATTGTTGAATGGTCTCAAAGACGTAAACTTTTATTTAATACAAAAAAATGCGTATCGTATACTTGTGCACGTAAAAATAACTACTTCAAGTATAACTACACTACGGCGACGGATCAATTAACAAGTGTAAATTCTGTTAAAGGTCTCGGCGTAATTTTAGATCAAAAAGAAAACAAAGTCATTGGACTAATTGTAATAAACTCCAAATTGTTTAGAAATTCATCCACCCTGTTACATCTTTATTCATCTCTAGCGAGGCCAATACTAGAGTACGCATCACTAATTTGGGATCCCATACATTAGAAACAAATTCACGAAGTAGAGAAAATTCAGAAAAAGTTTTGAAGATTTCTCTATTACATTGACTCTGCGCCTTACAGCTTTTTTGGTTAACATGCTACATGAGGGTGATCCTGAAACAGGCAACTCCCCTTTAATAGCATAGGAAGGGAATTGAAAAGGGGGGATGCGGAAGGTAGATCAAGGTAGCCAAGGAATAACTAGGGTCCCCGGGCTGTGGTTTAAGGATCGTACCCGGTGTTACACCTAAAGAGATGCATGGAAAACCCTAGAAAATCTGCATCAGGTAGGTCGATCATTTTTTTCTGTTCAAACTATGTAATGGTAAAATCAATAACAACATTTTGTTATCCTACGATTTTCGTGTACCATCGTTTACTAACAGATACCAGCCAGTCCTTACTTTATAACACAAATATTAAATCGGTAACAGCCTCAAAATCTCCAATGCACCGAATGACTGCCCTATGCAATCAGTTACCACCTCAGTTAGATTTGATTCATTCCAATTCCATTGATATTACTTATTATCCAATAAAATATTTCAACCAATAGTAGTTAAATATCTCTTCTGTTTATATGTCCAACTGATACTTCACAATTGTTTATTTCATGTGAATTGCACGAGATTTCCAGTCGCTGAGAAGAGCTGCCAGGGAATTCCTTCGGGAGGCATTTTGATTTCGAATACCATCTTGTAATCGCTCACGGTGCAGTGTTATTTGTGCAGTGCAGTGTACTCCCGAAATTTAGTGTTATTTGTGAAGTGAAGTGATTCTTCTCTTATCCGCAGAAAATTCTCTTTTATTTACACACAAAGAATTGTTCATATTAGAAAATATTTTCTCAATAATCATAATTTATAAATATATTTGTAGTTTTATTTTTTGAAAGTTGTAATGTAGTTATTGTATACGAATGTTCATACTTCCAAATTCTTCTATTGTAACACATGCATGGTATCTTCGTAATTGGACCGACGTCTGTGTAGTACCTACAAATTAAAAAATTAAAATATCAATCAAGGGATTCATTCCACAGTAAAATCCCAATTTTATTGTTTCATAATCGTAAATACTGGATAGCTCATATAATTTTTATAAATATTCTCCTTATTTTCAATTAACTGATATTAATAAACAGCCTAAATTTATTTAATAATTAATACGTTTGAACGGTTATATCAGCTTATATTTTCCTAAATTTGAATCGCCTAATCCTTAATTTGTGTCCAATACGTAAAAATTTTCTTATTTAGTTTTGTCAACATGCGTTCTAGAAATATTCATAAAAATTCTGAAGTCGTTTTTTGTAACACAATGCAGTTTTTTTGACAAAATGTCTTCTAAAGCACTCGTTCACACCAATCACGTATCATCAACAATTGTTTGTAAACGTTTCCAAACGTTTTAAAAACGATTTAGTTTGCTGCCAAAGGTATACATCAACACCGGTTGTCCAACATTTATTTGCGAAGGTTCATTGTAGTTTACAGAACGTAAAGTGTACCTCCTGTTAATGGTGTGGCGTGTTATTCGGACATTATATTATATAAACTGTTTGAGGAGGCGGAAGGGAGTTTTTAGGTAATGATAAAATAGGTACCTTTTTCTAGGAAACCATTATAGATACAGTAATAAAATATTCACAACTTATTTGTAATATACTGGAATGTGTGTTTAAGCAGAACAGATGATTTATTATAATTATAATTTTAATAATTAAAATTTCAATGACTTGATGGAAAGTTATAGCTTTTTTATCCTTAAGTATAAATTTAAATCATTTCATAAATTGTAAAAATGTTATTGATATCGGTTTAATACACAACCTTTTCTCCCTTATTTTGGGACCTTAACTGGTCTTTTAAATATAAAATACGAAGGAAAAGTTTAGGATATAATATGTATATTGATAATTATCAACTAAAACAAGAAATTGAAGCAAAAGAAATATTTACGTGCATTTTGCACGAGTTTAAAGGCCGAAATGACGGTTAAAACAAACGTATTTTTAGAATTTTATTTAGAGTGATATTTATTAAATGTATTTAGCAAATTACCTCTGTGGATTTTAGGGACAATACAACAAATATCATCCAATTACCTGAAATATCTTAGTGGCTTATAATCTAAAGCTGTAATGCAGAATGTTTCCAAATCTGTCTTAACAATTTCCACGAACGGGAGGAACCACTAATTTGGTGATAATAATTGTTACTAAACGAAAAATAAGTGTAATTTAAATTAAGTTAAGAATTTCTGATAAAGAAATATTTATCAATTTGAAAAAAGTAGTTATCCCATCTATTTTTAAAATTTGTAACATTAATTAACGGTGCAAGGAATTATATAAAAAACTACATCTAATCATAATAGAGCGTGATCATTAGGAACGTTACAATTGCTTACATTATCATTAAATTAAAATAATTTTGTAATGTAAAATTATTTTCATCATTAAGACCCACTTTGAGTTAATTATTCAAAAATTTATAACTTGTTATGAAGAGAACTGTTAGTAGAAGAAACATTAATTCTTAAAAATAAATTAGGTTTATGTAATTTTCTTCTTTAATTTTTAAATCATTCAAGACAAAGTTGTACGAATGTTAGTTTTGTATTTATTACGGTTTACCAGAAAAAATTATCTGAAACAACTATTTTAAAATTGGCAAACTAGGGCTTTCCGACTCTCCATTTATAAACGTTGAATGCACTTACTGATGTTTTTATGAACCTTGTAGGAGTTTCTGTGAACTACTAATTTATTATTTCAATACTAAAGTTCAAAGGTTACAACTAGCATTTTAATACATTGACCTGGATTGGCGATTGTTTTTATCAAAAGGGCAAGCGAGAATGGGCATAAAAATGCCGCAATTGTAAGTAGTAAGCGAGGCGGATATTATAGTTAACGTTAATTGAGAGTTCAGTACTGATAGGTTTTGTTTAAATAAATGTTGTCTTATTTGATAAATATAAATGTATGTTTTACGCATATTGGATTCAGTGAATAAAATTTTCATAAAATATTTTTAAAATTAAAATTTATTTAATAAAGCTACATGTTTCTGACTCTCGGCAGACGTCCTAACTACACAGGCGTAAAAAAATTGTCATGAAAATTATTAATGAATACATCTGATTTCGAAACTAAAGCGGAATATGAAATAATATTTAGTTATGTAGAGCAAAAAAATGTTTCTATTTTTTAATAAAATATATTGTAACGTTTGAATATACAGTACTGAAAGTTATTTAATTGAGTATTATATACCGTTTAATAAACATTTACTCATCTTTTACGAAATATTACATTCTTTCTTTTATTGCAGTATAATGACATCCTTTACTGGAAACAGCGGCAAACACAAATGTACGTTCGTTCGTGTTTCCGTAGTGCGCCCGAACACGTCATCGCCAAAACATTTGATTCACGATTACTCATAATATGTAGTATTTCTGTGTGTGCTTGGTATGGATTTTTTATTTCCATGTGTTTGGGGAAAATTTTACTACAAGATTTGTTTTATTTTTATCGCAGCAGTTTGTATCTAAAACGTGGAATGAGTTGTGGCCTCAATTCTATTCACTGTACTTGTTTTTCGATTTGCTCTGGAAATTACATATTGCGGAGCTCTGCAACGCGATTTTGCAGTCTGCCAGATTGGAGGAAATGAACTTCCGGGCAAACGCAGTTCAGCTTGAGTTTTGGGGTTGCGGCCTGGCAGCTCTCAACGTCGTGGGTGACTGGAGCCCGCAAGGGGGTGTCACCTGGAAAGGAAAGGCAGTTATCGACAGATTAAACCGGAATTTCTGTTTCAAAGTAGTACTAATATAAAAAACTGTGAAATTGTAATACACGTGTTTCTGATCGAAACGCAAAATAAAATTCCTTGTTATAATAATTGATTCAGTTTGCTAAAAGCTAGAGACAAATCTTTCTTATTAAATATTTAATTATAATATTTACCTTATTACAGTTTTGAACCCCCAGCGTTGTAATATAGTATAGACAGAATAAAACATTTTCATAATAGCGCGTCGTTTCGACGGCGTATCGTATTGTCGTCTTCTTCCAGCGATCTTTGATAGTATAAAATTTTGAAGTGTTGTTGATTACTCATTACAATTTGTAAAGCGAATTTTAAAAAAATGTCCTTCTGATAGAGGAAATGTGAAATAAAGTCTTGCTGATGACAATGATCTCCAACATCTTTAACCGCTCACCATCACATACGATGCAAGCTCTCTTCAAAAAACGGTACTTGCCACTGAAATTAATGTGTGTTGTTGTAGAATTCAGTCATAAGACTGGTTTGATGCAACCCTCCATGCTAACCTATTCCATCCTTGGTCTCCCTCTTCTATTCTTACCCAACACACTTCCGTCTAATGCTAATTTTACAAGACCCTCGTGTCTTAAAACGTGGCCTTTTAATCTATCCCTTCTCTTAGTCAACGTCCTCCATATTGTTCGCTCTTCCCGTATTCTGTTTAGAACTACCTCGTTTGTGATTATATCCACCCACCTGATTTTCAGCATTTTCGCCTATAGCACCACATTTCAAAGGCTTCTATTCTTTTCCTTTCCCCAACTCCTATCGTCCACGTTTCACACCCACGCTCCATACAAACATTTTTAGCAACGATTTCCTAATATTCACACTTATATTACTTGTAAGTAAATCCCTCTTTTTCGCGAAAGCCTTCCTTCCTCTTTTAGTTTACTATACTTCTACCATCCCTAGTTATTACGCTTCCTAAGTAGCAGAATTCCTTAAATTCCGTCAAAATATCCCTTCCCAATCTAACACCCTTTGTTATTCCTCTGTTTCCCATACTACACTCCATTACCTTGGTTTTTCCTCTATTAATCCTCATATTGACCTCTTTCTCCAGGACTACGTCATGCCATTTATCGTGGTTTCAAAGTCTTCTTCTAATTCTCCTCATACTACAATATCGTCGGCAAAGCGTAAGGTTTTTATTTATTCTCCTTGCAGTACGATTCCTTTTCCATATTCCGTTTTCACTTTCTTCATAGTTATATATAAGTTAAACAGCATGGGCGAATATGAATATGTAGGGTTTAATTATTTTAAATTACAAATATTATATGAATGGGTTTTAAAAAAATTATTTTGTATTTAGTATTGAACATTAGACAACATTTCATTGCTGAAATTTTTCATACGAAGCAGACGTAAAAATATTTACGCAAAACATACAAGATTTAATTACTTGAAACAAGCATGTAGAGCAATAAGATCTTATTCTAGGGTTTTACGTAAGGTCCTTCTCATACAAGCAATGAAATTTCTAACTCGGAATCGACAGCAAGAGGAAACTGGAAGCAAGTTTCAAACACTGCAACTTTTGACAATACTGATACTGCATTCTCTGAAACTCAGGTGTCTTTCAGGTAGAATCTCACAAGGGTTCCTCAGGATTTCCGGGTAGGAAATGAGCCCGTTACTCATTAAATCTTCTTAAACGCTACAGAGTCTGAGGGCATTCCACTCTGGCTCATCCATGTCAGGATCACGTAACAGATCAAAACAGTCTATCACTCCTGCACTCATGTTCCTCTGTCTTTCCTCACTTGTCTCTTCAAACACATTCTATGCCTGTCCCAACGCTAAAATCCCCGAAAAATCGATCAACGTCCTTTTTTAACAACTTTTCCCCACTCCAGTAAATAATTTTGTCTGGTGGTGCAGATGAATTCCTTTAGAATCAAAATCATTCACCCCGAGAATCTGGGAGGAGCAGTTCCCCCACCCACCATCAATATTTCGGAAAGTATAGTGCCTGGTCAGCAGCAAAGATATAACAAATCTCACCGCTTCAGAAATCCAGGCTAGGAGTCAGAATGTCTGGGTTTTATTGCCTTATCTGTAACCTCCAGCCGACTCCCATTGACATATTACAGCCAAATTCCATATTAAGTTACGTTTTACCATTACAACCCCAAACTTACTCAGTATTTTGTATTGTTTTAACTGACATTAAAATTTACCAAAATAAGAAGTTCTTTAAAATTAATTAACTACAACAAAACCTTATTACATTGACATAAATTCTAATGCACACGTTGGAAGAAATGTAGTGTATTAGAAACTGTTTGCCAACATAATAATGTATAAATAATATTTGCTTGGAATTAATTAATGTAAGTTAACATATTATTACTATTGATTATTATTGATGTTTTTATCCGAAAAAATTATTTAAATAATGAAATAAATATGTTTATTGACTCGGTAGTTTTTCGTGAAGATGAAAGCCTCCATTTCCTTTCGTTAGAAGCATACTGCTTCAAAGACAATTATATAGGAAAATATAATCTTTAGGATAATTATTCGGAAGAAAATATTTTGTTGTATATTTATGTTCGTGACAGCAGCATTAAAAGTTTAAATTGGCTTATAATGAATAATTACATAAAAATTATTAGCAAAATTTACCAAAAATAAGGAACGTTTAGAAAATTGATGCTGATTGTTTCTGTAAAATAAGGTAAAATTTCATCAATTTTCTATGTTAGCTATATAACAGTGCAATCCTATAAAAATATGTCCCGACCTGGGTGTGATATGTGTGTTTTCACGTTCCATTACTTAGCAAATTTGACTAAACAGTAAATCAGTTACCCAATTATACAGTCGCCAATAACCCCCTGATGTTGGTGCGCCTATAAATAATTTTTATAAAAAATATAGGTAAAACAAAATATTTCTAAAAACCATTACAAAATATGTACACTGTTTCATAAAGCTGTTAACTAGCAGATTCCCCTTCTCCTTGCCACCAATTTAAGTAAGAAACTCGAATATTTATGGAAATAAATATGACGCAATTCTTTTCTGAACAAAGTAACAAGAAATGTAATTAAGTATGTGAGTTTCTGGTGGGTGAAGTTTACTCAAGAGTGGCAGAAACTGTTGACGCAATAGTTGCAGCTGTCAGATAATATGCATAATATATTTAAAAATGTTGGATGTAGAAAATAAATTAAAGTTTATTCCAGAACAGAACAAGATCAAAGTGATTAATATAATGGGTTAAAGTATTATATCACTAATTATATATGTATTACAAATATAATAACCGGTATCCTATTATCTAGAAGATAAACTACTTTGAAATATATTTGTAAGATGTTTCGAAAATATTCGCTAATGTGTAGTAATTTATAAGTGCCTTTCATGAGTTAACTAGAATTCGGTGTATTGTCAAGTATTTCTTTAATAAATTTAATTTGATAATGGTATTCTTGAGTTTGATATACCGCAGAACTGAAATAAATCGTAACGTTCTACAATATGCATTAGGCGGTGTGTCATGATACCTGGTGGTGGCTGTTAGCGCAACACCACGATGAATCACGCCGTGACACTTTCCTTGTCCCAAAAGACGTCCCGTGATAAATCAGCGTCGCCTGTGAAACGGAAGAGACGCCCCCGCCGCCGGAAATTGCCAGGCGGACGCCTCAGCCACTAGCTGAGATCCTTATTCAGGTCGGGTGCTGCGTTCATGCTACTGCTCTTCTTATACCTCTCTTTATCTCTAACGAGGGTCCTTCACGATATTGTTCTGGAAGTCAAGTCCCAAAGTAAAAAAATCTTTGAATTACCCCCGAAGGAACGTGAGCGTTTAAAAAATTGGATATTCAATTCTAAGACTTTTCAAGTAGAACCCTGTAATCAAGAAAATAACTGTTTGTAAGTAAACATTACAATTCACATCGAAACATAAATTTACTATACACTTCTTTCTTCACTTTTTCTTTATCTCTGAAAAAGTTTCTCTCTTCTTTTATTTCCGAATTTTATTCGTACTATGTGTATGTGTTGTAAATTCTTCGTTTTGTTATTAATTTATTGTAGTTGTATAAAATGAAATCGGTTTCTGTACATGTAACTACTTTATGCCACATTTAATTGGACGAAAGGTATTAGCATAGGTCTCAAGATATATCACATGCGCGTGGCGCATGCTTTATAAGTGCGAAAGTGGAGGATGAGTATTGTAGTCAGCGAGCATATCCGTTGGACAGTAGCTACCAGCTTATTGAAAAATATTCATTATATTCTTATTAACAACCAGCTCCAAAGGTCTTCTTACATCACCATACATTTATCATCTGGTAAATTTGGTGGATGATTTCATTTCCTTGCAGCATGTCCTGAACTAGATACAATATGTCTCCTTGCGTCACTGTTTTCGAAGTGACTTTTATGCTACAAAGGTGCAGTAACTAAGGTTCATGTTAAAATATTCCGGCCCACAACTTCCCTTACTACAAGCGGTCCACTGCCCATCGTATTTCAATACGACCTGCTGTTTCTCTCCAGTTATATTTTATAACAGCGTAAAAAAGATAAAAAGTCTTGTAAATTTTAAACTCGAAATGTCTGCGTTTATAAGCAAAGTTGGCGTAATCCAGTGTTCCATAAAATAATAATAATTGATGTAAAGTCTTTTCTACGCCGCAGTAATATATAGTGAGATATTAATTCAGAAATCTAACTTCCATTACATTCCAACGTATAACAATTTCTGATGACGCAATAAACGCTTGATAGTTCATATCATCCTCACAGTTAACTGATGTAAATGGTACGCCATTTATTCCATAATGAAACACTAGAAACACGTATTGTTCTTAGTGTTAGCTATGACACGATAATTTTATAAAATTAGATGAATTTTCTTTTCGGCCAGTTGAATACCAGTTGGTGATAGGACAAAGGAAATAAAACAGTAGGATAATACTAGAAAAGAAACAAAATTTTCTTACGTCTTATAAAATTTTGCCACTAGGAAATAATTCATTAAACTGCTCTTCTGGAACGTGGGACAACCGATAGTGCAAAATATAAAATAATAGAAGTTTCTGGAATGTTGTGGTACAGAGGCATACTAAAAGTGAAGTGGATAGATCCAGTCAAAATCAGACAATTTTGAATCGAAACGATGATGTGAGAACATTATGGACGAAGCCATTTTGAGGCATTAAGATCTCGTTAAAAATAGTATTAGAAGAAGTTGTACGAAGCAATAAGAGAAGAAGAACACCAAGACTAGGATAATCAAGGCTGAAATTATTTTGAAGAGATGAAAATAATAGCGCGCGATAGATTATTACGGACAGCTGTATCAATAACATTCTGTGACCCGACTACAACGACGACGACGACGACGTAGTGTTTTTCAAAATTTTATTTACAATCAAAGAAAATAGCTTGCCCCATTATAAAATGTCTGAAGTGTTATAAGTTCGAAAATTCACTAGCTAACCTTTTTCTTCCCACGACATATATCATAACACTCTGAACCACAAAAATAATGTAAACCTAACAAAATAGTGATTTTAGTTTTTAATTGAATAATTTATGGAGTGTTAACAATTGAAAACTGTTTCTTACAATTAGTACACTATTTAAGGCATCTATCAACATGTCAATTTTTTGTAGTTTCACGCCTTACTTCTCCAGTGAAATACATTGATTCGAAGTAATTGTAATATCTTTAAGATTCTATTTGTAACCTATATAAATGTGAAGAATCCCACTAAAATTTTAAATGCCACGATTTTATAACATTGTTAGTCATCTATTAAAATCAATAATAATGCAATACAGTTTTCATTCCCTTGGATACGTCATTGGTAAAGAAAACGTAGTGGAGCATTATTTCAATTACAGATTAAATAGTTGCGTGCCTATATAATTTTATTAAACTTCCACCACAATTTAATAAATTATTAACAGTTCCTAATAGATTCTAATTGAGATTGAAATATACCTCTACCTGTTTATAATTCTCTTTTCATTGCTTTATTTATTATTCATCACGTAGTGGATTTTGCTTGAATAGCTAGGTATAAATACGATGCAAAATATTTACCGCTGCTAATGTATGTTTTAGATTTATTACGTTACCTATATACAAATAAAAGGTATGTATTTATGTTTGTCCTGTATGCATTCCTATACTATTCATCAGTTCCCCATGTAATTTTGGTGAGTTGTAGTGATGGCTCTAGAGAACGTTCCTGACGATTTCCGATGATTTAGGTTCATTATTTCCCCCCTTTTGGGTAAAAAAAGACAGTTTCAAAACTGATCAACAGATGTCACGCGATTCTAGCGTAAATTTCAAATTATTTTATTTTGTTTCCCGCCCGATGTCTTGCAAGAAGATTTAACGAGCCGAGGTACATTGACTTTGCAACAGGACTGTCGAGCTATATGATTATATGTCTGTTAAGTGTGTGAAATTATGTTTAAATGTAACTTAAATTTTATTTAAGTAATTATACTTTTTAAATATTAATAAATATTACAACAAATATAAGTCGCGGTGCAGAAGTTTTAGGCTCATTATATAAAGGTTCAGGGCCGAGCACATTCATTTTGAGACTGTGCTGACTTAACGTACTAATAAATTTTTGCTGTGAGTTATCTCACTGCGTATGATGAAATTAACATTCTGTAAGTGTAAAGGTAAATTTATTTAAAAGTCTGACACTTTCGCTTATGGTTCAATCTCGCGTTGACGAAGAGATTACTGTCCAATTAAATACTGCACTGGGCTAATATTTATTAATATCCCAGTAACGTCGGGAACCCAGCTAGTCCTCAATAATTTAGGACTTTCAATTAGTCATTAATATAGTATTGCTCATAATGAGGTTTATGAATTAAAACTTTTTGTATAATTAAAATATATTATTGGTTTCTTATGTAACAACCAGTTTATACTGAAAATATTTCATTCGCATATTTTGGGTGGAGTAAAATTATTTCAAAACTTTTCTTCAAATTGAATATTTATTTAAATTTATTAATTTCTCGAGTATCGCTGAATCTCAATATTTTAATAGATTTTCTATTACGACTACAGAATCTGTTAAATTATATCTTAACCGGCAAATAAATTTCGATACTAACATTTTCACTTTCCACTGCATAATACAATGATTTATTATGGAATCAATACTAATTAGTCATGTAGTGCATATCAGTTACATGCATATATACGTAATTTCCGAATAACTTTGCATGGCAAATATTGATGTGATTTCATAATTAACATCGCTATTATTTCAGTGAGTCGATTTGACTGTAATAAATAATTTAAACAATAATCAATGCCTAATAAACCAGGTTTGTTTTATTTGTATATTATTTGCCCGTTTCTATTCCACGTTTTACATGATTATACATTACTGCATAGTTATTTATACAATTAATCTATTTATTATGTTAGAATTTTATTTAATTAACTTGTATGAAGCTTATTTAATTAATTCAACATTTTTTCAATTCAAATTCATTTGCACTAGAAAATTCAACGCATAAGCTGTTGCTTATTCTAAAGTTTTAAGCAAGGATTCCTTTTGCGTTCAGCGATAAATAACTTGTGTTTTATTAGTTTTTATATTCACGTGACAGATTACTGTTTTGCATAAGAATAGTAACCCCATAAGCATGAGGTTACGAGGGTGTATCCAACGACGACGTGTATTCATTCATCATTCTCGAGCACGCTTTATACGTCTAAGGGGAGCGAGAGAAACAAGAGAACATAAATGTCTCAACTTCAACCCAAGAAAACGTCGAAATACTAAGTTTTAGAAATGTTTAATTGGATTTTTTATCGTTGTATTATTGGTCGGGTATAAATAATTTGATGGATTTTGTTGGGGGTACTTAATGTGGGGATTATGTGGTCTTTGATTTTGGTTG
Source organism: Eucriotettix oculatus (assembly GCA_034510155.1). NCBI lineage: Eukaryota > Metazoa > Arthropoda > Insecta > Orthoptera > Tetrigidae > Eucriotettix > Eucriotettix oculatus. The sequence goes on along the minus strand of CM067376.1, from coordinate 159,235,117 downwards.
TGTTGGGTGTGGTTTCTTGTAGTGTGTGGATGTGTGTTTTGAGTGTGTGTGTGTGGCTATGCGTCGTGTGCCGTCGGGTGGGGTGATTTTTGTGGTTGAATGTTTGTTTGGTTTGGTTCTGTGTTTGTTTGGTTTAAGTAGTATGAGGTGGGGTGGTGTAGTTTCTTGTTTGAGTGGTATTGGTTGAGAGGATTTGGAGTTTGGATTCGCTAGTTGTCAGTATGGGTTTTTATTAATACTTTAAGTATTTGCAATTGAGGCATTAAGCACTGGTTGTGCATTTTTTATCATGAGGAAGGGGGGGGATTGGTATGGTTGTGGGTGGTGGGTTTGGGTTTGGGGGGGGTATGGGGGCGCGGGTTGGGGTTTTTGGTCTTTCTGGGTTATGGTGATGGTGAGGTGGTGAGTTTGGGATGGTGGGTGTTCTTGCTTGTGGGTTTCGTTTTGATGGGGTGGTGGTTGTTTGTGTGTGCGTTGTCCGGTAGGGTGTAGGTGTAGTGTTGTGGTTGTGTCGTGGAGTGGGTTGTGGGGAGGTTAGGCAGTGGTGTGGTGCGTGTGGGGTGAGGTTGATGTGTGAGCTGGTGTGGTTGGTGGTGGTGGTGTGCGTGTTTAATGGTGGTGGTTGTAGGGCTGGTGATGGGGTGTTTTGTCCGTTGTGGTTTGAGTAGTTGGTGGTCTGCTGTCGGTATGTCGTCCTCTGCTAGTCGTTCGTCTTTAGGTGTGGTCGGTGATCGTGGTGTGTGGGTGTGTGTTGGTAGTTAGGTTTGGTTGTGGGTTAAGTTGGTGTGGGTGTTAGTTGTGTGTGCCCTACGTTAAGTGGTGTGTCGGGGTTGAGTGTCCTGTCGTAGGGGGGGCGTTGGTGGTTGTTGGGTCGTGTGTGCGATGGTGTCTTTTTTGGTGTAGAGCTGGTTGGTGTTGGGTTGGCGGTTGCTCGTCTAGTGGGAGGTGTGAGTTGGGTGTGTGTGGTTGTTGGTTCTGTCGGCTGGTAAGGGTGTGATGTCATGGTGGCTAAGAGGGGTTGGGTCGTGTGTAGGAGGTATTTTTGTTCGGATGTGCGTTGTGTGGCGGTTTGTGTACTGGTTGTGGGTGGTGTGTGGTGTTGGTCGGTTGTGGATGTGGTAATACGTTGGGGTATGCTCGCGTGTGTATGTCATGATTCGTCGGGTTTGGTAACCACGTGCCGTGTGTGCGTGCCAGTGTTTATTGGGTGTGTACAGGTTGGTGGTGTGTGTTAGGTCTCGATGTGTTGGGGGGGTTGTGGGTTGTAGAGGTAGTTTTTTTGTTGTGGGTGGGTGGGTGTGTTGAGTCTGTGTACTAGGTAGTACGGTGTTGTAGGGTCTTGGAGGTGTGTCTTGTTTGTAGGTATGTGTGCTTGGTATGAGGGTTGTTACGGGTTATGGTTGGTTGTGGTATGTGGTGGTGAGCTGTGTGTGGGGTGTTGCTGTGGTGGTATGTTGCTACGTGTTGTTAGTTCGTTAGTGGTCTTTGTTTGTAGGTCGTACTGTTGTTTATGTAGGGTGGTGTGTGTTGTGGTGGTCGTGTTGGTTGTGTTGGTACCGTCTGTTAGGGGTGTTGTCATGTGGGTTGTGTGGTTGGTTGGTCGCTGGTGTGTATGTTGGTGTTGTGGTGTGGATGTGTGGCGTGTGTATCAGTTGTGTAGATTGTGTTAGATGTACGTGTTGTGTTGTTGCGTGACTTTTGTGGTTCAGTGTTAGGTGGATGGTGGGTCTCCTAGTTGTGTGGTTCTGTCGTGGGTAGTGTTGTGTGGTGTTGTTGGGTGTTGCCCGTGGGTGTGGTAGGTGGTGTTGTGTGGTCTCGTTACCGGTGGTGTCTTATGTAGGTGTGGAACGTTGTTTTTGGTAGTGTTCGTGTTGGTTGGTGTTTGGGTAGGTGTGTGTTCGTGGTGTGGTGTATGATGTTGAGTCGGCTCGTGTTGGTTAGGTGTGTTGTGGTTGGGTAGTGTTTGGTAGTTGTTCTTGGGTTGGTGGTTGTCTGGGTGTGTTGGTGGGTAGTAGCAGTAATTGGTGTGGTGTCTGTGAGGTGTTAGTGTGGTTTAGTGTGTTATGTAGTGGGTGGGGTTTGCGTGTTAGTCAAGTGTGTGTCAGGTTAGTCGGTCGTGTGTGCTAAGTGGGGTTGTATGGTGTAGTGAGGTTTGGGTGGGTGTGGTGTTGTGTCGCTAGTTGTGTGTCTGGTTGTGTGTATTTTGGTGTGTATGGGTTGTGTGGTTTGTTGGCTGTGTCAGGTGTTGGTTTGGTCTGTGGTGTTTGTGTGGGGGTTGTTTAGTTGTAGATGGGGGTGTCGGTTGTTGGTGAGTGATGTTTTCTGTTGTGTCGTGTGGGTCTGTTGTAGTCCGCGTTGGTTATGTTCGTTTTCGGTTGGTGGTTCGTAGTGGTTCGTGTTTAGTCATGTGGTTCTCGGGTGTCTGGTATTTTTGGTTAGAATGGGTCGGTAGTGCGTGTGGGAGTCGGTTGGTTGTTCTAGGTGTCTCGCGCTGGTGTGTGGGGTTCGTTGTCGATCTAGAGAAAGGTTAGGTTGATGTTCGGAGGAGTTGGTGGGGTGGTGTTTTAGCGGTTGTGTGTCTGGTGTAATGGGTTGTGTGGTGGTTTGAGGATTGGTGTGGGGGTGTCTATCGTCGGGTGGGTAGGTGTGGTAGCGTGTGTGGACGTGTGTAGTGTTGGGGTTGGAGTGTGTGGATTTTTGGTGCTCGTGGTGGTGCTGGTTGGGAAGTAGGTTGTTTGTTGGTTTTGTTTGGGGTGTGTGTTGCTGTGGGGTAGTTGTGTTCGTGGTGGTAAGGCTTCGGAGGCGGTAGGTGGTAGATCGTTGTTGTTCGTAGTGGCGTTGTCTTGGGTTTGTTTTGTTGGGGGGGGTGTTGTGTAGTTGGTGTGGGTGGGTTGGGGTGTGCGTGGTGGGTGTGTGGTGAGGGTTATGGGTGTGTAGAGTGTGTCTATGGTGTGTGTTGTAGTATAGTGGTCCGGGTGGTGTGTTGGTTGTTTGGTGTCGTTGTGTAGTAGGTTGTAGTGGTGTGGGGGTGGTGTAGTGGGTGCTGGTTTCGGTGGTTTGGGTGTGTTGTGCTGTGTTGGATTGTTGTGTTGTTGAGTGACTTTTGTTAAGTTAGGTGCTTAGTTTCGTGGTTGTAGGTTAGCTGGGAGTGTTGTTGTGGCATATGTGATCAGAGAGTTTCTTTAGGGTGTGGCTTTGTGAGGATAATGTTGTATGGTTTTCGCATTAAAGGTGGGGCAGTGTGTTGTCCGTGTAATTTGCCGATGGTCGTCGGTGGTCGTGTTGTCCTGGGGGTGGGTGTAAGTGGTGATGGGCTATAACGGTGCTCGTAGGGGTCGATGTGAGTGAGGCTTTTTGTATGTGTGTGTGTCGTGGGTGTCTAGGTGTTGGGTTTGTGTGTTGTTAGGCTGTAAGTGTGTGCAGATTCGTAGTTTGGTTGTGGCGGTGTGTGGGTTGGGGTTTGGTTAATGTTTGGTTAGTTTGTAAAGTGTGTGGTTGCTGTGTGGCTGTGTCGTGTTGTTAGTAGGGGGGAAGGTGGTTGGTGTGCTTGTCTGTTTGGTTTCAGGACTGTTGTGTGTGGTGTCTGCTTGTGTGGGTGGTCGGTCGTTGTTTCACGTGTGTTTTTCGGAACGTTGTTGTTGGGTTGCTGTGCTGTGGTGCTGTTGTCGTAGTTTGGTGTGGTTTAGTGTGTGTTGTTCAGGTGGTGACGGGTGGTATTAGTCTGTTGGCCGGTGGTGTTGTGTGTGCGTTCAGTTGGCGAGTGGTAGTGTGTGATGGTGGATGTAGCATGGTTGGGGTTGGCGTTGGTTGCGATGGTCAGCTGGTGTATGTGGTGGTTGGGGCATGTTTGTGCGTGTAGTTTTAGTCGTAGTTGTTGTTAGGCTGTAGGGTGTTGTGTCGGACTGCTAGGTGTGTGGGTTGGTGTGGTGCCTCTAGGGTGTTGTAGGCTGGTGATGTGTGATGTGGATGGTGTGTGTGGTTGTGGGGTGTTGTGTTGTTTGTGGTGGCAGTTGATTTTTCTCGTGTCGTGGTGTAGTTTGTTCGTACTGTGTGTAGTGCTGGTCTGTGTGTGGTGTAAGGTTTGTTTCGATTGCTCGTGTGCGGTCGTTTGTTGTGTGAATTTTGTGAGGTTTTTGTGTGTGGTTATTTGTGTGGTGTGGGTAGTGGTTTGAGCTTGTGGGCTGTGGGGTGTATAGGGTGTTGGTTAGGGTGTGGTGTTGGTTGAGTTTGTTGGGTAGTTGGCTGGCTGTGTGTGGTTGGGTGTTCGTGGTCTGGTCCCTGGTGGTTGTGTGTTGGGGTGGTTGGTTAGGAGTGGGTGTCGGGGTGTGGGGTATTGAGTGGGTTGTGGGTGTGTGTGGTGTGTTTGGGGTGTGGTCCTCTAGGGTGTATTGTTGTCGAGGTGTTGAAGTGCGGGTGTGGTGGCTTGTCGGCGTGGTTGTTGCTGGCTGGTCGTGCTGGTCCGTCGGTGTTCTCGTGTGTGGTTGGTAAGTGGATGGCAGTTTCCGGTTGGGTAGGATTGCGGGATAAGGGCGTGTTTGTGTAGGCGTTTCCAGACAGCTGGTGCGTGGGTGTGGTTGTGTGTGGTGTGGTGGTCTAAGGTGCATTGATGCTCCTTGACCGTATGTGCGTGTAGTGGGGGGTTTGGTGGGGGTGTTGGAGGCGGTTGTCGTGGTAGGGTGTGGTGGGTTGGTGTGGGTGGTGGGGTGTGGTGGTGGGTGCGTGGTCGTGTGTTGCTTGCTGTAGTCGGTTAGGGTGTGTAATTGTGTCGGTAGTTGGTGTGGTTGTGTGTGTGTGGGTTTGGGTGTGTTGGTGGGTTGGTTTGTGGTTTGTGTGTCTGGATGCGTGCTGGTGGGCGTCCTGGGTTGGTGTTGGTTTTGGGGGTGTTTGGGTTTGTGTGTAGTGCTAGTGTCGTGGTTTGTGCACTCGATGAGTCTGGTGGTGTGTATAGGTGGGTGTTTGGTGTGGGTGATTGTCGTTGGTGCATAGGGCGAGGTTTTGTAAGTGTAGTGAGTGTTGTCGTAGTGGTGGGTATGGCGTTGTCGGGTTATGTTGTAGTGGTGGGTGCGTTGGTAGGGGGGTGATTCGGGGTGTGTGTAGTTCTGGTGTTGTAGTGGCTGTGTTTGAGGTGGTGTTCGATCTGTGTGTTGTCTACGTTGTGGTGTGTTCGTTTTTTCGTGATTGTGTGTGTTTTTTGGCGTGTGGGTTTGGGGTGTAGGGTCTGTGTGTGTGGGTTTAATAATGGTCTGTGGTCGTAGTGTTTAGTGTGGGTGGTCTGTGTTATGTTGTGACTGTGTGGTTGTATGTCGTGTTTGGTAAGTTTTGTGTTTGTGGTGTACTGTCTGGTGTAGGATGGTTGTTAGTGGGTGAGGTGGTAGGCTGGTGTGTGGTTTCTGTGGTGGTAGTTGTTTTGTGTTTATGTGTTGGTCTGTGCGGTCGTGTCGTGCGGTGGTGTAGACTGTTGTTAGTCATCGGGTGCGTGTGGGTCGTGGAGTTTGTTTGTTGGTCTGTGTTCATTGCATTCGTGGTTGGTGGTTGCTTGTGGTTAGGGGGTGGTATGGTGTGGTGCGGGTGCCGTGTAGTGTGATAGGTTGTTTATGTTGTTGGTGTGTTAAGAGTGTGTCTCGGTGTGTGTTGTGGTTAGTGCTGGTCGCGAGTTTTGGTTTGTTGGGTAGTGGGTGTGTTGTGTGTGTGGTGTGTTGATTGTCATGGTGTGTGTGTGTTGTTTGTGGGGGGTTGGTTGATCGAGGTAAGTAGCTAGTGGATATATGGTGGTGGTTGTGGTGAAAGCTTGGTGGGTGTTGTGTGTTGGGTTTGTGGTAGAGTTGGATGGGGATGTGGTTATGCAGTGTTTATTGGTGTTCGATGTGTGTGTGCGTTGGGTTTTGGTGTGTGGTCGGTGGATGTGCTAATGTGAGTGAAAGGTTGAGGTGGTTGCTATGGGTGGTGTGTGTTGGTTCGGTCGTGCGTTGGTGTTGGTCTGATTTGTTCTTGTGGTGATTAGTATAGTGTTTGTAGTTTCGTGTAGTGGCCGTTGGGTGTTAGGTGGGTGTGTAGGGTGCGGGCTGGTGATGTGGTGACATTGTGTAAGCTGTTGGTAAAGGTTGGTAAACGGTAAGTAGTGGTGTCGGGTGTGTGTGGATTGAGGGTTGGTTAGAGGCTATAGTAGCGGTCCGCTGGTTGTGTTGGATTGTTTCTTGTGTTGTAATTGTGTGGTAATGGGTCGGTGTGGTCTGATTGCCAAACTTGGTGAGTAGGTCAGGGTGTGTCGGTTTGTCGGTGTTTTGCGTGGGGTGTCGCGGTTCTGATTTGTTCTTGTAAGTCGTGTGACGGGTGTGTGTTCTTTTTTGGCGGTTGCGTGGGTTGGGGTGTGTTTGGTGAGGTAGCTGGCTTCTTATGAAGATAGCTTGGAGGGGGTGGATTCGTAGTGTTTGGTTAGTGTGCTGCGTATGGTGTCTGGGTGTATGTGGTTTAAAGGGTTAGGGGGTGCGCGTGTATGCTTGAGTGGTGTATAGCTGGTTAGTAGTGTTTGTGACGTGTTGGTATAAGTTGTGGGTGGTGTAATGTCACATGGGTCGTGTGGTGTCAGTATGTGTGTTATATTGTGTGGGTTGTGGTCGTTAGGAGTTGTTTGTGATGGTAAACCGTAGTTGTGTGGTGTCGTATGGTGTTGTCCATGTTTTGAGTTATTGTAGGTTGGTGGGTGGTTTGTAGGTTGTATATTGGATAAGTGTGTACGCTGGGTTAGTTCACGGTGGTGAGTGTGTGGTGCTTTGTGGTTAGTGTAACGGTGTTGGTGGTTGGTCGCCTTTTGTGTGGGGGTGGTGGTGGATTGTCCGTTGTTTAGGTTGCGTGTTTGTGTGTGTGTGGGTCGGTTTAGTACTTGGTGGTCTTGTTGTGTGTGTGCGTGTATGTGGTGGTGTGTTGTTGTTTATTGGTAGTAGTGGTTTTTCTCTTGTAGGGTTAGGTGCTTTTCCTCGGGGGGGGGTCTAGTGTGGCGTGATGGTGCGTTGTATGTGTGTCGTTTTGTTGTTTCGTGTGTGTGTTTTGTGGCCACGTTCGCTGTAGGTGGTTGCTGAGGTTTGGTTATTGGGTAAGTGTTGTGTGGTGTGTGTGATAGTGTGCTCGTACGTTAGGGTTGCGGTATGTGTGTGTCGGGTTGGGTGCTCTTGGCGGTGCGTGTGGTTTTGTGCTTGTGATGGTATTGTTTGGGTAGTTGGCTGGATGTTGGTGGTGTGTAGGGTCGGGTGTAGTTTGTGGGATCGAGAGTGCTATGGTTGGTGCAGTTCGCGGTGGTGTGTTCGTTGATGTAAGTGTGTAAGGTTGTTTGTGTTGGGTAGTGCTGGATGTGGGTTTGCGTTTCGAGCTGTTTACGATGCTGTAGTGGTTATTGTGTGCAGGTGTGTGATTTTGGTGTTAGGGTGTGGGTGTGTGTTGTTGGTCTTGGTTGTGTTGGTGTTTGTTCGTATGGGTACTTGTGTTGTGTCATGGAGTGATGTGTGTGGAGTCGTGGGTGGGTGTGGTGTGGTGAACGGTATGCTTCTGTGGGTTCGGTGGTGGGTGCGTGTTCTGTTTAAGTCAGGTGATTGGCTTGGTTGTGTGAGTGGTGGGGCGGTTGTGGGGTGTGTTGTGCGTGGGGTGACGGTTGTGTGGTGAGGTAGTTGGTGGTGTGTGTGGTTGGGTCGTGTTGTGAATTTGGGTGGGTTGGGTTGGTTATGTTGTCGTGGTTATGTTACGTCAGGTGGGATACGGTGTGCTTGTGGTTGGTGGTGGTGTGCGCGCGTAGGTTGTGTGGTGTTTGAGATGTGTTCTGGTTAGGGGTTAGTGGGTCAGTCTGTCTAGGTAGCGTAGTGGTGGTCTGCGGGAGGGGGGGGGGGTGGTGGTGGTTTGATGTCATATTCGGT